>OY970827.1:74380533-74980533 GCA_963853835.1 Calendula officinalis | reverse complement strand
TATATACAACTAGGAATGGCAATTCAGGTCGAGTTGAATCGACTCAAGACTGACCTAAAACTTTAATAACTCAACCCAACCAGTTTATTTTCGTATTAGGTCGGGTTTCGTATCTGGTCAGAAATTGTCACCCATAGGTTCGGATACAACACTTGAAAAGCTCGATAAGAACTTGAACCGAGCTATCAAAAGCTCGAGCGTGACTTGTTAATCTTTTCGAGATCGTTGATTGGACTCGATTTATTTTCAAATTCGATAAAATATTAGTTATTCATGTATAAATGTGATATATAGTAGTGTAATATTTTACAGCTCGGCAAAACTTTATGAGTAACAAAATTTATGTTAGTATAAAAACTAAAAGAAATTCCATACTTCTAACCCTTAAATTTTTTTATATATAAGTACATCATACCCTCATCTAGTAATTAATTTACGTCTATGGTCCTTGACGAAATATATACATTAGGATAAGTTTTTTGAACTCCAAAAGCATTTTTAGGTAAAAATACTCATTTTTTTGTTAGTTCTGATTTTTTAATTTTTTGTAACTTGTCTTATTAACTTATTGGTACTTAAAAGTTGATAAGTTATTTTTAAAGAATGTTCAGATTAGTTTTTTATTGTACAATATCAATTTACAACTAAAAGTCATAAGTCATTTTGAAAAGTTAAGTATGTGTGACTTTTTGAAAATAAGGTAAGGAAGGTTATTTATAAAAATGTTTTTGAATTATCCAAACCCTTTTTTTTTACTTACTAGCTTTTTAAAAAGTCAATAAATCAACAAGTAATTTTCAAATATAAGCAATTTTTAAATATCTATTCAATAAGTGAATTAATTTTTATATCATATTTTTTGATGCATGTATCACAATATACAAATATTACTGCAGACTGTATAAATAAAAATTATCAATTATGGTGTATATATTAAAATATGTAGTATTAAAATCATCACCTATTCAATAACTCTTCGACTCAGTTTGAACACATAAGGACTAATTTGGTAACTAACCTGTTAAATAGAGTTTTAGTATAGAAACTAAATAAAATGGGTCAAATGTGCATATTGACAAATAGTTGAGGGACCATTTAGTTATTCATCTTTTTCTTATCATTATTTAGGTCGGTCTCAATTTGGGGTGTTTGAATAACGAGCGAACCATTTGCTTGATCTGCAATCAGAGTTTTATTACTCTGTTCAAGTATCATTTATCGATTAATAAGAACCCTAAACGACCAAATCATGGTATGTAATTCGCAAAATTTCTTTCAATTCTTCTTACTTTATTAATTAGGTATAAGTTTTCACATATTGGGCGAACAAGAATTTCGTGTGGGATTCGTATTAATCTTTTCTAAATCGTGCTACTTTTGCTATCAATTTTCATCTGAAAATATCACTAGCAATCGCGTATTCTTAATATTCAAGTTCGTTTGATGTGTACTGGATTATGCGTTACAACTGTTCGACTTAATGCCTGAATGCGGATTATTTTGATGCTTATATTCCCAAATTGTGCTATCTTAGTAGTTAGTGACTACTTAGTGTAACGTAATTGTGACCTAAAGTTTCATTGTGGATTTTGAAAGTTTTGAGCTCGCTTACATGTAAGCCACATAGTTTGTTTTAACGTTTAGCGGATTCTGACATACAACTGTTCGACCAAATGCCTGAATGAGGATACTTTTTGTTGAAATTTTGTATTTTGATACTTATACTCCCAAATTCTGTTATATTTGTAGTTTGTAACGATAACCATAACTTGATATCCTATTGCTGATTTTGAAACCTTTTAAACCCTAGTACATGTTTATCCCTAATTTCAGGATATGGAAATGGAAGACGATTATGAGGAATACATCCCGGTTGCAAAACGAAGAGCAATAGCAGCACAAAAAATCCTACAAAGAAAAGGTCAAGCTTCAACATTTGAAGATGAAACCGAAAAATCAAAAGAAATAGAATTAAAACCGAGTTTACTAGTTAAGGCAACACAATTAAAACGTGAACAACCCGAAGTAACTCCAACCGAACAAGCAGTCCAACAAGAAAAAGAAATGATGGAAAATTTATCAGATAGAAAATCACTAATGTCAGTTCGTGAATTAGCAAAAGGAATAACATATTCTGAACCTTTACCGACAGGCTGGAAACCGCCACTACCCATAAGAAAAATGTCACAAAAAGCATGTGATGCCATTAGAAAACAATGGCATATTATAGTTGATGGTGATGAAATCCCACCACCAATTAAAAACTTCAAAGATATGAGATTTCCCGAGCCCGTTTTAAAAAAGTTAAAAGAAAAAGGAATAGTTCAACCAACGCCTATCCAAGTTCAAGGGCTGCCCGTGATTTTATCGGGCAGGGATATGATTGGGATTGCGTTTACGGGTTCGGGTAAAACGTTGGTTTTCGTTTTGCCCTTGATTATGATGGCTATACAAGAAGAGATTATGTACCCGATTGAGCCTGGTGAAGGCCCGTTAGGGCTGATTATTTGCCCGTCTAGAGAATTAGCAAGGCAAACTTTTGAGGTTATTGAGGAGTTTTTAGGCCCGTTGAAGGATAACGGGTTTCCTGAAATAAAACCGTTGCTTTGTATTGGTGGTATTGATACGAAACTACAGTTGGATATTGTTAGAAAAGGTGTTCATATTGTTGTTGCTACACCTGGAAGATTGAAGGATTTGCTTGCTAAAAAGAAAATGAATCTTAATAATTGCAGGTAAATGTTTTTTTTAATACTTTTTATTGTGTTTTTTTTTTTAATAATATTTGAATTTTTTGTAACAACTGATCTCTGTTGGTAGAGATGGCAAAACGGGCTGGTTGGATAAATGGGTAAAAATGGGTTTGGGTCAACTTGAGTGATTTTTGTAGTGATGGTCAAAATAGGTCAGATGGTCAACATTTCTTGTGTTTTTTTTTAAATTTTAATAATAGAGGCTTTTAAGATTTTAATTACGAAAACGTTTTTTATAATTAATAATCTAATTTTTTCTTTTGACCCGTTTATTTTTTAGCTATACTTTATTCTAGTCGTTTGACACGTTAGAGATATAATATAACCCAACTCTACCCTTTTCAAGTAGAGATGGCAAAATTGTTAGGTTGGGCAAATTGGGAATTGGTAAAAAAATAAGGGTTCGGGTCGGGTTTACTAGTCAACACTTTCATGTCTAATTCTTTTGAATTTTAAACAATTAACAAAACAAATATTACACAAAGCTTAATTAAACTAATAATTTTTATATAATAAAGAAAAAAAATATGAGGTTGTAAATATTTTAGTACACCTTGATTTTCATCCCTAATTTTGCTTTTTTTCTATTTAAAAAAAAGTAGTATTTTACCCATATGACCCGCTACTCTGCTAGGTATAAAATATAACCCGAATTACCATTTTTTATGTAATTGAGTCATAATTTCTCCATTATTTACTGGTCAAACAAGTCAAAGTTTCATAACCATATCATTATATGCAGGTATTTGACTTTAGATGAAGCAGATAGATTAGTTGACCTAGGATTCGAAGACGACATCCGAGAAGTATTCGATCATTTCAAAGCTCAAAGACAAACTTTATTATTTTCCGCAACAATGCCCGCAAAAATCCAAAATTTTGCCCGAAGTGCTCTGGTCAAACCCGTAACAGTCAACGTGGGTCGGGCAGGGGCAGCAAATCTTGATGTAATTCAAGAAGTTGAATATGTCAAACAAGAAGTCAAACTCGTGTACCTTCTAGAATGTTTACAGAAAACACCGCCACCTGTTTTGGTATTTTGTGAAAATAAAGCTGATGTGGACGATATTCATGAATATCTTTTGTTAAAAGGAGTTGAAGCAGTTGCAATTCATGGTGGGAAAGATCAGGAGGAGAGAGAGTATGCGATTTCATCTTTTAAAGCGGGTAAAAAAGACGTTTTGGTTGCTACTGATGTGGCGTCTAAGGGGTTGGATTTCCCGGATATTCAGCACGTGATAAACTATGATATGCCTGCGGAAATCGAGAATTATGTTCATAGGTAAGGGTTATATGCGGTTAGTCATACTGTTCGGTTTTTAGTTAAATTTGGTTGGGTTATTAGATTAATATTCTACAACTGTTCCGTTAATTTGTTAATTCGGTTATTAACTAGACCTTTGAATTTGGGCCCAACAAACACGATCCCAACAAACTTAATATCTACTAGAGAATTTTTAATGCTAAATGATATCTAGGCTTAGTACCCTGAACTTGTCTGACTAGGTTTCAAGGTTTTCTACTACCCTAAACTATTAAAGGTGTAACATGGTAACCTAAACTTGACAAAATGGTCGATTTAGTACCCTGACTCATTGATTTGGTCGCGTTTTCTTACTTGACTTCCTTTCGTTAGAGTTTTTGATGGACTAAAAAATATATGTTCATCTCAATATATTGATATTAGAAGCAAATCACGTGAGAACACAAGACCAAATTAGTGAGTTAGGGGGTACTAACTTGACCATTTTGCTAAGTTCAGGGTAACATGTTGCACCTTTAATAGTTCAGGGTAGTAGAGGACATAGTCGTCAAGTTCAGGGTACTAAATTGCATTTTGGCCTTATATTTATTATATGGGCGGTTGAGTTAAAATATGGTTCGGTTTTATGGGCAAACTAAAACTGAAACTTTCGGTTATCCATAAAACCAAACCGTCGGTTTTAGCTTTTGGTCGATTATCTCGGTTGGGTTTTTTCAGGATCGGGCGAACGGGGAGATGTGGAAAAACAGGAATTGCAACAACATTTATCAACAAGAATCAAAGCGAAACTACACTTCTTGATCTAAAACATTTATTACAAGAAGCAAAACAGAGAATCCCGCCCGTTTTAGCAGAATTAAACGACCCGATGGAAGATATTGATGCAATCACAAATGCAAGTGGTGTGAAAGGGTGTGCTTATTGTGGCGGGCTGGGTCATCGTATTCGGGATTGCCCGAAATTAGAGCATCAGAAAAGCCAACAGATTGCTAGTTCTAGGAGAGACTATTTCGGGTCTGGTGGATATAGAGGAGAAATATGAGCTTGTTTTTTTGTTCTTGAATGCTTTTCGAGTAATTTGTTGTATTAATTTTATTAGATAAAATTTGGTTGGACTTGTAACTCAGTCATTAATAGTTCAATTGGATAATGTGACTGAATTTGAATCCTGAATTTAAGTCATTAAGACTTATGGCTTCGGGTTAATACGTGTTATAATTATCTTAATGGGTCTAACGGGTTTACCTTTGTCAACCTGATGATCTTGTAGTGTTAGGTTTAGGGTTATGAACGGGTCTGGGTTAAACCCGATAAGTATCTACTAGGTTTTAGATTTTTATAGAGATTTGTTGGCCCAACTATGTGAGTTCATTAAGCAAATAATGGTTTAATTAACTTGCAATTTGCATATATGTTGTCCATTTCTCTTTTAATTCACAAGTTGTTTGTAAAGTACAACTTTCTTGTGGATTTTTGTTAAAAGGGGATAGTGAGTGTGTGATGTCACGTACATCATCTAAAACTATGTAGTTTTTTGTTTAAATACTTCATTTTACAAATGTTTGCCAACTTCCAATCATATTACAACACTTGGACAAAAAAAAAAAAACAAACCATACACAACATGCACATGCGTTCAATATAAACACTATTTCAAGAAAACATGAAAGCTTGAAACACTACTATGAAAAAACTTAATTAAGACAATTTTGAAGATAGGGGTTTATATGGTTTTTGATCACCTAGGGCTTGGGTTTAGACGTACTTTGATGCACTAATGAGTTTATGTGATGAATTTCAAGTGTTCTAACCAAAACTACATTATTTTGAATGGTTTCACACCTAAAGTTAAGCATATAACAACCACTCAGTCACTTTTACCTTGTTAAAAATCATTTGTTACATAAAGTCGTCTCATTTTAAATGTTCCAATATATTACTATGCGTTTATAGGTACTTTCCAAAAATGTAAGATTTAGTAATTGTATTTTTTTTAGTTTATTCAGATAATTGCACTTATAAAACGTCATTTAATCATCCAACAATTGAGTATGTATTTTAACCGGTGGTAAAATAATGACTTGTCCATTATTTATCTGCGTAATAAATAAGAAAAAATCTAATGAGTTGACACACCCTGAAGTCAATATATATTTAAAAAGAAAGTTAAATTTAATCGAAAATTCTTAAATAATAATGGTAACTTACTGTTAACAATAGGTCGTCCAGATAACCTATGATATATTGGTATTCAATAACTAATACACATGAGTACAATAAACAAAAAATTACGTTGACAAAATTGAACTCTTGAACATTATATGATACAATGACCAAAAAGTGTATTATCATTAATAATTAAATATATTATGCCAAAATTCAGAAGAAATCACAATAATACGACAAGACAAATTGCTGCATTTTCATATACCCTAAAAAGAAACTAACTTCCTGTCTCTAAACGATATATAACTTGTTTACAACTTGACTTAAAACAACCAACTACCACAAAATATCTAGAAAACCTAACTAATCTAAAACCCGATATAAAGTCACTATCATAATTCATAACTACCTAAAGTTTAAATAGCAAACCACCATGAGTAGCAAAAAAGGGTGCAAAAACAAGTGATTCTACAGCCATGAGTTTGATGAGAATGTTGAGTGATGGGCCCGATGTGTCTTTCAACGGGTCGCCAATTGTGTCACTGATTACAGCAGCTTTGTGTGGTTCAGATCCTTTTGGCCCGAGGGTCCGTGCGTGTTCTGATGCACCCGCCTGACAGATAATCCAAAATAGGTCAAAATTTTGGTTAGCGTATACTAGAGGTAACTATTTGACCCATTTACTTATCAGGTAATATTGACTGAAATGTATTTTTAATGCATTGAACTTTATAAATAAAATAATTTCTGTAAAAATCATGTTTCACAAATTAATTTTATTAAGAAAAGACCCAAGCCTAAAAAAGATACTTGCTTTGACCCGTAACCCAACCGGTCTAACCACCCCATATAGATAAAATACACGGATAACTACAAAAAAGTTATTCTTTTTTATCTACAAAATATAAAAATAAAACATTTTGATCCATTACCCAACTTGGTTGACTAGCTGGGAGTGAGCGCGGTCCAGAAACCGAACCAAAACCAATAGGACTGAGACCGAGAATGGTGAATTTTCCAAAACCGAACCGATTACATGTTTTTGGTTTCGGCTCGGTTCTTAGTTCAATCTTTTCAGCCCAAATGCTCACCCTTATCCGAGGACCGGACCGAAACTGAAAATCATAAAATTACAAAATCGAATTACATGTTTTCGGTTCAGTTTTTTCAACTGCCCATTTTTCCACCTATAGATATAAACAGAACAACATCTAACCAAAACTAATCACCTCAATATACTTCTTAGCATTATCCCACGCGCCACCCGTATTCGAAGCAGAAATCGCCACCTGTACACCACCAAATCCAACAAACTTTTAACCTAACCACCAACAAATCTTCAACAAAACACTCACAAAATCCCTAAATAAATAACCGTCACCTGAACACCCGAAACCAGTGCCCCCGCAAGAACACCCGAAAGTGTCTCGACACCAAAAAACGTGCCCACAATCAACGGGGTCAATATCACAAGTGCACCCGGTGGAATCATTTCTTTAATTGAAGCATCAGTTGATATTTTCACACACGTTGTGTAATCCGGTTTAGCGACACCTTCCATAAATTGTGTTGAATTGTCTTCTTACTTCTTCAACCATTTTCAAAGCGGCTTTCCCGACACTTTTCATTGTCATTGCTGAGAACCAATATGGGAGCATTGCACCAACGATTAAACCGATGAAGACTCTTGGCGACAAAACGTTGACTGTTTGGATTCCCGCACGGCTTACGAATGCGCCGAATAGGGCTAGTGAGACTAATGCAGCTGACCCGATTGCAAATCCCTGTAAAATTATATAAAATGTAAATAAAGAACTGATTATTTGTAGGCGTGAGCACAAAAACCGAAAAATCAAATCAAAATTGAAAAAATCGCACCGAAAAAACCGAAAACCACTGTGATCGGTTTTTATTTTTGGAAAAACCGAATGTTTGGGGGCGATTTTCCGGTGCATACGAAAAACCGAACCGAAAAAACTGCTCCGCCCCGCCATATATATATCTTTTTAATTTTGTAAAAATGTTATTATCTTTTTAAAAGATTTGATGCTTAACAATTTATTTCATTTTTTTTTAGAATATCATTTGGATTTTTCACACGTTTTACTCTTATATTTTCAAGGTCTTATAACTGTATAAATACTAAAATTTGGATCATAACTTTTAAGTTAACAAACTGGTAAATTTAAAAGAAGATAAACAACCGAAATTGAACCGATTTATTGAGAAAAATCGAAACCAAACGGTTTGCGATTATTAAAAACCAAAATTTTAGTTTCAGAGTTTAGTTAAAAACCTCCTCATACTGACCCCTAATTATTTGCCACAATTTAATTAATAATAATAATAATAATAATAATAATAATAATAATAAATAAATAAATAACCTTTCCAATAGCAGCAGTAGTATTCCCAGCAGCATCAAGAGCATCAGTTCTTTCCCTAATCCTATGACTCATGCCCGCCATCTCAGCAATCCCGCCCGCATTATCACTAATTGGCCCGTAAGCATCGATTGCCAGCCCGGTTGCAATTGTGCTCAGCATTCCAAGTGCAGCAACTGCAATTCCATACATGGCTGCAAAACTGAAACTCACAAAAATGCTGGCTGCAATTGCAAAAATAGGAATAATAACTGATTTGTATCCTAATGCCAGCCCGAATATAACATTTGTTGCAGCTCCGGTTCTGCAGGAATCCGCAACGTCTTGCACGGGACTGCACGAAAAACATAAAAGAAGATCATGAGTTTGTGTTGAAACGGGTCACTTTTTTACTTTTTTAGTATGGGTCAAAACGGGCTGGATCGGGTTTGAGTTGAAAAAAAAATTGTCCACTTTTTGGTCATTGTAAAAAGTATTTTCCAGTTTGACTTTGGGTGTCTTTGAACCCGTTTGACCTGTTCTCTTTTAGCTATTTTTTTTTGTTTGACCCGTTTGAGACGACCCAAATTGGTGTGTTCATAAGAAAATGACATACCTGTAAGCATTGCTGGTGTAGTACTCAGTCACAAAACCAA
The DNA here is from genome assembly GCA_963853835.1 of Calendula officinalis. Taxonomy (NCBI): domain Eukaryota; kingdom Viridiplantae; phylum Streptophyta; class Magnoliopsida; order Asterales; family Asteraceae; genus Calendula; species Calendula officinalis. Next base: position 74,971,331 of record OY970827.1, on the reverse strand, counting down.
TGATAAGTCCAGCCCAAAGACCGACACATACACACAAGAAAAGTTGCCTACATAAATATATCCCAAAAACATATACATCAAATGATCCATATCCACATATATATGCATATATACATACACACACACATATATGTATATAGGATTAGGAACCGGTGAGGACTCAAAATTCGGTAAGGACTTTGAGGACAATTTTCAACTAATCGTTTAAAAAATATTGAATCGTTATCAGAAAATTGGGAGAAATTTGATCAGTATCATAAATATTATTCATTATGAGAAATTGGATTATTATCAATCATCACCAAATTTTGAGTCCTCGCCCTATCCCACTTCTGTGTGTGTGTGCGCATATATATACACACACACATAAGTGAATCAGGAATAAACATTTTCTTACCAATTGTACACAACTTTCTGAACACCGAAATTAAATATAGTAAACGAAGTTGGCAACCCAAGAAAACTAACAACCGCAATACCAACCGTCATTAGAACCGTTGAAATAATAAGCTGTCTTTTCAGTGCAGTTTGGATTTCATCAACCGCTTTGATTTCAAAGAAATCAGTTGCAAATAAAGTGGTTAATAAACAAACAAGAATTCCAACCGAACTCACGAGCAACGGGTAACACATTGCAGTAAAGTCATGCTCAATTCCAAAAGAAGAAATTGAAGCAACAACAAGTGCTGCACATGATGACTCAGCATATGACCCGAAAAGATCTGATCCCATTCCCGCAATGTCGCCAACATTGTCACCAACATTATCGGCAATTACCTATCAAAAATAATAAATTCATGAATCATATACACAAACTTTTTGTCATAAAAAATAATCCAAAATATACAGGAGGCGATCTTGACTTGAGTCATTTACTTACGAATGGGACAGGTAACATTAAAAAAATGGCATAAAGTAAATGGGTCAAAATTTCAAAAAAATGCAAGTTTTGTCAAAATTTAAACCATTATCTGGTTGGTAAATTTGTCCAAAAATGTATTTTCACTCGTAATTTGTCAAAAAAATGTATTTAGACGCATACCCTTTCATTATCAAATTTGGGATATGTGTAACCATTCTTGACAATTTTCAATATTTTTCATACACAAAACATCCTAAATTATTTTACTATAAAAAAAAGATTATTATTGATATAACATAATCATTTTAATCATACCTCACCCACTAATTATATATAATAAGATTAAAACTTCCCAAAATGTTTTGGGTCAACTTGGCCAGTTTGATCCTACAACCCACCCGACTTGCCCATTATACGAATAACAATTGAAGAATATTAATGTGGCTCACCCTAAAACTAAAGGTGGCAATTTTTACTCATATACTATGAACGGGTCGATTCTTCTTTTTTTTCTCTCTCTCTAACGGGTCAGGAATAGGCCCAAAGAAATATTTTCATTACATAAAACTTCCTAAATCATTATATTAAAACATAAATTATTAATAAACTAAAAAGATTAATTTTTTTAAACAAATATGAATTGGGTCAAGAATTAAAGAAAATAAATAAATTATAATCACTCACAGCTGGATTTCTGGGATCATCTTCCGGAATATTCCGTTCCACTTTCCCAACAACATCCGCCGCCTTTGTATAAATCCCACCACCAACTCTCCCAAACAATGCCATGGAAGACCCGTAACCCGTTATGGCCTCAAACAACCCTTCCCAATCATCACCATAATATATTTTAAACAAATTAATCGCAATATACAAAACCAAAATCCCGTTTGCAGCAAGAAGAAACCCCATAACCGCACCCGACCTAAAAGCCGTCACAAAAGCTTTCCCGACACCTTTTCGGGCCTCAAGTGTCGTCCTTGCGTTTGCATAAGTTGCTATTTTCATGCCCAGAAAACCCGACACGAGTGATGTTATTGCACCGAGTAGAAAGGCAAATGGCGGTTGCGAGTGCGGGTTTGCATGTTTTGGTTATGTCGTAAGTGCATTTTTGGGGTTCGGTTGAAAATCCTTCGACGGATCCCAAGAAAATAAATATTAAAATTGCAAAAATGACCATGAAAATACCGACGTATTGGTATTCGGTGTATAAGAAGGAGGTTGCACCTGTTGCATTTGAAAAAAAAATGAACAATTGTTTAATTAGAAATGTATAACGAATACAGTTTTTTAACAAAATATAATCAAAATAAGGTATTTCTAACGTATGCCCAGGCATACGATAATGTGCATTTAATAAGCCGATAATTACCATTTAAGCATAAATTCAAATTTAATGCATCTTCTAAAATGGTAGTTTTTAGAGTACATTAATGTCAATCAATACATATTTAGGAAAATGTCACTTCATTAATACACGTTATTGTAGAAAAACCCTTAAAAGTATACAAAAAGCATATACTCCCTCCATCCCAATTTTATTGTCACGTTTTTCTAATTTATCCCAAAATCAATGTCAATTTGAAAAAATTCACCAATATAAAATAATTACGTAATAAAGAATGAATTTTATTGATTGAATAATGTAAATATACACCTTTCTTAAATGTGATTTTTATATGTGGACAACAATTATGGGAGGGAGGGAAGGAGTATAAAATAATTAAACATTTGACTATTCTAAAACGCATAGTTGCATGTTGCAGATGTGTTCAAAACAGAAATATAACACATTTGTTTTAATATACGGAGTATTATTATCCCTAAGTCGATTTCAGGCTAAAAAAATAGAAATAATAATAATCACTAACACGTTCAGATATTTATAAGAATTTATGCATTAATTAGTAACAATAAAAGTTAACACTTTATGTAATAATATATTAAAGACTAGTTTGTTAAGAAAACTCAAAATAAAAAATAACTATAAAAACTAACCTTCAGAGATTGCATTCTGAATCTCAGCACATTTAAAAACAACGTTATGATCATTAACTCCTTCTTCTTCTTCAATCAAATAATCATCATATCCATTCTTATCATTACTCGCCGGTAGGTGTAACCTTAACCCTAGAGACTAAAACCCATTGAAATAACGAGAAAACGATACCAATTACAGCACACACCGGAATAATTATCTCCGTCGCAAGAGCTGACAGTATCGGCGGAGGCATGGTATCGGAAATCTGTAATTTTGGCCGGAATTTTGAACGAATTTACGAATAGTTGCCGGAACTAGAAAAGAGTTTGGTAGGGTGGTGAGGTGGAAGGCGGTGAGTATTTATAGGTGGAAGGATGAAAGGAGTTTAATCAGGGCTGTCGAAAATAACCGAAACTCGTTCTATCCGTCCGACCCGTTTCGAATTTGGGTAGAACGGGTCGGGTAGTTCAGGTATCAGGTAGAAATATTTGGGTATCGGGTAACCCGAAAATAAAGTGGTTCGGGTATAAGGTAATATTTCAAGTGGACGGTTATACCCGAATATCTGAATATTTTTAAAAGGCTTTATTTAAAGATAACATATTATGATTATATAAATAAAATACGATCGTTATACTTGTAATTCATTAATTTCATATAAAAGTCAACGATAGAGCCCAATGTTGGTTGGAATTTGATAAAATTACGGACAAAGATGGTGTATTGAGATCAAAATATAAACGTTGGGTTGTCGGCAATACAACTATGTCAATTCTCGGGTATTAGTGGATATACCCGTATCCGACCCATTACCCGAACTACCCATACCCAAATATCCGAATTTAATTTGGGTTAAGTATTGGTTATTTTTTATATTTGTAAAAACCCGAACCACCCGACCCGAACTACCCGATACCCGAAAAATATACCCGATCAACACCCCTAAGTTTAATAGTGGATAAGGCGGACACGTGTGCGTTACATCTGACTGGATTGTTTTTACTTTTTAGGGTTGTTCGGTGCGGCCGCACTTTTAATCGGACGGTTGAGATTAAGTGATCGAGTTTTGTGATCTTAGGATACTGATTTGTCCGTTTAGTTGTTTTTTAATGATTTAATGGATGTTCATGATGATAGAATTGACTCGGTATACAAGTTTGGCGATCTCAGATAATGTTGCGTATTTGGGTTATCCATTATCACTAGATAAAGACAAACAAGTGATTTCATTAAAAAAAACAAAATAACTGTAGATTAATATCAACATTTAAAAATTTACAAACATTTAAAAAATTTTAAGTATAAAATTTAAAAAAAAGGTCCCAATATAAATCTCATATATTAATGTTAACATTTAAAAATGTATTTAATGCTGAAAAAAGTTTTAAAATAAAGTCTAAAATAATAAATGTTATTCCACGACAGCAATCGTAAGATACATCGGTCACAGTAACCCAGATGTTTAAATATTTAATTATTATGTTTTTATCTCTTTAAATAATTAACTCAGATAACTCAGATCACAGATAACTCAGATCACAGTAACACAGAATGACTCTATACCGAGCTCAGATACCTAGGCACAAATGTCTCAGATCAGTAGTAAATAAACACAGATACTCAGATTCACAAACAGCAGTTCAATCACCGTAACACAGAATGACTCTATATTATGTATGTATATTTGGATGAGCAAAGCCAAAAAATAAACTGACCCCTAAAAAAATTATACTAATCAGAAAAATTTCAGGGTGCGATGGGCAGATGCCCACCCCTTGGTACCGCCCTTCATTGTAATCTTCATATAAGACTTCCAAGTAACCCAAGGCTTGTGGTCTAGTGGTTATGGTGGAAGGAGTAAGGTGTTGCCCGTGACCTATTGGTCATTAGTTCAAGTCCCGTCGTGGACTTAGGTGGTGAGGTTTGTTCCCCATAGGTGGAGGGTTCGAGGGAAGGCTTACTATCCCTTATATATGTCACTGTCTAAACTCGAACCACTAACTTACTAACTTTCCGTTAAAAAAAAAATATAAGACTTCCAAGTAATATGTGTGGTGCTTTTCTTCTTTAGCTAAAAAAATATCGAGTAAAGGAAGTGGTCGTATATATAACAAGTTGTTTGGATAAAAAGTTACTGTATACGGGAGTAGTTATCATTAATTTTCAGAAATTACAATATCAAATGTGAGCTCTCACTTTTTGAGGTATTTGTTTAATAAGTTTTTATTTATATAATAAGTTAAATATTAAGTTGTTGGCAGTTATTTACAAGAGAGAAAAAAAAGTAGAAAGTTGTATTCTAATAAGGGTTTGTCTAATTCATGTCCTTAGTGCATGAGATTGAAAACATTAATTGAATAAAAACATTTCTTAACATAATGAAAATTGCATTAAATGGAGTCATATTTTTACAACAATTAAAGATAATCTTCCACGTATATATGGGGCAAGACCTTTAGCAACCATTTGATGACATGTCATTTTATTGCATTTTGATTGGTCCAAAATGGTGACTTAAAGGGCATTATAGGGAAAAAAAATTATGACATTTATTGTTGGAGGTTTTCAACAATTAATTTATGACAATTTTACAACGGTTTTATGATAAAAAATAATTTTTTTGGTAAGTCATTAATGCACTAAATAACGTCTTTTTTGGTAAGTCATTTATCACTTGTCAACCATTCATTCTCTAATACCTAATTTCCTATTCCTTCGTATTGTTATATTGTAGAATTCGTCTCCTGCCCACAGTTTGTGTTTTTTCAATATTTATACTAATTTAGACTGTTGTTGCTAAGTTTTTTGTTTGTGGAATGGACAAAGTTGCTTACATATTTGTCATGCTTACGCATTCATGCTATGTAATTATATATGTCCATTGTTATATTTAGTTACTTCATGAAATTTGTCATTTGTTGTTGGTTTATAAGATGGTTACAGTTTAATGGCATGGTATTGTTGGATTTATACGATTGTTATTGTTGAATTTATGTTCGTTTCACTTTTATTTTACATTTTGTTTTTGATGTTGAAACATGTCAACTTATCCACTCACAATATTTAGCCCATTTTGTTTAGAAAAAGTATAATATATCGTAATTATTATTTTTTACTACAAAAATATTTTTCTTGCAGTAGTAATAATTAGTGTGTGTGGATAAAACAAATTTATGACATTGTATGTATTTCTTAATTGATTTTGGTCTATTAACTACTATTTCATTTGACCCGCTTCATATTAGCTTTAAAAAAAATTATTTGACACGTATAACATAAACCATTTGTAAATAAATGGGCTGAAATTCACAGTATTTGAAAATATGGTGAAACGGTGCCAAGCAATTACTGAGTCTATATTAATAAGATCATAATCAATTACAACTAACACAAAAAATAACATTTTTATTCTATTTGTTAGATAAAGAATCATATGTTATATCCACAAATATGATCAGAATATGGGTTTTTTTTTGAAATCATATCAGGTCAATGTTGGTTTAATTATATAAGAAACATCCATTGTTGTTTCAAAACATATGAAACCCGTGTCTCTTTCAATAATGAGTCATTCTCGCATCTACACACAGAATATTTGACATTATCAATGAACGGATACTTTCTTTAATTCCGGGAGACGAGAAGATACACGAGTCTTCGGACTCTGTTTATACTTACCAATTTCTTGAACAAGAACGGCTTGAAGGTTATTTGTTGTGACCACGATGACAACTACATCAACTCAACGACAAACATCGTATATTAAGAAGTTTTATTTTGTCTTTAAGTTTTTTTATCTGATTATTCATGTATAACAAAATGTTTATTTATCATTTCAACAATAATTGACTATATGCTTTCTTACGTTATTTTCATTGTTATGGATTCTATATCTCGAAACATGCCCGCCCAATCGGGCGGGCTTTGAAACTAGTTTTTAATATAAATGATAATCGTAACTTCAATCAATGCTTCTAATCTAATGTTCTTAGGGCATGAGTCAGAAAAACCCTTCTAATAATAATGTAAATAATGAGATTATCGTATGTTAAATGAGGATTGTTGTTCTCACACAATGTTACGAGTTTTTAAGCGTAAATTATCTAATCAGCTATTAAAATAATTAATATTCTGTACTACTTAGCAAACAGTATAAATAAGGTAAAATGATTCAAGTGGTTGTTATTTAATATAAATAATATATAATTATTTTTGATATTTTAACATATTAAATGATCGCAATTTGAGTCATGGGTAGATAATCGAACCTTATCAGTTAGTCAGTTATCACATCTCATGAGAAAGGTGACCGGTCCATAAGGCCAACTCCCAACCTCTTTTAAGAAAAAGATTTCAAAGTCAAAGTTCGTGATTGTAATCATCAATTCATTATACAAAAAATATTGACACTAATTTACAGAATTTATAAAAAATACTTATACTGATACATATTTTCTACCATTTACTTTTTAATTTGAAAGATACTTTTTAAATGTTTCATGTTGTCTTTAGCAAATACAATCAAAATACATAGTTCTTTACAATTGTCATATAGAAGTTTCGTGTTTCTATTAGGATTTTTCTAATGTAGGGACGTACGTATATTTAATGAATTTTTTATATAAAAGAAAACTGTATGTATATTTTAAAATAATAATAATTAAAGTTATTAATATTATTTAATACATATTTAAGAAATAACTAATTTATTAATGCAACATAATCTAGAATATACGTTAGAAAAATCATGTTTATTATTATTATATCAATACACGTTTTTAATTAATTAATAAAATATAATAATCACACAGTTTAATCCTTAAATTTTGTAAACATAAAATCGAATCAGATTTCAAGATCTTATCCCTTAAATGCAATATTAAACAAAGGGATATATTATATCCGGCCAATTTGATATCTTTTTCAAATTTAAACTAATATGAATTAAGAATTTATCTTTGATCTATTTCAGTACTTTTTAGGTTAATGCATATAAAAAGTTTCCTCCTTTTTAAAATACTTATAAGGTAAAATAGCCATTTTGGCATCTTACTAATTAAGTACTTCATATGCAATATCTTCTATTATTAACTTTGATTTTAAACTCTTCAAATCCATAATTTTCGCTAAGAAATTAAAATATTTTAAATATATCTACTTCCTCCGATTCAAAATAAGTGATACACTTGGGGTTTCACGGTTTTTGAGGCAAAAGATTATAATGATGGTTAAATTAGATTAATTGGATGGTTAGTGGAGAATGTGTCCCACACATTTTGAATAAAGTAAGGTTAATGATGTTTAAAAGTAAAAAGTAAGGGTAAAGGGGTCATTTTACTTTGTTAAAGTAGATAGTTAGTGGGTATGGGTCCTATTTTTTTTGCCAAATAAGGAAACTTTTCAAAGTTTATCACTTATTTTGAATCATCCCAAGAAGGAAAGTGTATAACTTATTTTGAATCGGAGGAAGTATTAAATAATGCGATTTAATATCCGTTTCTTCCCTTCACGGACGACTAAATTTTATCAAATTTGAATATAAAATCTTATCCAAAAGTCAACCCATGACTTTTTGAGTAAAGATAGTTGAAAATATCGAAAGAGGATAAAAACAAATCACACAAGAAATCCCTAAAAACTTCAAACCAATTACTTATAAATTAAAACCTGGTGATCAAGAAAATTGTTGACTTCTAAATTTCGGCAAATTCAAGAAGATGGGTAAAGAACAAGTGTTCATCGGATCATTAGATCAAGGAACAACAAGCACAAGATTCATCATTTATGATAAAAATGCTCAATCGATTGGATCTCATCAAGTGGAGTTCACTCAGTTCTGCCCACAAGCAGGGTAAGTAAATCGATAATATCAATCAAATTCATTGTTTAATTCAATTTTTTTCTTTGAAAAGATTCATACCCATGAGAAAATCTGATATTTTTCTTGTTTCTGTGCTTTAATTCTTATAAAGATTCATACCCATGAAAAAAAAAAATCCGATTTTTCACCTTTTTTGTGCTTTGATTATGTAAAAAGAAGATTCATACCCACGAAAAAGATCCATACCCATTAAGAAAAAAGAATTTATTTTTCTTCATGTTTCTGTGTTTTAATTATTACGGAGTAAAAAACAATCATACCCATAAAAAAGTTTCACATTTTTCATGTTCATTAACCATAATTTATCAAAAAGATTCATACCCATGAAAAAAGATTCCTGCCCATTAAGAAAAAAGAATAAAATTCATGTTTCTGTGTTTTAATTATTCAAAAACAATCATACCCATAAAAAAATTCATCTTTTTCATGATTGTTAACAATAATTTATCAAAAAGATTCGTTCCCATTAAATAAATATAATCTTTTTTATATATTTGTTGTGGTAATTATAGATGGGTTGAACATGATCCAATGGAGATTCTTGAAAGTGTAAAAACATGCATATCAAAAGCCATTGATAAAGCTACTGCTGATGGGTATAATATTGACAATGGTCTTAAAGCAATTGGAATCACTAATCAAAGGGAAACAACTGTTGTTTGGAGCAAGTCTACTGGACTTCCACTTTACAATGCCATTGTTTGGATGGATGGTAGAACCAGTTCAATTTGCAGGTATGTTTACGATAACTGTTTTAATAATTTAATTAAATAATCACTCAATTATTGTTTCAAATTCAGTTTTTTTTTTTAACTGAAAAAATTGTATATTTTTTGGGTTATTGATGGTGGGATTTGTATCAAGATTGTAGTTTGTTATGATTGGGATTAATGATCATCACCCCTTTTCTAGGAATTAAAGGTTGCAATTGGTAATTTATTTATATGGAATATAATAATAAAACACTTTGTTTTAATCGAAAAATTGGTTAGTTTTTTAGATTTTGAAAGAATATTTTCTTGTAGTTGGGATGATCGCCCAAGATAACAAAACGGGTGGGTCGGGTGGTTTAAATAACAAGCATAGTTGGTTAACCATAAATCCAAATTCCTTGATGTAAATGTTCAAACAAAAAAAAACATAAACTTTTTGTTATATTCATCATAAAAACATTCATTAATCCATCTTCACACTCTTCATCTTACAGGAAACTAGAACAAGAATTATCAGGAGGAAAAACCCATTTTTTGGAATCATGTGGATTACCAATAAGCACATATTTCAGTGCACTCAAGCTTTTATGGCTACTAGAAAATGTAGAACAAGTAAAAGAAGCCATAGAAAAAGATGATGCACTTTTCGGAACCATAGATTCATGGCTAATTTGGAACTTAACCGGAGGAATTAACCACGGTTTACACGTAACCGATGTCTCAAACGCATCACGAACCATGCTCATGAACTTAACAACACTCGATTGGGACGAAACAACCTTAAAAACATTAAAAATCCCCAAATCAATTTTACCAAAAATCGTGAGTAATTCCGAGATCATCGGTTACGTATCAAAAGGTTGGTTAATTCCGGGAGTACCGATCTCGGGTTGTTTAGGCGACCAACATGCGGCAATGTTGGGCCAATCGTGCAAAAAAGGCGAAGCAAAAAGCACATACGGAACGGGCGCTTTTGTACTTTTGAACACGGGCGAGAAAGTCATAAAGTCAAACCACGGGTTGTTGACCACTTTAGCCTTCAAGCTCGGGAAAACCGCACCCGCGAATTACGCGCTCGAGGGCTCGGTCGCGATCGCGGGCGCGTCGGTCCAGTGGTTAAGAGACGGGCTCGGGTTGATCAATTCGGCTAGTGAAATTGAGGAATTGGCTAATAAAGTTGACTCGACGGGCAGTGTTTATTTTGTGCCCGCTTTTAACGGGCTTTTTGCCCCGTGGTGGCGGGACGATGCCCGTGGGGTGTTGGTCGGGATTACCCGGTTTACAAATAAGGCCCATATTGCACGGGCCGTTTTGGAGAGTATGTGTTTTCAAGTGAAAGATGTGTTGGATTCCATGTTTAAAGATGGCGAGATGAATAGTGACAAGGGTCGGTTTTTGCTTCGGGTTGATGGTGGTGCTACTGTTAATGATACGCTTATGCAGATTCAGGTATGTTTTTGGTTGGAAAACGGGCGGGTCGGGTAACGGGTCGAAACAGGTTCGGGTTAAAATTATTTTTTATTTTGCCCATTTGACCCATTTAATGATAAGATGTAATTTGAATTGACCAATTCATAAATGGGTCATAAAAGGTTCAGGTCCAGATGGGTACTTGGGTAGTTATTAATAAGGGCCGAAACGGGTTGGGTTGTCTTGAAACACTTTTTGCCCAAAAATTTATAATTTTTCTATTAAATAATAGTGTCAAATATGATCAAATTTATTCCATTTATATAGGTAAGTTATTTTACGGGCTGAAACAGTTTGAGTTGGCCACATATCATGAAGACTAATTAAATTAAAGAATTTGTCTTTGTGGTCTTTTAAATTCTATAATTTTGTCCCTATACTTTTAATTTCATTTTTTTCCCGTACCTTTTAATTTTTTGATTTTTGTCCCTATGGTCTTCAAATTTTATTCTTTTCCGTCCATTTTCACTGAAAATGACCAAAATACCCTTATTTTTAATTTATATATATCTTAGTTTATCTTTTGAATTTTCTAATATATTTTCTTTTTCCTTTTTCGTCCATATTATTTTATTTTATTTGTTTGACTTGTTCTTGTAGGCTGACTTATTGGGCAACCCGGTGGTTCGACCCGCGGATATAGAGACCACAGCCCTCGGTGCCGCCTATGCCGCCGGTTTAGCGGTTGGTGTTTGGACAGAAGAAGAAATATTTGCAAATGGCGAAAGAATGAAAAAAGATACCACTTTTAATCCCATTTTAAGCGATGAATTAAGGAAGAAAAAATTGGCTTCATGGTGCAAAGCCGTTGAAAGAACTTTTGATTTAGCTGATTTGTCTCTCTAAACAAGATATTTGATCAAATGTCGTTTTTTTTCTTTTTTAAATTCCGTTTCGTTGGTTTATTTCGTGTAAAAAACTTATGGTTTGGTCGTTTACTCTATCTTCGTTAAAGTTACAAATATGTTTCTTCATTCAAGAAATAAAATCATGTGAAACTTGGGTTTTGTCGATGTTTTGCAAAGAATTGATGATAACAAATTAGGGTTAAAGTCATCAAAATATTATTTACCTTTCAAAAAATATTTGTTTTAATTGTTGTACCTTTTTTTGTCATTCAAAGTAGACAGAAAATTAAGTTACCTGTTTTGCCATGTCACAATTTTCTAGGGGTGAGCATAAAAATCAAAAAACCGAACCGAACCCGAAAAACTCGAAAAAACCGAACCGAAAAAACAGAACCATTTGAAAAAACCGACATCAACGGTTTTGATTTTTGGAAAACCCGAATGTTTGGGGCGGTTTTCGGGGGCATATGAAAAACCAAACCGAAAAACCCGCCCCGCCCCGCCTTTATATATATTTCAAGTTTTATAAAAATACTCTTATATTTTTAAAAGATTTGATATAAATTAGTTTGCAAAAGGAAAGCAACCATGCAATGAAACTTCTATGGATGAAGACATTGACTAAGATTATTGCGAAAAATGGTTGGATGTTATTCTATTATTAATTTTTTTCAAATTATGTTAGTTGAATTTATTATTACATTATATTAAACTTACTAGTTGTTTTTTATTTATAATGAAATGAGTTAAGGTTTGGAAGTTTGAATCATGATATTAGTTTTTAAGGTAATAAATTGGTAAATTTAAAGGAAACTAAAAAACCGAAAAAACCCGAAACCGAACCGAAAACCCCGAAAAACCGAAACTGAAAAACCCGAAACCGAACGGGGTGTAATTCTCAAAACCCGAACTTTCGGGGCGGGGTTTGGTTTTAGTTAAAAACCGCCCCAAACCGCCCCATGCTCACCCCTGCAATTTTCTGGCTGTCGATCTACATTTCTGATCAAGGAGTTAGTAATTAGGTGGTTATAGGAGTAGAGGAACTTAAGTGATTTTTTTTCTATAAAGACCTAAAATAACATTTTTTGGAAAATATATTATGCTTAAGGGGTGTTTGGGATTGCGATTGGGAATGAATTAACTGCTTATTACTTTACGAAATCATAATTTGTCTAAAATGAGTGATTGACGAAAAGAATCATAAAAACCAATTATTTGCGTTTTTGATGTCCCAAAAAATAGTTTTGGAGAAACAAATGACGTTTTGAAAACACAATTAATCTAAAAATAGTCATTTTACCTATTAAGTAAACAAATAATTGAATGTGTCAAACACTTGAAAAGCCGATTATCATAGTGTTTCGATTGCAAGCAAGTTAATTAAATTCAAACATTATTTTACATAATCACATTTTATAACCGATTATTCATTTTCAAAACATAAAATTTATTTTTCAATACACAACTCCAAACACCCACTCAGTGACTTTAAATCTACCATACGTGTTCTAAGATTCGTTTATCATGTGTTATTTATTATTGATGTGAGTTATACGTACATTAATTGTTGAATAATTTGTGTCAAGTAAAGTGATATAATATACTAACTAAACAAGACAGTGAAGCACTCATGTGAAAATTGATTTATAGGCCAGAAACCATATGAGATAATGTAATGACACAAGACACCACGTAGGATACAAGGCACGAAAAATCTAGCTAGTCGTAGTTTTAGAAAACGAGTAAATGAAGAGGCTGTTTGGACTACTCGGGGAAAATTGAGTCTTTGACTATAATGTATGTGGCCTAACTGACATTTCTGTGAAAATTTTCAGAATTTTTTCCCTAAACCATCCTAAAGTGTTCTCAGTAAGATTTGAAGCCCGATCTCTTAAAAAACAAAGAGCATTATTTTCCACTAAAGCACCATAAAATGATTTAGAAAACGTTTAACAAAAACCCTAATAAATAAAAAAGTTATTTGAAAACACTTCCATTTTCTCACAAACTAAGTAGAAAATATTGTTAGTGGTGTTCTATGAATTTTTTTCATAAATGCTTCTGTTTTTTTTTCAATCTTTCACAAATGATGCTGTTTTTGGTTGGGTTTCAAAAATGATGCATTTGTACTCCAGGAGTCCGGAAATGCTTAATTATTGGACTCCTAGAGTCCGGAAATGGCTTCAAACCTCGTACAAGTACAAAATGGGTCAGTGGTCCTCCAGGAGTCCGGATTTGGCAAACTAGGACTCTAGGAGTCCGGAAATCTTCGAGTGGACTCCCCGAGTCCGGAAACAGTTCTTAGTGGTCCAGGAGTCCGGAAATCGTAATAAGTGGACTCCCCGAGTCCGGAAATTGGTCGCCTTACCAGTTCTGTTTCTTGCTTTGCACTTTTGGCTTCTTGTAGAAAGATAGAAAAATAGAGCAGTCACAGTGGCGATAGTTGTGGGTTTCGAAATTTTAATAAATATTGTCTTTCTTGGAAAAACGTTTCTTTAAATATATATGTTTGCATGAAAGAAATCAAGTGATATTTTTAATGGGTTGGGCAGAGTATTTCGTGGGGCCCTAAGTAGAGATAAAAGCTAGTTTAAAATTTGTCAAATTACATAAAGAATTGGGTTATGGATTTTTGGAGTTTATAATTTTTATTAAGGAAAAGTTTATGAATATTTTATCAAGGGAAATGGTTTTACCAAGAGAAACTTTTATTAATAATAAATCAATGGGAAAACCCCTTTTAAGATGTGTGATTTTTTTTTTTTGTTATGAAGTGTTTTAAAAGTAATGGATAATTTGTGAAGGTGGTGATTTTAAAGAATTGGTGAAATCTTTGTAGGGAATCATATAGGCAAACGGCAGAAAAGGTTGCATCACTTATCCATGGAATAAACAATTCTTTATCCTTTGCATCACATACTTCAAGAATTGTTTTAAACTCCTAAAATCCATAACCCAATTCACAAATTTTAAGCATTTCCGGACTCCTGGACCACTAAGAACTGTTTCCGGACTCGGGGAGTCCACTCGAAGATTTCCGGACTCCTAGAGTCCTAGTTCGCCAAATCCGGACTCCTGGAGGACCACTGACCCATTTTGTACTTGTACGAGGTTTGAAGCCATTTCCGGACTCTAGGAGTCCAATAATTAAGCATTTCCGGACTCCTGGAGTACAAATGCATCATTTTTGAAACCCAACCAAAAACAGCATCATTTGTGAAAGATTAAAAAAAAACAGAAGCATTTATGAAAAAAATTCGGTGTTCTATTAATGCCGAATGGACATTACCCGACACCCGGATAACGTTGGTAAAGGGATTCTAGTACTATTTGAAAGAAACATGTTGGCAATATAAGGACAGATGAGATGGGTAAACTAACCAGGGTCCTTAACCACACCAACTGTTGTGAGGTGACGTGACATTTTACTTGATCTGATCTGACTTGACTCCACCTTTTCTTTCACTCGATTCTCTCTCAAACCTCCCATCCTCTTACCGTTTTCTTCCCCACACAAAAATAATAATATACACATCAGTTTTATTCACAAAAATGACTTTATTCATCAAACTAAATAAGTTTTAAAATAAATTCTACAATCATACCAAATTATAGATTGTAGTATGTTAAATAATTTTTATGGTTTAAACACTTCCCATGATAAAATGGTACAAAAATGAATCAAGATTTATATAGATGGTAAAATTGATAAACTTATTTAATCGTTGTTGTGTATAATCAAACTTATATAAACTAATACATTTCAGTTGTTTTATTTATCTAAGTCATGTTTTCTTTTACAATGAAAATAGTTGTTTGAAAAATTGTTAGCGGATAAATTACGAAAGGTTTGTTTTTATGTTTAGTTTAATATATAAATATACTACTAGCAGGGTACCCGCGCAATGCGACGGCGGGTACCCTGAAACTATATTTATGCGGTGTCGATAGTTATGGTGGTGGGTTGTTGTGGTACGTAGTTGTATTAATGATGGTGGTGGGTGATGGTGTGTAGCGATGGCGGCTAGCGGTGGTAGTGATCGTAGTGGATGGCAGGCGGCTCACGATGATGGTAAAGAGAGATGGTGATGGTGGTTACGGCTCAATAGAATTATGAGTTGAAGAATTAACAAAGATAATATGATACATAGGTAATTAAAGTCAAGTAATCAATATTAGCTTTGATGCTCAGTTAGTTAGAGTCGCTAATAACATGAAAGTTATGCCAATTTTTTCAAGACATAAACTAAGCAAAATAGAAAGTGTATTGATTAAAGATTAAATTTTACTAATTTGAAAATGTTTCAAATTCATATATAGTAAAGATGAAGAGGTTAGACCTTTGAATATTAGGTCAAAGTCAAGAACAAAACTTTTAGTCATAGCTATAATACTTTTAGTCATAGTCATATCGTCCTAAAATAACCATTTTGGATCGCTCCAAAGGAACTATGTTTTAAACATATTAACCAACAAACACATAATTACTACATCAACATCAAACAAATTAGCTTTTTACATAGTAATTTAGCATCCAATATAAACAACAATAATCTTTTTATAAAGGATTCTTATGGAACAAGGGATCAGAAACAGCTTGAGGCTCAAAATCAGGCTTCAAATATCGAGAAAGCAAAGTGGCATACAACTCATATCGAGTCATTATATAGAATCCCCATTTGTCTTTTAGTTTTAAAATGAATAGGTTAAGATCCATTTTCGATATCAATAACCCATCTTTGTTCCCTGAAAGTGATGGATGATGCATCTGGTGCGATAACATGACTTTAACTGTAAACCAATTCAATCTAGAAAATCTGTAAGTGTACCATTCTGTAAAATCCCCTAAAATGGAAATGGGTCAAATGGATAAAAAGTCACTCAGAGTTTTTTCAAATCAATAAAACCTTAAAAATCGTTTTATAAAATGATTTAGATCCAGGCGATATTTTGGAAATGGGTCAAATGACAATCAAAGTAATTTTTTATTCATTTAAATGTCATAAATCGTTTAGTACAATACTTCAGCTTCGGGCTTAAACAAAAGCGTTCAGCCTAAACAAACAAAACTGGTTCATTTAGTACGATCATTTAGTGCAATAAAAAACTGGTTCAACCTAAACAAACTGATAATTTTGCGGGTTTATTTTGTTGCATTGCTTGCACTTAGCAGATGCTGGTGACGTACCAGCACTTGTGCAGATTCTTAAAACGTGGTACACAAATGCCCGACAATATTCTGCAAGGATGGTAGGTATTAGAATTAAAAGCATCAGATTTATCATTAAGTATACTCTTCAATTTCGTTTTCAATTCTTGTTTGCTGTCAAATTCATGTAAAACACCAACAATTAAAATAAATAAATAAAAACCATAAAACATTCACAACAATACTTACATGATCTTTTTTAAGATTGCTTTCAGCTTCAACAATGGATGCGCCAATGGTTGACGGTTGACCCAGATGACACATGCTAGTTTTTGTGGTCTGCGTGAATAAATTGCTCCACTTTGCTGAGGTCTGTCTGGGATTAAATAAAATTCAAAAATTGTTAAAAATTTAAAAGTGAAAATTCACATAAACATGTACTACTTTTGTAATTCTTATCTATTCACATAAACATGGACTACTTTTATAATTCTGGCTGAATAAATTGCTCCACTTTGCTTCCTCAAACGCCCATCACGTGTTATGATTCAGTAAAACATGGACTACTTTTGTAATTCTTATCTATCACAGCCTCACAGGGACTATCTTCGTAATTTACATTTGGTTGTATAAACTCCTGTAGCTAGTGCAATAACTCCTCCAACTGTCATTACCAGTTTTCTTTATGTCTGTCAACAATATTCTAACATCACCTAAGCAAAAAAAAAACAGTTAATCAATATTCATATACATGTAATATTTATTTACTGTTTTATTACCTCCAATGTGACTAAAGGCAGTGTTAATCGCCCAATAGCCGACATCAACCCAAGTGCTTCATCAACTCGGCTAGCTAGCTCTTGATACCTAAACGCCAAAAAAAGGTTTCATTACTAAATTACTGATGATCAATACAAACCTAAATTTGTTTACAAAACTATTAAAACTTCCATCTTCTACATAAAAATAAACCAAAATGTATCCACTTTGTCACCGGAATTTCCAAGCAAATGATGAGCCCTTAATCCAGAAGCAAACCTTACCCCATATTTGACGCCATCTGCAGCAACAAAAGAAGCATTCAAAACATAAAATCCTAAATCAAAGATCAACACAATCGAACAAAACCAAACAATCGAAAATAAAGTACACAAATGTTAAATAAACCCTAGCTTTGTTTTAACAAACTGGAATGAAGAAGATGACATTGAATTTGAGTTTGATATGAAAGCACATGACATTGATATTTGAAGATTGATTCAGAAATATACCTGCTTGACTGGTTGAAGATTAATTCAATTATTGCATATCGCAGTTATCAAACTGGAATGAAATCGAAAACAATGATTTTTGAGGATTAATTCAAAATCAAAAAAGATACCTGTCGACTTGGGGAATTGCAATGTAGGCAATAGAATTGAGGAGATGGGTTATGAATCGACGCGGGAGAGAGTTGAATAACCGATGCAGTGAGAGGGTTGAAGCCTTGAAGGAACCAATTCAATGGGAATTGAAGAGGTGTATGTGTTTTTAGGCAAATCCAATGGACATCTTGTCTAGGTCAGTTGGTTAGCGTGTTCGATTTTGTGTTCTCGGTCCCGTGTTCGAGGCCTGTTATGTGCGTTTTCATTTTAAGCCTCTATTCAAGATAAAAGAGGAAAGTTTTTGGCTGAATTTTTAGACATCTATTTAAGGAAAGGTCCTAGATGCATTATATATAGTAAAGATTATTTAATTAAAAAGTATATATAATCATGTGCATTAACTTACAGCTTATAATCCAGTAGTATTAGTGGAATGTGCAAAATGCTACCTATGATTTATTGGTCATGTGTTCAAATCTCGTCGTGAACAAATAAGAATAGATTAAGTGATATTAAAAAAAATTATATGAAATACTCCTTCCGTCCCACAAAAAACTTCCCATTTGACTTGGGCACATGTTTTTAGGAGATAGTTGGTGGTGGGGTATTTGGTAATAAATTTGATTAAAATATAGGATTAGTTTAGAGATTGACATAAAGTTAGTAAGAGAAACTTTAAAAAATAATAGAAAATGTCATAAAGTTAATGAGATAATATTAATTTATCAAGTGGGTCCCTCCAATTCTCAAATGGGAAGTTTTTTATGGGACAAAATTTTTGGGTGAAATGGGAAGTTTTTTGTGGGACGGAGTGAGTAATTTTTTTAACAAAAATTATTACAGCTGACCTAAATTCATATCTGAAATGAAACTTGAACTTGTAATTCTTTACTGTAAGAGTGTAAGGTGGCTCCTTTAATTCATATTTATTTTCTCTGTAAAAAAGAAATATATTTAATACAACAAATTATTCATATTTGAATTTTCTTATTTTCCCTCTCCCCCATGACACCTGACATTTTACAGCACACTCGAATACCACTTCAATGGTGTAATTCACCATGGCCCACCTTTCCTCATATATAAATTCACCACCGCCATTGTTAACATCTTCAATTTCCATCTCTCCCATGGCTTCCGACCACCAAACCTCCACTCCCCCCACCACCTTCGTCCAAGCCGACCCTTCCACCTTCCGCACCGTCGTCCAACGACTCACCGGCGCTACCCCCCCACCACGCCCCGTCGCCGAAACCCCTCGCCGGAGATCTGGATTCAAACTTCACGAACGCCGACAAACCACCGGAAAACTCGAGATCACTCTCAACAACGGGTTCCGTGACTTCCGCCAGTTTGTGGTTGGCTCGCCGGTGACGAGACAGAGGAGTTTCGCCGGAGGTGAGTTGATGACGTCATCGCCGGTGTCCACGTTGGATGTGTACGGAAGAGGGAGTCCACGGACGCCGGTGGAGGAAGAAGAAAGAGCCATTGCGGAAAAAGGGTTTTATTTGCACCCGAGTCCGATTAGCACGCCCCGAGGATCCGAACCGGAGTTGTTGGTTTTGTTTCCTCTTCATTCACCGAAAACGGATCCGTCGTCATCAACATCTTGACCCGAATCCAATTGAATTTATTTTAGTTACTATTGTTATGTTTATGTTTATGTACCAGATGATTACTATTAATTGATTAATTAGTTAATGTAGGATTATTTGTTAGTGTAATGTAATGTCATGATTGGTATTTATTTTAAATGTGATGATCTCGTCTTAAGTAATTCCTTTATGTTTATTAGTTTTGAAGTAATTTACATTTCTTTTTCTAAAATTTAAGGCCTGTTTAAATGTATTTTATTTATTTTTCTTAATTTTAGAAGCAATAATGCGGATAAAATTATGAAGGTTGAATTGTGAGTTTAATACTAGTTACAATTACCAAAGGGCATTTAGTTCAGCGGTATGGTGTGTGCCTCTTAACTTTGTGTTTAGAGGTTCGAGTCCCGTCGTGAATATAGATGGTAATTATGAATAAATTAGATTTGCCGTTCAAAAAAAATAAAATAGCAGTTACAGTTTAGTCTATAAATGAACTGAACAAAGTTCATGTTTGTTTGTTAATAAAAAAAAGTGTCTGTAAATTGTTCGTTAACACAAAAATGAACGAGTTTTTAATAACATTACCATTTTAGTTTAACTAGATTATACCCCGTGAAAATTCACGGATTGTCGTAATTTTATTGAACTTATACAATAGAAATATGATTCGTTATTTGTATGATTATTACATATAGAATAAGAAATTATATAATATTTATATGAAGTGATCAAATGAATTATTAAAATTAAATTGTTACTTAAGATATAAACGTGAAGCTAGATACCATTACGGAATAATAAACTAATTAATAAGCATATCATATAAATAAAATAAATTAAAAGCGTGAATAAACTATTTCAAATTAATGGTTTCCTTGATAATTGTATGGTATTTATCTTCAATTATATTTATCTTCAATAATAAAGTTTAAAAAATTTAGAGTAAATTACGGTTTTTGTCCCTGTGGTTTGCCCGTTTCTGCGTTTTTGTCCCTGTGGTTTTTTTTTCTGTTTTTTTGTCCCTGAGTTATGCAAATTTCCGTTTTTTTGTCCTTCCGTCCACCTTCCGTTTGAATTCAGCCGTTAAAGCCCTCACGTGCTGAAAACGTGAGGGCATTTTGGTCTTTTTCGCGAACTACTTGTACATAATGCTTTCAAAGTTGTACTTTTAAGCTCATCTTCTTTGCATCAAGAACACATCAAGAACACCATCATCTTCTTCTAAATTTCATACAACTCCACCCAAAAAATCCATACAAATTCATACAAAACCCACAAAATCACAAAATAAAAATTAAAGATTAAAGTTGTAGATCTCTGTTTTCAAAAAATCCATACAAAACTCACAAAATCACAAAATAAAAATTAAAACAAACCCTTTGACCTCTCTGTAATTTCATAGATCAATTTGAAATTCACCATCCTTGATTGTCAAATCACCATCGCCATTTACACAAACCCTACTTCATCACCATACCCCCACACCTTCATTTACACAAACCCTTTGACCCCTCTCTCTGTCTCACACACAAACACCATAACACACACTCAAAAAATCCAAGATCGGGAAAAATAACAACCCAGATTTAAAATTTTCATCTTTTTTCGTGGGTTCGTGTTCCCGTTCAAGAACAACACACCGGCCGACTGTATATGTGCTTTCCGGTTGCTGTTTTCTTCTTCCTCCTCCACCTGGTTTCCGGCGGCGGTATATGTGCTTTCCGGCGGTATATGTGATTGCCGGAGGTATATGTGCTTTCCGGCGGTATATGTGTCTTCGCATCCATCACACCGACGACTTTCCCCCTTGTTGCCGCCACTGCCGACAGCGCCGGCGGTCTTGCCAATTACCGATGGTGGTTCCGGTCTCCCCCACTCCATCGTTGACAGTTGCAGGCAATAGATCTCATCTCGTGTCCTTCAATCACAGAGGAGATATTAGTTGCAGGCCGTAGATCTCATCTCTTGCTAGTCGCCACACACTTGTTTAAGGTTTCATGTGGTTCATGTTGTTGCAGATCATATCATATCAGATCACACATGTTTGTGATTTAGGATTTTAATTTTTGTCTTGATTGGGGATTATGAAATTAGGATTTGGGTGTTTGTTCGGTTCTTTGATTGGAGAAGAAGAAGTTGAAAGGGAAAAACAAGGAGTTTGGGGAAGAGGGGTTTAAAAGGACGAATCTACCCTCACGTTTTCAGCACGTGAGGGCTTTAACGGCTGAATTCAAACGGAAGGTGGACGGAAGGACAAAAAAACGGAAATATGCATACCTCAGGGACAAAAAAACAGAAAAAAAAACCACAGGGACAAAAACGCAGAAACGGGCAAACCACAGGGACAAAAACCGTAATTTACTCAAAAATTTATCTTTAATGATATTTATCTTGAATGATTGTATGTGGCAATTTAAGGTGATGTGGAATGATTCTTGGTAGATTATTTATGATGTGGCAAAGATGACATGACAAAAATGATATGGATTAAGTGATGTGAAATACTTTTTTTTTATTAAAGATAGAAATTTCTATAAATGTATTAAATACTTGTTAAAATGAATAAATTGATTTTTCATGAATGTTGTAACTTGTAAATAAAGTCTTGCCAACGGACGAAAATAAATTAAAGTCATAATTACAAAAGGAAACAATAGTCAATGAAGTCATGAAGTATTTTTTTGAAAATTTGAAGAACAACAATCATTAACCTGAAAAGTCAATGACTTTTAATTTTGACAATTTATGACCAACAATATTTTTCAACCAGGCCTTTTTTTTAAATGGCATCATTAAATACACCCACAAAATGTTTTTAGGGGGTGATTTTTTATCACAAACTTTTAATATATGTACCACATCCAATGCTTAATATACTTGCACAGTTAGCTGTAAAATTTGTACTATGTGGTATAACCATTAAAAGTTATGGTAGCAATATCAATTCTCAATGTTATTACGTGTTCTTTCAAAAGCAACATAAAAGGCTGAGAGCAATGTCAATAACCTAAGGTTTCTAGTCTAGTAGTATTGGTGAAAAAGATAAAGTATTGCTCATGACCAATAGGTCATGGGTTCAAGTCCCGTCGTGGACAAATAGTGGGGTTTATTCCCCATAGGTGGAGAGTTCGAGGGAAGACATACTGCCCCTTGTGGATGTCACTGTCTAGGCTCGAACAACTAACTTACTAATTTACCGTTCAAAAAAAAAAAAAAGAGCAATGCCAATACTGGCTTGGTGCAAATGAAAGGCCGGTGGAGAAATTGTTGGTATCATGCCTTCGGTTGATTTTTGTTGGTTGGGACTTTGTTTTGCCAAAGGAAGCGTAATGGAAATGTGAATAAAAGTAGGTATTTTATGGTGATATTAGTATTTTATAGTATGTATAAATGTATATTGTTGGTAAATATGTGTTAGTTGATGTAGCGTTTATGTGGAAAAAATTGAAACATTATGTGCTCTAATGTTTTTTTCTAGTAAAATTTTAGATATTTAAATTTTATCTTTATCCTTTTAATATTTTATTGATATCAAGTATTTTACCAATTTTTTTCAAGATATCACTCTTTCTGTAAGAAATGTGGTTAATAATATTTATTTTATTATGATTTAATAAATTTGTACTAAAAAAATAAAAGTGGGCTAGTTTTTGGCGGGAGGGAGTACATAGAGTATAAATGATAATTTATTGTCTGTTTATGTTATAAATGAATCTAAAACCATGAGCCGTAGGATCCATTGACAAAATTTTAAAACGCCGATCAAAGGTTTGGATTGATCTTCCATGATAACATTTACTAGCCTACTGTCAGGTCTACCAAAATAATAATGGTCTTGAGTCTTCACTACCTTAACTTTGTCAGATTCACCAAGGTATGTGAATTGAGAATCGGTTAGAATGGTATAATCGAACTATATTGTTTCGGTTCAAATTATCAATTTTCATGCGAATCGGCTCTCGATTCAGTTCGATCCAATCCAAAATCGAAAGAAACCCGAACCGATCATATATTTTCGTTTTTGGTTTAGTTCGGTTGGGTTTGATTTTGGTTCGGGTTTTTAACCCTAATATTCACCCTTATCCGATGACCAAACTGAACCAGCCCGAAACCGAAAATCATGAAACCGCAAAACCAAAAACCGAAATACCGAAACGATTACATGTTTTCAGTTTCGGTTCGGTTTTGGATGGTTTTGGGTTTTTCGGCCCAAATGCTCACCCCTAGTATCTTTGTATCCTCTTCGTTATTGTTAAGTTTTGACACTATAAAAATGTTCAACCGATTAGATGAAGGGGTTGTCTAATTCATACTCTAAGAACATGAGATAAGATACATTAATAATCTAAAAATTTTCTACGATTATGAAAATAATCATCAATTAACTCTTTTTTTAATCAATTTATGAAATGTATTTTTATTTATTTAAGAAATTTATAGCTCGTTAAATATATTTTATCTGATGTCTTTAGTGTATGATTTAAACAAACTTTTAAATATAAACTAATTGCTAAACCATTATAAGTGATTGGAACATCCTTTGACTAAAAAATACGACTTAGATGACAAATAAGAATAAAAGAGACCATAAGCCATAAGGGTACGCTAATCATAATCAAACAAGACTTACATGAATAGAATGTCGAAAGGTAATTGACTCATCTGGTGATTGTAGTGGTAATAACATCGGAAATAATCTTCTAAAAGTCACATATCAGATTCCTTCCATAGTTAAACATTTTTATCAGCTAGTCAGTGGAAGATTCAGAAATAGTCCCGACAATGGTTACATCGTATACATCATGAGCAAAAATCAACCACCATGGGGAGCCCGTCATACGAGAATAAACCTAGCCGAGATAAGTCCTTGAAAAACGCTTGCACGTACCTATTGATGCCATTAAAAGTTGACCCTATTACCATCATCTCGAGGCAGCTAAAACGTTTGCCTACACATAATAAGTATTGTCCTTGCAAAATGACAGCGCAAAATCACTTTTATAGGTTAGTGGGGAATATAGACGAATCGACAAACTACGATCCATGCAATGAGAAACAACAAAATGCGGGACCGATCTACATTGAAACTTTTTTTTTGTTTGTAGAAGAACGTCATTAAGACAACTAATCTAAACATCGGCTTATATAGAGTTGTGTATGGTTTAGGTCATTAAGTCATTGTTTTCTCATAGCTGGTTAATTAGGTAACTCCTTAACTAGAAATTCATATCATCGGGCCGAAAATTATGACATTGCTACTATCATATTAACTTTTCTCGACCAAACATGTAACCAAATATCCATAATGTTGTTGGTTGGGATTCATATAGCAGGGGAGGAGTGTTCCACAATATATGATAGACCAGGAATGATGATGCCATTGTGAGTGGTCTTAATATTTATTAATAACATGATACAGTTTTTAATGTTGGAGTTGTTGTGGACAGAAACAAGTATTACATTTCTCACAAGTTCCATATGAGTTGATTAGACTTGTCACAAGTACGTTTGTCTTTTGTACGACTATATTACTCTATTCACCTCATATTCTTTTTTCTATAAATAAATATTTATTTTTACTTTTTAGCATTCAAGTTGTCAAAAATAAATGCAAGAATAATTTTCCAATTGTTATAGCGAAACTACCCAAAAACATCAACTTATGTACTAAATTTCACATGTAAAATACACTTTTTAAAAAATATATTGCACTAAATTTGGTTTGTCTGTGATACATATAGATCTCAGATCAATTATTTTACATTAGCTCATTCATGATAAAATATTTTAACTACATTATTTTACCTATGAAACCAAAGACCAAATTGTTCATTATAACATTAAATAGTTGATGTTTACAAAATTGTTCATACGAAAAATCAAACCAAAAAAACTGCTCCGCCCCGCCATATGTATCCTTCAATTTTTTTTAAAAATGTTCTTATCTTTATAAAAGATGTGATGCTTAATTATTTTTTTTTTATTAATATATCATTTTGACGTTTTCACACGTTTCACTACTATATTTTATAGGTCTTATAATTGGAGTAATTTCGACTATTTGTTTGTTTAATTTATTGAGGAAACAAGTTAAAGTGTGGAAGTTTGGATTATAATTTTTTAGTTAACAAATTGGTAAATCGAAAGGAACCAAAAGATCCGAAACCGAACCGGTCTATTTAGGGAAAAAAACCAAAAACCGAAACCGAACGGTTTGTGATTCTTAAAAACCGAAGTTTTCGGTCCGACTTTGACTTTAGTTAAAAATCGCCATAAATCACCTCATATTCACCCCTAATGTAAACTTAGACCATGTATTTTTCATTCGTGTTGCGAACAACGGTAGAGAGAAACAATTGAGTACAAAATCAAATTGAATATTCAATTTGGTCCCACTAAAACCTAGATTACCCGAATTAGTGGCACCATTTCTAATGGATTACTCAATTTTCGTATTAACTTAAACTATGCACATTTTACACTATAATGAGTACAACTAAGTAAATGAATAAAAACAATCCAGGTATATAAAATTAAAAAAAGGAACTCAACCTAAATAGAAAGTACAACCAAATATTAAAAAGAGAGTAATTTTACACAACATAAATGAGTTCAAACAATACAATTATTACTTTAATACTACATCCGTTTCATCATAAATGATACATTTGGAGTTTTACGGGTTTTGAGGCAAAAATATTAAAATAAGGGTTAAAATATATTAAAGTAGATAGTTAGTGGAGATTGTGTCCCACTTTATTTGAAAAAAGTGATATTAATGAGTTTTGAAGTAAAAGTAAGGGTGTAAAGCCGGTCGGTATGGGCATTTGGTTTGGCCCGTGGTGATGACGTGGCTGTGTGCCACGGCGTGCAGATCGAAGGAACACCACCCCCCACAACGGCGTGAGGGGCCGGCGTGGTTGGAGAGTGGCCACGACCACGAAAAGGAACGGGCGTGATTTGCTCGGGGGTGCGAGGATTTAGCCGTTGAACGTTAAAAATGGGGAGAGTTTCGAGGGTTTTGCCATAAATAAAAAAAATAACTCGTGAAACAAAAATGGTGGATGCTGGCTGGATCTGCATCACCTGCGTTTTCTTGTTTTCATTTGAAGAAGATGACTAGGGTTTTTTTATTGGGTTTGTTTTTAAAAGGGAAAGTGGGTTTAAATTAATATGGGTTTTTTGGTTAGAGTTTTGTTTATTGGGTTTTTTTGTTTGAGTTTTTTTTGTTGGGCTTCAATAATGGTATTTTAACTAATTATTTAGGCTATCTATCTATATCTATATATATAAACAGAGTTTTTTAAGGGACACGTGTCCCCTTCTTAACCCTCTTGAGTCTTATTTTCCTGCCCACTAAAATCTATTCTCTTCTCTATTAAACCAAATGATTTTAGGAAGAACAATTAGTTTTCCGGTATACCCACGATTGAAACTGAAACCCCAGACTTCAGTAACGTCCCTCCACTAGGGCTCCATCTCAAATTAATCAAAAGCCGTTTCAGATCCCTTCATGAATCCGTGTTAAAGTGATACAATAAAACTAACGAGAAGCATGGTAAGGTGAATAGTCAACAAATGGGAATCCATGGGCACCAGATGTAACAAGCTTGAAGATGACCGATATAGATGAATAAGGGTATTTCTTTTCTATTTTCCGAATAACAATTTAATCTTTATTTTTAGTTTAGCTTATTCATGATATTTATATTTTCTAATTAACATCCTCATAGTATATTTATTATAAATATCCATTTTCATGCTTCCAGTTTCATGGAACAATTTATATGAATTTTTGAGGAACAATTTAAGCAATCAGTTCAAAATGTGGGCCCCGTATTACCAGAGACTCTTGAGGGAGATGCAGAAGCTCCTTATACGAAGGTTAAACACTTTCGTATTTTGTTTTTCTATTGAGATTTTAAACTTCAAATCGAAATTGATTTCTTACTTATGTTTTCTGTTACATTGTAGGGTACTTTAAGTAATCTGTAACAACTGTAAAACAATGTTTCACCAAATTTAAAAGATACAATTTGGGATTTTCTTGAACCGTGTGATTTACCGGTAATTGTTGGACCTCAAATTGGGCAAATGATGGCTATCACTTTTTTTATGCTTGGTAAGTTCTTTATATCATATTTAAATTTAAATGCTTCCTGTATGAAAGAAACCCACATATGGGTTATAATTTCTGCAACCATTTTTTAAAAGCATAGTAGAGAACCTTCAAATTTTCTCATAAACAAAAGTTCACCGACGATAACTTTTACATGCTTATTTTTGTTTCATTTTATTGATTACTTAAAGACACCTATAACTCTATAAGGCGGTAACTTCGGAAAACATAATTTAATTTCACTTGCGCCATTAAAATGAAAATGTTTTTGTGTTTAAAATCTGGTCTTCATATCATTTGAATTCTACAAAATTCTTTAATGAATTCATGTTACTGTTTTTTGTTACTATTACGCTTTGACTTTAAAAGCACAAATTACATTGAAGTTATGTGTTTATTGTTAGGGTTTTGATTTAAGGTTCTTGGTTTTATGTTTTTAGGATTTAGATTTTATAATTTGTGCACAATCATTTATTCTATAATCATTCATAAACCTTAGCATTTATTTTATAATTTTTTCAAAATTTTAAAACAGTGTATAAGATAGTGTGGTTACTATTAATGTTAAACTTTGGCTGTAAATTTTTAAGTTGACTCTTATAGTCAACAATTTTGGAAAAAAGTACTGTCTCTATTTTAAAAGTCAACATATATAGAATCATACAATTTTGACTTTTTTCTAAACCGGGTCATAAACCCTGAACCCATTTTTTCATTTTCTATTTATACTTTTTTTTTAAATTTAAAAGGTTTTGTTTTAACGTCAATGTTATCTTTTTTACTCTTATATTCAAAATAACATTGAAAATAATACTTTTGTTGTCCTTAGTGTTTTTTACTTAGCATGAAGTTGAAGTTGTGCTTTTTCTTAATGTTTTAAGATTAGTGTTTAGGATTTCCTGGTATGGGTTACATTTGGGCCCACGTGGTGGTGATGTGGAGTGGCTCCACGGTGTGATGGAAAGGATAACACCACCCCCTCCATAGTGTGGTATGCCATATTGCCATATCCACCGGCCTTAAACAAATGTATTTTAAAAGGAAAGGTAATGCAACATAACCTCATGTAAATATATACTAACAAAAATAATTAGTAATTAAAATTTGAGATTTGTTAGCTAAAGTTCTTAGGGCAATGAATAAAGGTCAGTTAATTGGTTAATGTACAAGTTACAAAACATAACTAACGTTTGGTGGTTAGTAATTTTCAAGGGGTTTTTTTCATAGTTATACATGTAATTTTTTCTTAACCCTAATTCTAACGACAATGATTAGCATTTTCCTTAAAATTTCACAACTATTTCTACAAGAAACTCAAATCGTTCCATATAAAACTAAATTATTTGTTAAAATTGATTGGAACAAATCATACCTTTGCAATTATAATTTATTATCATATATGTAACA
The DNA here is from genome assembly GCA_963853835.1 of Calendula officinalis. NCBI lineage: Eukaryota > Viridiplantae > Streptophyta > Magnoliopsida > Asterales > Asteraceae > Calendula > Calendula officinalis. The sequence goes on along the minus strand of OY970827.1, from coordinate 74,941,942 downwards.
AATCGTACAAATGAAAATTTCATATTTTTATACTATAAAAGTAACATTTAATAAAATTAATGACAATCCGTGATTTTTCATATTTTTTATACTATAAAAAAATGAAATTATATGATTTTATGTTTAAAAAGTAAAATGGAAATGAAAAAATGAGATGGAAAACAAAGATTTTTAAAAAATAAATGAAAATGAAATGGTAAGATGGAAATTAAAATGGTGTGTTGTGATGTGGTGGGTATTTCCTAGAAGATGACGTGGTGTGGTTGCTGAAGTGACAGATGATGTGACAGAAAATTTGGTGTGACTAGTGCTACCCATACCCACTAGCTTAAGGGTAATTTTACTTTATTAAAGTTGATAGTTAGTGGAGGAGAAGTCCCATTTTTATTTTTACCAAAATAAGGTAAATTTTGAAGTATATCACTTATTATGAAACACTCGGAAATAAAAAGTGTATCAGTTATTGTGATAATTGTGATACGGAGGTAGTATATTACCAATCTGCAAAAGGTAGTGATTTTGGGACCATATAAATTAATTCACCCACCATATTATATAAGATTTAAAGCATATTGTACAATTACTGTAAAACGGTGATTGTAATGATTAGAGTAATTTATGTGATTACGGCCCATATGAAACACCCGCTAATGAAATGATTAAGCCCATTTGTGCAATCTCTGCTAACGTGGCATCACCTCATTGGTTAATATCGATAACTTATTACCATGTGAAACCATTTCTCATTTTCTCAGCTCAATACTGTTCCAAGTGTTTATACTTCCTCCGTATCAAAATAAGTGACACACTTTCCATTTTGAGGTGTATCAAAATAAGTGACACACTTTGAAAACTTTCCATATTTGGTAAAAATAGTGGGACCCATACCCACTAACTATCCACTTTAATAAAGTGAAATTACCCTTATACCCTTACTTTTACTTTTAAAACTCATTAATATCACTTTATTCAAGAAAAGTGGGACCCATTTTCCACTAACTATGTACTTTAATCTATTTTAACCTCTACTTTAATCTTTTGCCTCAAAAAATGTGTAAGCCCAATTTGTGTCACTTAGGAGGAAGTAGTAAAAACCAAAACCCTGCACAAAAAGCGCGCGAAACTCCATTAACGATGCCGGAGCTTCCAGAGGTGGAAGCTGCTCGAAGAGCTATAGAAGAAAACTGCATCGGAAAGAAGATCATACGATCGGTTATCGCAGATGATACTAAAGTCATCGACGGTGTTTCACGTTCCAATTTTGAAGCCGCTCTCACCGGAAAAACAATCGTCGGTGCTCACCGGAAAGGGAAGAATATGTGGATTCAGCTCGATTCTCCTCCTTTTCCGTCTTTTCAGTTCGGTATGTATATTTCCGATTCCCCCAAATTTACAAACCCTAGAAATAGTAATTAAATGTTACTTCCAATGTTTAAAATTAGACTTACATATTTGTTTATGTGTTTCAGGAATGGCAGGTGCTATATACATCAAAGGTGTTGCTGTTACAAAGTATAAAAGGTAATGAGTTTATATATTTATTTATTTTTATTTTTATTTAAATAATATAAGGACTGTCTGTTTAAACCTAAAAGTATGATTTATTATTTGTAATTAATGAAATGTTTGCATGAATTAGAAGCAATTTTAGCATGCACACTATTTAAACCCTTTGTTTGAAATAGCTCTTATATGATACTCATTGTAGGCCTAATCACTTCATTGTGTGATACGTGTCATTAATAATCCATTGGTTTACAGGTCTGCAGTTAATGATACAGATGAATGGCCTTCCAAATATTCCAAGTTATTTATAGAAGTAAGACCGTGTTCCTTATATTTGTGAATATGTAACATGCGTATTATGGTGCAAATTGATAGTATACATATATGGTAATTGTGATATTGTTTTAAAACTTAATACCAGCTAGATGATGGTTTGGAGGTATCTTTTACTGACAAGAGACGGTTTGCGAAAGTTCGGTTACTTAAAAATGTACGTTATGATTCTAGTTACATTTTTCTTTTACTTATTTTTTTGGTTACTAAAAGATGGTTTTATGACTTGTTTGGGTCATTCGACAACTTGATGACCTGATAAACTGATGACGTGGCGGTCAAAAGGTGGTGAATGACCAAAACCGGGACACAAAGCCATCTTTTACTGACCCAATTGGTCAAACGTTTGTACAATGAATTTAAAAGTGTTTTCTTTTTTTCTTTTTTACTTTTGGTATTATTAATAATATATAACAGCCGGCTTTGGCACCGCCAATATCTGAACTTGGTCCGGATGCATTGTTGGAGCCAATGACAGAAGACGAGCTCTTTAAAGCATTTAGCAAGAAAAAGGTTGCCATCAAGAAACTCATACTTGATCAGGTTGGGACTAAGTTCATGATGTCATAGTGATCTGCATTTTCTTTAGAGGTGGCAAAACGGGCGGGTCATACGGGTTGGGTATTGGGTAGGTCAAAGTGGGTAGTTTTTGTAACATGTTGGTTAGTTAATGGTCTAAGTATGATTATAATAACATATTATTACACAAATAATCTACTTTTTTTTAAACAAAATGATTAGGAGGTTTTATGCATTTTGATTTTTGAACGACTTTGGACCTGTTTGACCCGTTGGACTGGGTCAACCTGTTTTCATCCTAGCCATTTTTTTATACATTTAATTATGTTTTTATATACTCATTGGAGCTATGTATCTTGGCAGAGTTTTATCTCAGGTGTTGGCAATTGGATTGCAGATGAAGTGCTGTATCAGGTCAACTAGTTTCAAACCAGCATATTAATTTTTTGTATTAATTTTATTTTCTGTTCTTTAAAGTAAAAATTAAATTATTTATGTGCGGACTTTAATTGATAATCATTAATATTATTTCAATGTTGAAATGAAGAAAAAATTGATTTTTCAATATGTTTCAATAAAAATGGTTTTTCAATTGAATTTTGAAATTTGAAACTATGCAATATATAAGGTATCGGTTTCTAATAGATTTTTAAAACGATGGCATAAATTGATGCAAAAGATAAATGTTTGAAAATTAGGAGGGTATATTTGCAAATTATGACATCATCAATTAAAATTCAGAATAAAATTGGATAATATTAAAAGTTTTAATGTGTTCTTGAAACAATCTCTTTAAAGTATTTTCAGGCAAGAATTCATCCATTACAGAGTGCTGCCAGCATTTCCAAAGAAGGGTGTGCAGCACTTCACAACTCCCTCAAAGAGGTGCGAAAACTTTTCAGTTTTATTATTATATTTGTTAATTATGGGTGGCAACTTCAACCCGTTTACTTATGAACGGGTCAATTTGGGTTATGTCTTATTTTCTAGTGGGTCAAAGGGTAAAATGAAATAACCTTAATGCACATGGAAACATGTCAAATGGGTCAAACATGCCCTTACTTATATTTAGAGGTAGTAATTTTGACCCATTTAGTTATGAATGGGTTTTTGGGTTATCTTTTATCTTAAACAGGTCAAGTGGGTAAAATAACAAAAATAGCATAAAAGAAAACGGATCAAATGGGCTGAAAGTTGCCAAAAATTTTCTAATGTATAAACCTCGTAAATCATTTTGTTTCAAATATTAGATATTTAATGAATTATTTCAATCATATTTGTCGCATTAATTATTTGAAAAAAAAAACTAATAATTTTCGGGTCAACCCGACCCATTTCAGTTCTCACTTAAATCACCCACCTAACCCAAAATTGTTAATCTATCTCATATAAAGTCAGTATATAGTATAAAATCCCATTTTTTAGGTTATTCAGCATTCGGTTGAAGTTGATGCCGACTGCAATCGGTTTCCTGTTGATTGGTTATTTCATTCTAGATGGGGCAAAAAACCTGGAAAGATAAAGGGTAAGATGGTAATTTAACAATTACTCCTCATTCTTACAGGTTCTTGAGCAAGCTGTTGAAGTTGGGGCTGATAGTAGTCAGTTTCCTAGTAACTGGATTTTTCATTCTAGAGAAAAAAAGCCCGGGAATGCTTTTGTTGATGGTTTGGTTCTTGAACTGTTAATAATTTCACATTATTGGAGATCTGTTTGTTTGTTGTTTTACTTGTTTTTTTTAAAATCATTTGACGCTGTCGGATATCCAGAAATTCGGATTTCCAAATTTCGGATACTGGATGTTTTTTTAGGCCAAAATGCATTTTAGTACCCTGGACTTGGCTGACTAGATTCTCTACTACCTGAACTATTAAAGGTGCAGTAAGGTACCTTGAACTTGACAAAATGGTTGATTTAGTAACCTGACTTACAAATTTGGCCTTGTTTTCTCACATGATTTGCTTCTAATATTAATATATTGAGATGAACGTATATATTTTAGTACGTCAAAAGATCCAATGAAAGTAAGTCAAGTATGAAAACACGATCAAATTAACGAGCCATCGGCCTTTTTGTCAAGTTCAGGGTACCATGATGCACTTTTAATAGTTCAAGGTAGTAGAAAACCTAGTCAGCCAAGTTCAAGGTACTAAAATGTATTTTGGCATATTTTTTAACACCCTAGTTTTAGGTATTTATTATTTATTTGGAATGAAAAGTGTATGATTCAGTTTATATTTTATGGCAGGAAAGGAAATTGAGTTTATCGAAGCTGGAGGCAGGGTATGTTTCTCTTGTAGTGTTAAATAGAGGTTGCATGGGCATGGGTCGGTTTTCAAAAATGAAAACCGGATATATTGGTTTCTGTTAATTTGGTCATGAGTCAGAAAAGGGTCAGTTTTCGGTTAATTGGGTTTGAGCCATTAATTTGGGAGCAAACTAGTTGTTTTTGGCCAAGTGGTGGTGAAATTTAAAAAAAAAAAAGGTCCAAACAACAATATAACATTTTTTATGTAGTAATTAATGGGGAACACTTGTATGCTGCTAGTTGCACCCATTGGTGTAGCCAAAGTTAACAAAAAAAGCTATTAAATAGTGACTGACTGAAAATGTAAATCCCTAGTTTAAATAACATGCCAGCCTGTTAGAAAATCAATATATGTTAAAAGGGATTGCGTAAAATTAAAAAAAAAATGGTTAATGGCTTGCTTTGTGCTCACCACCAGTGGCATATTGACTTATAAATGTGTCAATTTATGTTGTAAAGGGGTGTTTTGGGATTGCTAGATTATGTGTTTTATGAATGGATAATCACATAATCAGCAGTTACAAAACGTAATTCTAAAAAAGTAGTATTTGGATTTGAATGTCTTGTTTGAAATTGCAATAATCGGATAATCAATTTTTTTTATTGTTTGGAAAATCTGATTATTTGTTTAGTTAATAGGTAAAATGACCAAGTTTATAAGCACCTCCCTATAAAAAATGCAAATAATTGATTTTTTGATTTTTATGTTTTTGTCTCACATTCATTTTAAATTAATTGCGTTTTGTAAACACAATAAGCGCAATCCTGAACACCTCGTAAGTCTCCTAAAGTACCGTTTGTAACGTACACAACCTCCTATATTGATTTATTCATGTATGTCGATGATTATAGTATTTGCAATTCGTTTGTTACTAATTTTTCTTAGGTTGATTTTGAGGATGTCTTTTTTTTTTTTTTTTTTTTTGTCATTTAGACAACCGCATACGTACCAGAGTTGCAAAAGCTAAGTGGAGACCAAGCAGGCAAAACACCTGTGAAACCACGGAAGACATCCACTAAGAAGAGCAAAGAAGAAGATGATGAAGAAGCAGAAAGTGAGGATGAAGAAATTGATAAAAGTGGAAAACAAAAAGGAGGGAAAGCTTGCTGCAAAACGCAAATCTAACAAAAGTGATGAGAAACCCGCTACAAAAAAGAAGGCGGGATCTTCAAGAAAGAAACCACAGGAAAGTGAAAGTGAAATTGATGATGAGGAAGGAGAAGAAGACAATAGGGTTCAAGTGAAGGGAAAAAAAAGAGGTTGTTCAGACCGGGAAGAGGGCAAAATAGTCTTTTAACTGCTCAAGATTCCCTGTGTCATGTGTGGCCACTTTTAAGGAATTGTAACCTTGGTTTTGTGCATCTGGCTGTGCCACCAGTGTAATGTCATTTTGGTTAGCGAATGAAACTAAATCACTAGCCTAAAGTTTGGTTCTAGCTCTCGTTTTTTATTATCAAAATCTTGGTGTCGGGATGGTACTGTACAGTTGCAAGACTTGGCTAAAATATTTAATGATTTGGCACATCAAGTTAGAGATGCACAAACTGGATCAAACCCTAGACCGAACTGGTTTAAAATCGGTTCGGATTGAGTCAAGCTTGGTCAAAACTATGGGGAGTGGGGTATGTATCTGGTTCGGGTTTTTCGTCAAGTGTTTGTTTTAAACAAGTGATAGGTTAACAAAAAAACCACCGCTTCATCCCCTAACCTTAATCTGATCCTTTCGGTGGTTTGTGAACGGGTCCGGTTTGATGAGATTGAAACCGATCCTGAACCGGTTGCAAACCAACCGCTCTGGTAAATTGTTGCTTTAATCCTGATAGTCATAAAGTGTTAACAATCTGGTGATAACCTAGGACACCTGAAATGGATCTTTTAGAGGTCACTGGTTCAATCACTTCCTTAGGTAAACATTAGCTCTTCTTAATTTGCAAGTAGGTATTACATATCATGATTGGAAAACACTATACACTGATTCAACGAGTTATAAATTATAATTACATATTAAGAAGTAGAGACGGTATTCTTAACCTCGAGTAACTATCAGTCAAAGGATACCGTCTGCACAAGACAATGTACACTTACAACAATATCGTCATCATAGAAAGTACCTCAAAGCATCCATAACTTTCTCAGGCCTGAAACAAAGTTATAGATTGTGTTACACTTGCATTATTTAGTGTTAGAATTGCATAATTTACGGTTAATTAGTTATTTGACCTGTCCCATGCAGGGTGTTCAAAGATATCCCCAAAAAAATATCCGAAATCCGATCTGATATTATCCCAATATTAGATATCGGATTTGGATAGTGATTTTCAAAAAAATCGGGCATCGGATATCCTAAATATCCGATTTTTTTGTTGTTTCTATTTTTTATATTTTTCGGTAAAGATCCAAAATCAGATTCGAATTATCCGAAATTTAGATATATCCGATTTATCTTCTTTCTTTCTATTTTTTTATATTTTTCGGTAAATATCCGAAAAATATTTGGATGATTGGATTTTTTCGGATACTAAAAATCCACTATCCGAATTTCCAAAAATCTGATGTTGAACACACTATGTGAGGGTGTATGCCCCGCGCGGGGGGGGGGGGGGGGGGGTGAAAATTATAACGTATCAATATTTAAGAAAAAATACCAGTCTTCTTGAGGCATATGACCAGCCCCTTCAATTAACTTCAAAGTTACTTTAGATGGGTTTCCTTTTTGAAACTCCTCTGCAATAGTTTGAGGAAGATACTTATCGGAAATACCCCATGCAACTAATATTGGAGTATCCCATCTGACACCAAAACATAAATTATTATTTAAAAAATAATAAGTAAATATAAATATACGACAATAGGATTGACTTTGAGATAATATTATACTTTCCGGATGCAAAGCCATCTGCTATTTGGGATGAAGTCCCTTTGAAGTTGATTCTTTTTGCAGCTTCAAGCAAAGCTAAAACATTCAAGTGTAAAGAAACAAATGTTAAAATATTAAGTATTATTATTGGAGTATTAACCTAGCATAGTTAATCGTGTAGAAATGCAATAAGGATAATAATTACAACAATTATTCACAAAATTATAGATGAAAGTTTAAAATTTGAATGGTTGTAAATGGTGCGATTAGTATGTGTTATTATTATAAGATTATCATAAAAAAATAAAAAATAAACACCAATAATATGTTAATATATGTGTTATTCTTATAAGATATAGCCAAATGCAGGGTATTTTAAATGCCAACTGAGCATAATCTTTGCCCCAAATAATAGACAACAAGTTCAGTTTTGGAATTTTAGTTGTTGGTTCCGTTTACTTATTTATTTCAGGTAGAAATGGCAGCAGAGGTTGACCTGAAAACACGTTTATATTCTTTTAATCTTTTTAAAAATTGAATAAACAATCAATGCATTTTACCTGTCCCTTTTTTCACTATATCTTATTACTGGATCCGTTTTGAGATTAATTTTTTTTACTCAAATTGTGAAATTGGCATCAATGTTGGAACAAACAGAAGACGAATTTACATACCAAATCCAGGTCCACTGCTTTTCAGATATGGTAGTCGATAAACATCTGCTTTTTCCACCTTCAGGACATAACTGTCATAAAAATACATTTGGTAAGAAAATAACAGTTTGGAAATTAAAAAAAGACCAAATTACAAGGATGGTCCCTGAGGTTTAACCGAAATTTCACGTATGGTCCTTTACTTTAAAAATTTACATTGGTAGTCCTTTTTTTATAAACCTTTCACATCTACAATCCTTTAGCCTAACATCCGTTAAATATTTTACTGATGTAATTTTTTAACTATTAAAAAATTAACGAAAGTTAAGAATCGCAGGTGCAAAAGGTTTCCAAAAAAAGGACTACTAATGTAAATTTTTGAAGTTAATGACCATAAGTGAAATTTGGTGTGAACCTCATGGACCATCTTTGTAATTTACTCAATATACGAAATATACCAAAAGTAAAATGATTTGCTCCATTTTCTTACCTTTTTAGCTAGTTAAAAACACTATAGTTCAATCTAGTAAATAAATGTATTATTGGATACGTACGCGCTACCTGCTTCAATAAAGCGTTCAGCCATTATAGCATTCTGACAAGTGAATTCACCAAGCAACGGAATTCTGCAAAAAGAAAAGAAAAAAATTATAAGCAAATGCACAAAAATTATATAAAGAAGACATGCGTTTGCTCAAACTATATATAAGTGATATAAATGATACATGCATGCTTATGCATATTACAATAACAAGTGACATTAATATGATGCAATGTATCTGACAATAATAAGATATTTGTTGCAAATTTTGAACCTGAGCTGTTGAAACAATCCTGGAATAGGAGATGAAGGTGTCAAAGGAGTGTTCATTATTACAAGTTTTGATATCCTGTTGGGATTTTTTAAAGCCCAAGTTAATCCATAAGATCCCACAAGAAATCCCTACAGAAAATTAATTTCATCATATATATTTAATAAAGATGTAACAAGGAAAATATCACTTATCCAAATAATACCATAAATTTGAAAAATGAAGCCAAATATTATGACCTGTACATCATATACATACAATTGGAATATAAAAATTGCAATTAATTTCATTGTATCTATTCCAACTACATTCTTCTCAAATTCGTCCAAACATAAGAATATTACTTTCGTAATAGAGTCAATTACAGGTCCTGTGGTATTTCAGATTCTGCGTTTTTGTCTCTAATTTTTGTTTTTGTTTTTTGTCCTTGTAGTCCTCATTTTTCCTTTATTTCATTCATTTCCACCTAAATTAGCCAAAATACCCTTCTTTTTTATTTATCTTATTTTTTAATTTATTTTTCTTTTGCGATCATCTTCTTCGCGTTGGAGAAGATGACCAGAAAAGAAAAATAAATTAAAAAATGAGATAAATTAAAAATAAGGGTATTTCGGTCAATTTATGTGGAAAAAGACAAAATAAAGGAAAAATGAGGACCACAAGGACAAAAAAAGTTTAGGGACAAAAACGCAGAATCTGAAATACCACATAGACAAATTTCTATAATTTACTCTTCATAATAAATACTATCCAACATTTGCATTATACATGCAATTAGTTGATTTCAAGCAATCAGCAGGAGCACCGAGAATAAACCATTGTGTAAAATTAGTTCAAACCTGAACCACTAGTGAGAAAGGAGATTTAATTTCCAGGGTGTCGAGCAATTTATCCAGTTGTTCATGGTACTCTTTCTCTGAAAACAATAATCTGGTTAAGGAACCAAATTAATGTGCACATATTTATTTATTTATTTTCGTCCTGAAATATCACATACCAGTGTAGTCAAAACCGTATCCTGGTTGTGGTTTGTCACTGAAACCAAATCCAATCCAATCAGGTGCAAAACAATGGAAACCAGCATCCGCTAACTAAATATAAATATAAAAATAATTACTATAGAATAATAGTTACTCGATTTATATTACTCATTTGGGGCATACTACATAGGAATGCATACAACTATACATATTTTGTATGTATCAGTTTACCTAAGTTCCCCTTAGCCGGTAAAATCATCTTGAATTGATACTTACAGTAGCAGGTTTCGGAAATTTTAGTAAAAAGGTAAAAAAAAACATAAAATAAACAAATAAAATAGTAAATTACTAAAATTCTCCATGTGGTCTTTCAAATTCCACGATTTTGTCCCTGTACTTTTTTTTTCCGTTTTTTTGTCTCTGTACTTTTTGATTTCCCCTACTTTTGTCCTTTTGTCTAAATTGGTCGGTTAACTAACCTTTCATGCTTGCCAAGCATGTGAGGGCATTTTGGTCTTTTTTTTCCTCATGTTTCATCTTCTCCATATCTCACATGCATCTCATGTGTACAGTACAAGTTTTCCATGCATCTCATGTCTTTTTTCCCATGCTTGTACTGTATAATTATTTTTATAGGGACAAAATCGTAGAATTCGAAAGACCACAGGGACAATTTCTGTAATTTACTCTAAATAAAAATTAAATCCACGTGGCAAAGGTGACACCTATGCCCAAAGTACCGCTTTCAAGTAAAAACATGCAATAATAAAACATGTTCAGTTGGATACATTCTGGTTTAATTTTTGCTACTCATTTTTTTTATTGAACGGCGCCTAATTACTCCAATTTTTGCTACTCATTTACTTAACAATTAAGTTAGAATTATATCATCTCATTATCGATCCATCTGGCATCTACTCTTTCTGTTTAAAGACAGATAAAAGAATCAAATTATTTACATAAAAGAACAAGAATCAGAATCACAACCTCAGACATCACAACTCGGTAACTGTAAGACTGTGTTGGAGCACCATGAAGGAAAACAACAGTTCCACGTGAACCAAGTCGAGCATCAGACGAGCCTGAAATACTCAAAAATAAAATGCTAAAAAAATACTGAGAGTAGTTTTTTTGTTGAACTTTTTTGTCTATGTAATTCATATAATTTTTATACCTGTTTCTCTGACAAACCATACAAACCGTCCGGATCTGATGTAGGAACCGTATTCCTTTCCCTTATCTTCTATTCTCTATACAATTGAGATCACAGATTTTAAATAGAATTTTAAAAAAATATCACATTGTAAGCAGAAACTAACTAATAGGAAAACTTAAGGTCAGTAGACTTAAAAATTTCAATTTGTTAACCAAAAATTATACAATTACAACAATGTTTCTAAGTATTTTGTCAGATCCTCAATGGAAAGCGAATTTACAAAACTGATATTTTGCAGCATCTTATACTTCCTTTGATTTATTAATTTATATATAAACATAAATTTTCGATAGTATATCAATCATGTTATTTGTTTGCCTAAAATTGATCTGATCTATAAATGTACAGATCACATACTCAACGAACTAGAAGATAAATTAACTCCAAAAACCACAAAGTGGTACGAACTGAGCTCTGTTTTCCAAATAATTGAAGAACGTTGATGGCGGTAATTACTCGTAAGCAAACTTAATTGACCTAATCTAAAACTGTACAGATCACCTACTCAACAAAACAGAACAAAAATTAACTCGAGAAACCATAAAACAGTACCGATTGAGCTCTAATTTAGGAATAATCGAAGATCGTTAATGGTAGTAATCACTAATTTAACTTAATTGATTCACCTACTCAAATAACAGAACGATAATAAGCTCACGAAACTACAAAACAGTAAAAATTGACCTTTGATTTCCGAACAATCGAAGAACATTAATGGCGTAATTACTAATTACTAATTAATAAACTTAAATAGCTGATAATACTTACATAGAGCATCTGACCAACATTTCCGTCTTCAGCAGGAGCTTCCGGAAGTTGAATGGCGCTCCGGCTTGACGCATTATCGGTGACAAAACCAAAAGGATTAAACGACGGCGTTTCATCGTCGTTTTCTGAAGCTTTAGCGACGAATGTTCGTGTGAGTGATAGTCTTCTTCTAGTGTTTGTTATGCTAGCGGCGGAGACGGCGATGGTGTGGTGGTTGGCGGTGGATGAAGCATATGAGGTCGGAAAATTAAGGTGAGGAGTGTGGAGAGAGAAAGCCATGAAACCACTGGTTAAGCTAACTGATCATGCGCGCCACATATATATTTCGCATGCTTTATAAGTTTTTATTTTTATCATGTAGAATAGTTAAAAGGATAACTAAAGTGGTTAATAACCCAAAATTACATGGAAGGTCCCTGTGGTTTGCCACTTATTACACCCATAGTTCATGAACTTCGTTTATTATACTAGAGGTCCCTGGTCTATACAATTTGTTACACCCATGGTCCCTACTGCCCTTAACTTTTTCTAAATGACGAAAATACCCTTTTGGCCTTTTGTAATAAAGCGAAGATAAGGGACTGTGAATGTAATAGGTGATAAACCGCAGGGACCATCCGTGAAATTTACGCTATTAATTGAATTTTTTTTCTTCTCTCTCTTTAATTCTTGTTTTTCCGCCACATTTAGACTCACCACCCACCTCTATCTCCTTAAATTCAAACATCAATCAATAACCATTATCGTCGGGCCACCAAACCCCCTGAAAATTCGATCCATCACTAACCTCTGCGTCCGGTTTCCTTCTTCAGTTGTTCCGAGCCGATGACGTTATATCGACCAGAATTGAATCATACAATTGATGCACGTCACCAGAGGATATGATGGTTTGCACACGCGGTGATTTACATAATTGATGCACGTCGTCAGAGGAGTTGGTGTTTTGCACACTCAGGTCCATAGAACGTCATTGGCGGCGGAACAACTTGAGAAGGAAATCGGAGGCAGTTGTCGATTACGCGACGATAATGGTTATTGATTGAGGTTTGAATTCAAAGAGATAGAGGCGAGTGGTGAGTCTGAATGTTGCGGAAAAACATGAATTAAAGAGAGAGAAGAAAAAAATCAATTAATAGTGTAAATTTCACGGATGGTCCATGTGGTTTATCACCTATTACATTCACAGTCCTTTATCTTCTCTTTATTACAAAAGACCAAAAGGGTATTTTCATCATTTAGAAAAAGTTAAGGGCAGTAGGGACCATGGGTGTAAAAAATTGTATACACCTGGGACCTTCAGTGTAATAAACGAAGTTCAGGGACTGTGGATGTAATAAGTGGCAAACCACAGGGACCTTCCATGTAATTTACTCTTATAGTTTAGTAATAAAGGTGTAAGGTATAATGTATAAGATATTGTCTATGATGTTATGACCTATAAGTTATGGCTCAAGTCCGTGTTGACAAATTGAGTATACTTCCTCCGATTCAAAATAAGTGCTACGCTTTGGGTTTCACGGTTTTTTAGGCAAAAGATTATAATGATGGTTAAATTAGATTAATTGAATGGTTAGTGGATAATGAATCCCACACCTATTGAATAAAGTGTGGTTAATGATGTTTAAAAGTAAAAAATAAGGGTAAATGAGTCATTTCACTTTGTTAAAGTAGATAGTTAATGGGTGTGGGTCTACTATTTTTTGCCAAATAAAGTAATTTTTCAAAGTGTAGCACTTATTTTGAATCATCCATATTGTAACATCCTCAAATCGGGTGTAGTCGCGAGTGATTGGTACGTAGTCATTCTATTCTTTTAATAAAGAATATATATAATTTTAAATAATAATGATAAGTTGAAATATATGAAAGTTGTGGAAATTAATATGAAAATTGAAAATATTAAATGGTTTTATATTATGATTCCGAATATATCTCCGTTAAATAAATAGGACATGTAATTAGTAAGTTATAAGTTGAAAGGGGGAACAAATATTTGTGTTTTAAATAAATTAAAAATTAAAGTCGGTTCCTCCTCATATTACGTATTATTAGGGGTGGCAATTCCTGACACGACCCGCAACCTAACACGAACCCAACACGAAAAAGGTCGGGTTTGGGTTGATCATAAATGGGTTCGGGTCAAAAACAGGTCGACCCATTCAACCTGTTTATAAATCAGGTTGGGTTCGGGTTGTCTTGTGTAAAACCGGGTCGACCCGTCAACCCGTTTAGTTTTTAAAGATTTTTCAAAAAAATATGTATGTAGTAAATACCATAAATAATATAACACACCTCTTCAATTAGTTATCCTACCTAAAGTATTTCTCTTTCTTTTTGACCTTTCAAATTTGAATTTGTCCTTCAAATCTCACGCAATTAATTTCTAGCATGTTTTCCCCGACCAAAAGCTTGTAGATTTGGGACACGAAAAATTTCTTATTTTACAATCTCAATTTTGAACTAAATTAGGTTGGTATATTATGTATTTGAAATTGAACTTATTATTAATTTTTAAATGGATTGAGATTAACCTTGTATTTGAGTTCATTTTATTTGTTCCTAACCCGCCAACCTGTTTCGGACCCGCTAACCCACTTGACCCTCCAACCTGATAAGTTTATGGGTTAAACATGTTGGGTCTGGGTTACCTTGGTTTATATGAGTCCGGGTTAGGGTTGCTTTTTCTGACCCAAAAATCTAACAGGTCGGGTTTGGGTTTAGTGATTCCAACCCGTCAACCCGCCAACCCGAACCCGCTAACCCAAACCCAACCCAATTGCCACCCCTACGTATTATATCATCTTCACAGTCTTCTTTCCTCTCTTCTTCAAACACAGACACACATAAACCCAAGAACAAATATGAAATTAGGGCTTTTACTCTTCAATTGAGGATTACAATCTACACTTGTTCATCTTCTCATTATCTCCACCTTTTGATTTTATGTAAGTTCATCATCCTTACGTTTAGGGTTCTTAAAGTTCTAATGGGTTAAGTTTAATTTACATTAAGAATCCGAATTTGATATTAGAAATCTGTTCATACAACTCCTAGATACATTAGAACATAAGAATTGATGTTAGAATTGTTTAATTTGTGATTTTGGTAAAAACCCATTTAGGTGCAAAGTGCAAAAACGTGAATTTGTAGAAAGATACGATTTTGATGTCTCAAGTTGATCTCTACAGTGTTTATAAACTGAGCATAACCTTAATCACTAGCTAATTTGGTGAAGTTAGTAAAAATTGATTAAAAATCATAAAAATACGCAAAAATTGGAAAAATCTTGAATTAGATGTTTGATTAGGTTATGAACATGTTTTTAACAATGTTTTGATACTAAATGACCATTAAAAACATGTAGAAACTGAAATTGTTTTGTTTGGGTCGAATTGGTGAAAAATACCGAAATTTCAGAAAGTTTGACTTTCGTTGACTTTCGTCGTCTTTTCGAGTTAGGACCTGGAAATTTGCAGATCACCTCTTCATATCAAGGGGAACAAGCTGTCTTTAGAACTTTTCTTAAAAAAACGTCGTTTTGGTGTCGATCCGTAAGAATCATAAAGTGGGCCATTTTGACCCGTTTGGTCAAAATGAGCCAAATACTTGGTTTTAATTTTGGAGCAGAATTCTTAGTAGAATATTACACTTTTAAGGTAATTTTAGTGTGTCTAATATGTGCTAAAGTATTGGTATAAATAAATAGTCAATAAACGCACGAAAGTATGGTTTTAGCTTAACATACATAAGTGACATTGTTAATAAATTAGTGTTATTATATATATTGATGGTGTTTATATATATATATATATATATATATATATATATATATATATATATATATATATATATATATATATATATATATATATATATATGTTTAATTAGATGCTTTCAAGACTTAATTTGATTGAGGAAAGGTGCATGTGATAAGTAAAGGACCCGAGGTGAATACCGGTTAACTTAATTATCAAAGTAGAATGTTATATATGTATGTACACATATAATAGAATTTCTTGTGTATAACTTATTATTAGCTTTGTAATATACATAGTAACAATGAAATTGAAAGCATGATAATATAGAAGTGTTCGGGTTAGATACGTGACATTGAAAAATGTGTTGTTTTGACGAATTGAGTTGTGAATTGATATGTACATACATACTTTGGACCTTAGTGGGTCATTTGTGATTTGTGTGTGTGTCCGGACACTAGTTGGATTGTTTCAGTGATGTGGTTGGAGTCAGTCGTGGCTGGATCGGGTTGGGGCCTTGTGCCGTCAACCATGATTAACGGCGATTTGTGGTATCCGAATCGTAGGTTCTGCAGGACTGCCGTCCCTCAACATTGTTTGGGCTCTCAGTTTCCCGCTGATCCCGAGGAGTTAGTGCTCCCGTAACGTAATGGTGGACCGCTACCCGCTCACCCACCGGCGCGGTTGATGTGACTGGCTTCCCCACTATGGATCATTGAGCCGGGCTAGCTACCCTGCAAGATGTGACTCCTACTGACTATACCAGTGCATCGTTATGTGTTAGGATAGCACTGCTTGTTACTACATGATATGATGTTTCTATTGTGATACTTATGTTTAATCGTTACTCACTAGCTTTTATAGCTAACCCCTATACCCTTCCAATGTGCAGGTAATTAGTAGATGACGGTGAGGATGGGTGCTATATACCGGATAGTATACATAGCTTTTGGGAACACCATTATGCATGCTTTTGTTTATAATAGGTTGTAATGGTTGGTTGATAATCCGGTAACACCATATGGCTTTTGAAAACTTATTTGTAGTTCTTTTGTAAACATATTATATAATTTCCGCTGCCTTTGTAAATACGATATATTTTGGAATAAACAGGTTATGGAAATACTCTATTTACAAACGAAACCACACAATTTCAAAACTCGAAACTTAATTTAAAAAAAAAATTGGCTTGAAAATCGTGGTGTTACACATATAAGGAAAGTGTAGCACTTATTTTGAATCGGAGGAAGTATTAGACATTTCCCAACAGTGATTAGTCACGTCAGCGTCACATCACCGTCATATTTACTGACGAGTTATTGATAAAGTCATGTCAACAATAACTAATCATAACTCATCACTAAACTCATCATTACCACATCACCATAATTAACAAAATAAAAAACCATTATATTAATAAAAAAACATTACAATAATAATAAAAATAAAAATAGAAACAATACAAAAAACTATAATAAAGAAAACATTACAACAAAATAAAATAGAAAAAACATTTAAGATAGTTTATTGGGAGATTCTAAATGATAAGGTATGTATATAATTATAATAGTGTTAAGTAAAAAAATTGAATTTGAAAATACTCTTCCATCCCCACACCTCTGCCACGACGAAGACTCAAACTCGTCCATATGGCGACGACTTGTTGCTGAGCTCACTGACGAGGTCGTGCTAACTGACAAAAAAAATATATGATTAACCTTAACCATTAGATATTATTAATAAACTAGGTTAAAGCCCGTGAAAAATCACGGGTCAGGTTATAAAAAAATTTCATAATATCTTACTTTCTATAATAATACTTTATTCATTAAGAATTCTGTATTTTTGAAATAATTTCATAGTTATAATAACTACAAAGATTACAAATTCAACAACAAACAAAAACACTTCATGTAAAAGCAATATAAGTACAAATTTAAAGTAACAAACTATTAATTCCAGAAGTATATTATGTATTTTCATAAAAAGAAAAGAAAACAATGAATTGTGGAACATCAAATATTTTTTGTAGTGTTCTTTAATTTATTAAAAAAAGTTAATTGCTATTACCTCCAATCTCCAAAAAGACTTAAACTCACGACCTCTTAATACCTAAATTGCCTTACTTAAAAAGGTTAATATCATTTAGTTACTTATAAAAGCATGCATTTTTAACCTTACATGTTCTTTAATGAAATCAAGATAAAAGTTAGCAATCAGCAAACACGTCAAATAAATAAAATCAGGACAACTATTAGCCAAACACGGAACATGCAAATGGTTACCTTGAATTATACTATATTATGATAATTAACACACATTATGTTAATATAGAAAAGTTTAAAAAAACAACCAAAATAGTGTAACGGGTCAACCCAATCTGACCCATTTCAGTTTGCGTCAAATTTTGCAACCTTTATAACATCCGCTGCATCATTATGTGTTACATCATTATGTGTTACATGTGCAGAAAAAAATTATTTGTAATTTCACTCACTTGTGAGTGTAATCATACTTCTTACTTATTCTTCAAGATCATCTTGGTGGTGATATCAATCAGATTAAGGTTTCTAAACCCACTCATGTAAAATAATATTACAGCATAGAACTTCTTAGTTACTGATTGTAAATATCCAATACGAATACTAAGCGAATAAGAATTTGTACCAAATGACAACTTATTTGTTGATTGCAAATAAATACTCTGATTGATTGATTGCCCGCACTTTCACGTGTAGCCCATGGAACACGATTCATGGCAGCCATTTCAACATCAAATTTGATTTCCAAACCATTGACTAATGTAACTAATGCTTTGGTTCTAACATCAAATTTGGTCCAAATTAAATCAAGAAATAATGATGGATTATATGTCAATATAAATATGCACCCTCTGCCCCAAAATAAATGCACCAATTACTTTAAACTTTTTGAAATTTCACAAAATAAATGCAAAAATTCCCTTTTTTTATCCAAGAAAGTGATTTTGGTGGACTTAATAAAAGAGTTTGCTTATTATTGGATATGTAATAGGCGTAAAAAAATTTATTTCTCTTGGGTAGATTGGTTTTTAAATCCATTAAATTCTTTGTAATTTCTTTGTACTTTTTCTAGCTTCTCGCTAGTTTTTTTTTGTTTTAAATGAATACCGTTCAAAAAAAGAAAAAAGAAAAAAAAGATTACCAATTTGCAAATTAGTAATTGTTTTTGGTCCTCAAGTTTTCCTTTTAAGTGATTATTGACCATATTTTAGATATTTGGTTAATGGTAAACATGTTAATGAAATCATTTTAACTAACATACCACATGAAGATGTGCAATCTTGATATTCTTTAAAAGATTCAAACTTGACCAAAAAGTCAAACTTGATATTCTATATGTCTACCAACTCTTCGTATCAATTGTGCACTAATTTGTAAATCTTAACCGCTTGAACTTGGTAATAAAACAGGCGGAGGAGGTCTGTAGCAAGATTGTAATGTAACACAGCTTTATTAATGTAATCTTCGATAACAAAAATCTCTTGAATAATTATTTTTATTACAACCATATTTAAGGTTTTAATGAGCTTTTATTATTATGCAATTTGTACATTATAACTCAATAATCTTCAATAGAGAGAAAATATTTGACTGTTACCTTGGGAAGACTAATATTGAAACCAACCATTATGGAAATTGTAGAAGAGCACACAAAAGCTGTAGAACTTGATAGGCCAGATCCTGTTTGGGCAACAAAAAAAAACAGTAATTGCTTAAAACACAAATGGGGTTTTATTCATTAAACTGTATTTAAGGAATCTGTATAACATAATTATAATTACATTTTTCAAATGTAACTGAAAATAACTATGATATGTAGGAACTGCTCATCTGTAATACCTCAATTTTCAAAACAACATTTAAATACCATTTAATTCAAAATACATAATATTGTATCAACATCAAATGCCAGTTTTACAAAAACGAAAAGGTTTCTTTTTCGAGATTATCAGAGTTTACAAAAACGGTGTTACAAATTATATCTTAACCATAGGATAAGGACTCTAATCATCAACACCGAGCTAATCTCAACAAGGCCTCTTCTAAACGGGCCTCCTAGATCTTCGATCCCGAACCTGAGTACATAGCAAAAACACAAACATAGTACGTGAGACAAAATTGCCTCGTGAGATACATGGGTTTTAGACCCGATAAACAAATAGTCAAATAATATCATTTAATCTTAAAATAATATTACTAAGTTTGTTTTGGGTCACTTTATCACTTTCATCATTGGCCAATGTCAAGATAATCGGAATGCCTCCAATCTATCAAGACCATCATTTCCACGGTAATCGGAATGCCTCCAATCTACCGGGACTCATAGGTATTGGGTAATCGGAATGCCTCCAATCTACCACTAACCTTAAGGTACCGTAATAACCGGAATGCCTCCAATCTACTACGGCCCTAGGGACATCATCATCGTCATCATTACTTACCTTTTATCGTTATGAGCTTATAGCTCCATCATTTCTCATTCAATCAATCATTTCATCATCATACAAGCAATTCATCATAAATCACATAAATGACTAAATTACTTAAAGACTCGACAAATCATTTAATCATAAAAACATTTACTAGCTATGTACCCAGTTTGAAAGTTCACATGTACTCACCTTTGCCAAGCCTATCCAATGTTGTGTTTCCTTGAACACCAATATCACTTCTCAAGATTTGAATGCCTTAAATCCTCCAACTGATAATCTATAACAAAACCAATACAATGGTTTGCATTAAACATCTATACTAACTACATAATCCATGGCTAGTTAACTACTAGCACCATTTTCCCCCAAATTACCAAACCCTAATATCATAAATCACCACATTTTCATGTATTCATAGCATGACCACGTTTTTCATGACCAAATACCATAGATCTAAGTTATATTACTTCCCTTTAACCATTCATGAACGATTCCATAACTAGGGTTTGAGATTTAAGCTTTCCCTACTTGAATCTATGGCTAAAAACTCAAGAGGAATGAAGATTTACCTTAGATCTTCAACTTAGGAGCAAGAATCACCAAGATTTGATGAAGATTGAGCTCCAAACGATGCTTTACACTCAAAAACGCTCACACACTTGAAGAGAGAAAACTAGGGTTTGATGGAAATGCATTTATGGCCAAAAACCCAATTTAATGCACTGGTCAGAAGAGCTCGCGCCCCGCTCGCGCCGAGCTCGCGTCGCGAGAAGACGCGGGTCTGCCTGCTAGTTGCCGCTTTTACCAGATTTCGCGCCAGGCTCGCGCCTGGCTCGCGCCGCGAAGTCGACGCGAGATTCTCGCGTTCCAGCTCTGGTCCCTCTGCTCAACCTCGCGTTTCGCTCGCGCCAGGCTCGCGCCGCGAACTTGCCTGTGCAGCAGGGCTGCACTTTTCGGTCTAGGTTTCAACACGGTTTCGTCCATAACTTTCTCATACGGACTCCAAACGGCACGAAACCAATTCCTACGTGTTTTAAACGATTTATCCTTATTTAAAATATTTTTGTACAATTTATTTATTTACGAATTTCGGGTCGTTACAACTATCTACCCCTTAAGGAGATTCCGTCCTCGGAATCTCATCATAATTTACAAAGTTCGGGTATCTTTTCCGAATCTCGTCCTTGACTTCCCAAGTCAAGTTCGGCCCAAGTGAATGCTTCCACTTGACCAGCACCAATTCAATTTCTTTATTCTGAAGTTTCTTAGTTTTTGACTCTAGTATGGCTTCGGGTTCCTCAATCAATCGGTTCGGGGCATCAACCCGCAACTCTTGTAACGGAATTATATTTTCAACTTCACCCACGAACTTCTTCAAATAACTTACATGAAACGTATCGTGAACACCTTGAAGTTCGGGTGGGAGTTCTAACTTGAAAGCTTGCAAACCGACCCGTTTCAAAATCTTAAACGGGCCAACATACCTTGGGCTCAATTTGCCTTTCTTACCAAACCGCATCACGCCTTTCCAAGGCGATACTTTCAACATCACCATGTCTCCAACATCCAAATCATACGGTCTCTTTTTCAAACCCGAGTAGCTTCTTTGTCGATCTTGGGCTATTTTCATATTTGTTTGGATTATCCCAATCTTTTCATTGGTCAATTTCACAATTTCGGGACCCGTGAGTTTCGTCTCGCCCGCTTCGAGCCAACACGATGGGGTTCTACATTTTCTTCCATACAGCGCCTCATAAGGCGGCATTTTAACGGTCGATTGATAACTATTATTGTAGGAGAACTCAACTAACGGTAAATGTTCATCCCATTTACCTCCAAAATCTAGCACACACGATCTTAGCATATCTTCAACCGTTTGAATGGTTCTCTCGCTTTGACCATCGGTCTGCGGGTGGTAAGCCGTACTCAACCGCAACTTCGTTCCCAACTCCTCTTGCAACGATCTCCAAAATCTCGAGGTAAACCTCGCGTCTCTATCGGACACAATCGACAACGGGACTCCATGAAGTCTCACTACTTCATCCACATACAACTTTGCCAACTTTTCAAGTGGCATGGTTTCCCGAATTGCCAAGAATAATGCACTTTTGGTCAACCGGTCAACAATGACCCAAATGGCGTCGTGGTTCTTGCTCGTCTTTGGCAACCCAACAATAAAATCCATTGTTATATCATCCCATTTTCCGGCCGGGATTTGTAACGATTGAGCTACCCCGTAAGGTACTTGATGCTCGGCTTTTACTTGTGCACACGTGGCACACTTAGAAATATACTTTGCCACTCTTGCCTTCATCCCGGGCCACCAATACATCTTCTTCATATCTTGATACGTTTTTGTACTTCCCGGGTGGATCGAATACTTAGACTTATGAACGTCGTTTAGTAACTCCTTTCGGGTACCCCCGAACTTGGGAACCCAAATTCGTCCACCCACGGTTTTCAACCCTTGCTTATTATCCACAAAATGTTGGTTCTTTCCCAATCGTTCTTGCCTTAACTCGTCTTTTTCCATCACTTCCCGTTGGGCATTCTTGATTCGTTCTACTATACTCGATACTACTTCAATACGTGTTAGCTTTCCTTTAATCGGCTTTTCATACGCCTTTCGGCTCAAGGCGTCGGCTACCACGTTGGCCTTCCCCGCATGGTAGACAATTTCACAATCATAATCTTGTATCAATTCGATCCATCTTCTTTGCCTCATATTTAGGTCTTTTTGAGTAAAAACGATTGAAGACTCTTGTGGTCCGTATATAACGTACACCTCGTACCGTATAAGTAGTGTCTCCATAACTTTAAAGCAAACACTATCGCCGCCAACTCTAAATCGTGAGTCGTGTATCTTTCTTCTGCATTCTTTAGTTGTCGCGAGGCGTAGGCAATCACCTTCCCCCGTTGCATCAAAACACAACCCAAACCTTTATGTGAAGCATCACTATACACGACGAAGTCTTCCATCCCTTCGGGTAACGTGAGAACCGGGGCGTTACACAATTTTTCTTTCAATGTGGCGAATGCTCTTTCTTGCTTTTCTCCCCACACGAACTCACTACTCTTTCGGGTCAACAATGTGAGTGGTGTCGCCACTCGAGAAAAGTCTTGAATGAATCGACGGTAATATCCGGCGAGGCCGAGAAAACTTCTCACTTCGGTTGGAGTTCGTGGCGGTTCCCACTTCATAACCGCTTCAATCTTTGACGGGTCAACTTTGATTCCTTCTCGGGACACGACATGACCAAGGAATTGGACTTCTCGAATCCAAAATTCACATTTAGAAAACTTGGCATACAATTTCTCTCGTTGTAGCACTTCTAACGTTTGTCTTAGATGACTCTCGTGTTCTTCTTCGGTTTTTGAATAAATAAGAATATCGTCAATAAATACGATAAGAAACTTGTCGAGGAATGGTTTGCAAACCCGATTCATAAGATCCATAAAAATGGCCGGTGCATTAGTCAACCCAAATGGCATTACCAAAAACTCGTAATGCCCATAACGTGTACGAAACGCCGTCTTCTCGGTATCTCCTTCTTTCACTCGAACTTGATGGTAACCCGATCTCAAATCGATCTTCGAGAAATAGTCGGCACCTTGAAGTTGATCAAACAAGTCGTCGATTCTAGGCAAGGGGTATCGGTTCTTAATGGTCATCTTGTTCAACTCTCGGTAGTCGATGCACATTCTCATCGAACCGTCTTTCTTCTTAACAAACAATACGGGCGCACCCCATGGAGACGAACTAGGACGAATAAATCCTTTGTCGAGTAACTCTTGCAACTGGGACATCAATTCCCGCATTTCGGTGGGAGCCAAACGGTATGGAGCACGAGCTATCGGCGTCGCTCCCGGAACTAAATCAATACGGAATTCTACTTGCCTCTCCGGTGGCAATCCCGGTAAATCGTCGGGAAATACCTCGGGAAAATCCCGAATCACCTTTACATTTTCCACCGACTTCTTCTCTTTCCTTCCATCTAACACATATGCTAAAAAGGACGAACATCCTTTGGCTAAACATTTCCTAGCTTTAACCGCGGTCATAAGACATGGCAAATGATGTCGTCTCTCACCATACACATAAACTTTTTCATTGTCGGGAGTCCTTATCGAGACTATCTTCTTCCCACATAAAATCTTTGCTTGATTCTCACCCAACCAATCCATACCTATAACTATATCAAAACCCGCAATTTCCATGGGTAATAAATTCACCTTAAACTTTCTCCCATCTATTTCCAATTCACAATTCCGACACATATGTTGAACTATGGAGGTTTTACCATCCGCAATTTCTATATCATAAATTTCATCAAGAAGTTCTAATGGCACATTCAACATCACAACAAAATCACGTGACACAAACGAATAAGTAGCACCCGAGTCAAATAAGATCCGGGCGGGAATAGAATTTACGAGTAGGGTACCTGAAACGACATCGTGGGCCTCCTTGGCTTCTTCGCGGGTACGTTGGAAGGACCGTCCCTTGACCTTTGTCGGCTCCGCTTTCTTTTGAGCGGTCGACACCATGGTCTCACTTCCCTTCTTCGGGCATGCATTGCTATAGCGCCCTTTTTCATGGCACGAATAGCACTCGATTTCATCCAACGGTTTGGCCCGGCAATCCCTTGCCATATGCCCCGGTCTTCCACATTTGAAACATGACTTCGTATCCACCAAACATTCTCCTTTGTGGTCTTTGCCACACTTCTTACAAGCACCCACACTTGTTTGTTTAGAGAAGGTCGGGGTGAACTTTCCTCTCTTCACCGAACCCGAGCTCCCTTCAAACTTCCTCTTTTCAAACTTTTCAAACTTTGGCCTCTCGTTGATTCTTCTTTGGCCAACCTCTTCAACATTTCTCGCCGCACCGATAGCCTCATCGAGTGTGGCGGCCCTTTTAACCTCCAATTCATACTCCCACGGGAGTCCATTAGCATAACGAACAATCCGGGATCTCTCATACGGATACAATTTGATCACAAACGGGATTAATCCCGTGAATTTCTTAGTGTACTCATCGACACTCAAATTACCTTTCTTCCAATGAACGAATTCTTCTTGAAGTTTTTCTAAGTTTCTCTCGGGGCAAAACTTTGCCTTCAACCGTTTCACAAACTCATCCCAAGTCATCTTGTACATCGCCCTCTTTCCCAATGTTTCATACAAAGTATCCCACCACACGAGGGCCTCATCCTTCAACAACCGGGAAGCATAAATCACCATATCACCTTCCTTGCATTTACTAGCTTCAAGGACTTGTTCGGTTTCACGGATCCAATGGATCGTGACTTTCGGTTCGGAGCTACCATAGTAGTTATCGGGCTTGAAAGCCATAAAACTCTTATAAGTACAACCTTTTCTTTCCCTCGGCTCGGGGTCACTTTCTTCCTCAGTTGAAGACCTTTCAGTTTGAGCAACGCTACTCGACTTGCTCTTCGTGCGGGGTGGAGATTCCTCCCGCCTTTCACGTGCCTTATGTTCGTTGAGGATTCGGTTCACATCCTCATTCACTATGTCCCTCATTTGATTGAACATAGTTTGGAGGTGTTCTACGGTGACCGGGGTGTGAGTATTCCTTTCAACACCCGAATTTTCCTCCCCTTCCCGAGGTGGAGGACCAAACACCGGTTCGACAATGTTGTTCGAATCTTGCCCTTGATCAAGTGGGCCTCTTGTACTTCTAGTTCTCACCATTTTGCTATAATAAGACATTAATCATTTAGAAGTCAATTTATCAAAGTAACGGTAACATTGACCGTCCCAAAACCAAACATGACCTAATCCTCCAAGGTCAACCCTATCGAACCTACACTTAAGGTCTCAATAGCCATTTCACAGGTATCCTATGGAACCTACGGTCCTACTAGCTCAGTTTAAGTCTAGGATGGTCAACTCAACCTAGTTCACTTAAACTATAGCTCTGATACCAAGTTGTAACACCTCAATTTTCAAAACAACATTTAAATACCATTTAATTCAAAATACATAATATTGTATCAACATCAAATGCCAGTTTTACAAAAACGAAAAGGTTTCTTTTTCGAGATTATCAGAGTTTACAAAAACGGTGTTACAAATTATATCTTAACCATAGGATAAGGACTCTAATCATCAACACCGAGCTAATCTCAACAAGGCCTCTTCTAAACGGGCCTCCTAGATCTTCGATCCCGAACCTGAGTACATAGCAAAAACACAAACATAGTACGTGAGACAAAATTGCCTCGTGAGATACATGGGTTTTAGACCCGATAAACAAATAGTCAAATAATATCATTTAATCTTAAAATAATATTACTAAGTTTGTTTTGGGTCACTTTATCACTTTCATCATTGGCCAATGTCAAGATAATCGGAATGCCTCCAATCTATCAAGACCATCATTTCCACGGTAATCGGAATGCCTCCAATCTACCGGGACTCATAGGTATTGGGTAATCGGAATGCCTCCAATCTACCACTAACCTTAAGGTACCGTAATAACCGGAATGCCTCCAATCTACTACAGCCCTAGGGACATCATCATCGTCATCATTACTTATCTTTTATCGTTATGAGCTTATAGCTCCATCATTTCTCATTCAATCAATCATTTCATCATCATACAAGCAATTCATCATAAATCACATAAATGACTAAATTACTTAAAGACTCGACAAATCATTTAATCATAAAAACATTTACTAGCTATGTACCCAGTTTGAAAGTTCACATGTACTCACCTTTGCCAAGCCTATCCAATGTTGTGTTTCCTTGAACACCAATATCACTTCTCAAGATTTGAATGCCTCAAATCCTCCAACTGACAATCTATAACAAAACCAATACAATGGTTTGCATTAAACATCTATACTAACTACATAATCCATGGCTAGTTAACTACTAGCACCATTTTCCCCCAAATTACCAAACCCTAATATCATAAATCACCACATTTTCATGTATTCATAGCATGACCACGTTTTTCATGACCAAATACCATAGATCTAAGTTATATTACTTCCCTTTAACCATTCATGAACGATTCCATAACTAGGGTTTGAGATTTAAGCTTTCCCTACTTGAATCTATGGCTAAAAACTCAAGAGGAATGAAGATTTACCTTAGATCTTCAACTTAGGAGCAAGAATCACCAAGATTTGATGAAGATTGAGCTCCAAACGATGCTTTACACTCAAAAACGCTCACACACTTGAAGAGAGAAAACTAGGGTTTGATGGAAATGCATTTATGGCCAAAAACCCAATTTAATGCACTGGTCGGAAGAGCTCGCGCCCCGCTCGCGCCGAGCTCGCGTCGCGAGAAGACGCGGGTTTGCCTGCTAGTTGCCGCTTTTACCAGATTTCACGCCAGGCTCGCGCCTGGCTCGCGCCGCGAAGTCGACGCGAGATTCTCGCGTTCCAGCTCTGGTCCCTCTGCTCAACCTCGCGTTTCGCTCGCGCCAGGCTCTTGCCGCGAACTTGCCTGTGCAGCAGGGCTGCACTTTTCGGTCTAGGTTTCAACACGGTTTCGTCCATAATTTTCTCATACGGACTCCAAACGGCACGAAACCAATTCCTACGTGTTTTAAACGATTTATCCTTATTTAACATATTTTTGTACAATTTATTTATTTACGAATTTCGGGTCGTTACATCATCAACCATAACATCAAGTCCTACGGGTGAAACTTCAATCCAGCCCTTCTGATTTACCATGTTCATAAAACCTTTGTATATTCACATTACCAGATCATAAAAATATCTTAGACTATTGAACTGAAAAAACAATATTATTTTTGTCTTCAAATAATAAGCATTCTAATTATGGAATATCAATTGTTTGACATGACTTTAGGCAACATTCTTTGAAATTTACACAACCATTTCTTTAAAATTATATTTTTACTCTTTTCTAATTCAATTTAATCTTAAAAATATATATCTTAATAAAAAAAGTAATAATGACGGAGCATGACTGCAAAAATAATCTACCTGAATGAGTAACTCGAAGCTTGAATTGAACAAAAATACAGTGAATGTTGTATAAAGTAAACTTTCTTTTTCAATCTTCCCCCTTAAGCAGCCTACAATGTGAATGTCCTACATATTCCAGAATTCATGATAATTTTTATATCAATAACCAATGTGAAGACTTTATATAAACCACTCAATATTATGAGAGAAATTCTACCCCTAAAATAGATAGAGCCAGCTTATAATTGTATTTGGTATCATGCCCAATGACATTGTCATTTTCATCCGCCAAAATGCATCTGAAGCAATTTAAGATACAAAAGATGTTACTATCTAAAAAAAAATGAAAACATTTAACTTCAAACTTTACAAAAATCATAATAGATACAAAAGATGTCAAAAATGTTTGCAAAGGTTGTGTTTAAGTGCAGTAAGATGAGGTTTCCATTGATGAACCTAATTATTACATAAACAACAACAAAAGTTAACCAAAAATAAAGTCATAAGACAATAAAAATCACCAAAAATTACTCTAGGGACTGTTTCAGTTGATGCCACAGTTGGCGTTTATGCATTCTGATTAGCTCTTTCCATCATTTCCAAATGAAATTCGGGAATTTGGGAGTGCAAAAAAGATTATCCATCGATTAATTTCAAAATTAAACGACATCTTCTACTTTAAATTCCCCTAAAATTTCCCAATTTAACAACTGTTCAAACAAACCGAGGAGTATGTAAACCATAATTCAAAGACGTAATTAAGTGTCAAAATAAGATTAGGAAATAGGATGTGTACCAGAGTAATGTGGACTTGCAAGCTTGAAGGACGATGTGATTGAAATTCTGGAATTTTGGGAGTGTTTCTTTTCATCGCTGGTGATGTGAAAGATTGTAATTATTTGATTTTTAATAAAAATCATCGGAATGATTTTATTGATGATATGATTCTTTACATTTCGGTTGACTGGTTTGCTTTAAATTTGGGAATTTTTGCCATCATTTCTTCTTCACAGTGATATGGATGCTGCGTATGATGAAGAAATATGTTTTAGTAGCGATGGGAAACAATGAAATCGACGGAATCAACTATTTTAATCATTAGTACAATAGATTAAAACTGGAACAACCAAATTAAAATTAAAATACACAAACACAATCAATAATAATATGTTTAATCTACATTTAGAGCACTATAGCAGTTACATTGTATAACGTGTGGAGAAGGTTACCGACAACGATTTTCATCGCACAAGCCATCCGAATTAATTTCCGATCAGACTGGATGTTGGTGTTGAACTCCGGTTCTCTCTTTTCTTCTCTGTCTCTCTACTCAATTTATGATGTGGGCTACTTCACCATCAAAACGCTTCTTACTTTTAATTCGCCCATGGTTTTTTTACACTACGTTTTGAATTAATGGTGAAGATGGGGAAGACTATTAAAAAAAGTAGGTTGTAGACGGTTTTGATTCTTTGAATGCCCTCCGAATTAATGGTCATGATTACGTTGCAGTTTCAAAATTGGGTTAACTGATATACTTTAAACGCAGGAAAAAAAAAGTTTAAAATAGCTGAAATTAATCTGGGGCTGCCATGTGTCTTGCTGGATTCTAAGAAGGGCCACCTGTCTCTTAAATAGCTTTGTTTTATTATAAGTATAGATAATTGATATTTATTTTTTAAGATTACATAAAAATTTAAACATCTACTTATTGAGTATAGAAAAACATTTAAAAGTTAATTATAGATTAAATATTAATAAAGGGTCTGTTTGGTTAAGTTGAATGGAATGTCGAATGGAATGGAATGGAAGAAGGAATGGAATGTGTATGGTAATTGAATAGGTCATTACCATTCCATGGTCATATTTGTTTTTTATATTGGAATGGAATGAAATTATTAAGAAAGACAAAAATACCCCATAATACAAAAAGATTAAATGTAAATTTTGTTCTAAGCCATTTTACCTTATGATATCTTTGTAAATAAATCTTATATACATTAATTTGGAACAATTGTATTTAAAATGTCACTCGTATTGTTTAATACTGTATTATTTTTAATTCTTTGTTTTTCAATTTACGATATATAGACTTATTAGAAAAAGTTGAGGATTTTATAGATTACATTTCTTGAGAAATAAAATTTATGTACTTAAAAACACTTTTATTTCTTGAAGAGGAAGAATTAACGAAAGTTTCTTTATAAAATATTCAAATATATTTAATATTTAAATATATTTTTAATAGTAAAAACAGTTTTTTAGAATGTTGACACGAAAAAAATAAATAAATAGAAAAGCATGATGGAGTGGATACGATTAATTAGGATATAGTGGGAAGTTTATGGGTTTTTATGTAATTTTGCTTCCATTCCAAGATGGAATGAAATAAAAACAGGGTGCCTCATGAATCAAAATGACATATTTTGAAGGAATCACATTCCTTATGTAATGGCTTATTCAATTACAACATGGCAAACAAACATGTTTTTTTCATTCCATTGTAATTGTTAGAATATATTATTATTCATAATAATATATTTAATATTTATTGTCATAATGTAGTCAAACCTTGTATATATGGTAGCAATTACTAGTGCATATTATTAAGGGAAGGTCCACCAATGATTGCCATTCTCCCCCTATCTGTCTCTTGATCCCTCATTCCACTAATCTGTTGTTACTTTACTGATTCATTCAAGCAAGAATTAAGTTTCCTTTGTGTATTTATTCTAAAGAATTGTAATAAGATTTTCATTACAATTCTTTAGAATAAATACACAAAGGAAACTTAATTATTACCTAATAATATGCACTAGTAATTGCCTACCATATATACAAGGTTTGACTACATTATGACAATAAATATTAAATATATTATTATGAATAATAATATATTCTAACAGTAATGATGCATTTCATTATGACTTTCATTAGTGCATACCAAATACTACCTTAATCAAATAATTATTCAATTTCTCTAAAAAGGGCGAAAGTTTGTTTGTTAGGGTAAAATTACCACTCTCCCCACTCTCGCATTCCCCCGATTCCACCGGTGTACCCTTCCTCCGACCACCGTCAACCTCCTCTCGCCGGCCCTAAATCTCGATATTAAAGTACGTGTCTTTAATTTACATCTTCAATTGCCCTCATAGCTATGTTAATATCGATTCTGTTTTTTTTTTTTTGTTTTTTGAGTTCTTCAGTTTTAATTCACAATTAGCTGTTGTAATTTCACATCCTTACTGATTACGGTTACGAACCTGTAATAGTGATTACTTTTTGTATTTCGAGCTCAATTTGCATGATTAATTTGCTGATAATGCCTAATTTTATAATATATGTTCTTTTATTTCGTCGGCATTTAGGTAAAATAAAATTCATGTTTTCGACCTAGAACACAATTTATATGAGATAAAAATTAGGTATACTATTAGAATTTGCAATTAATAGGCATTTATTATATGTTATTACATGTATTGGTTTGTTCGATTCTGATTATAGATGTAAAAAGTGCTTATGCTAAACAACTTAATTAAATTAATAAGCTGATATGTAACAGTTTCCAGATAACAGTTAAAATAAGTGAAGAATAACATATTCTAAGCTACGATTTTTTCTGAAACAGTTGCCTGATACATAAATTAGCATTTGATCATATGTTTTTTTTATTTTATTTGTGTAGGTAAATTCACATTCAAGATGCAAAACGGTTCTGATAAAAGTGAAGAACTCCTTGAAGACGATCATGTTGATCATGAAATCAACAATGAACAAGTGTTTGAAATCATAAACAACAACATAGAAACCGAATCATTATTCGGGATTGAAGGTGATGATTTGGAAAATGAAAGCGAGCTAGTCCTCGAAATTGACAACAACGAAAACGAGCAAATTCTCGAGTTTGAAACCAACAACAACGATAATCCCGAGAATAACCAAATACTCGAGATCCAAAATAATAATAATAATAATAATCCT
Organism: Calendula officinalis; assembly: GCA_963853835.1. Taxonomy (NCBI): domain Eukaryota; kingdom Viridiplantae; phylum Streptophyta; class Magnoliopsida; order Asterales; family Asteraceae; genus Calendula; species Calendula officinalis. The sequence continues at coordinate 74,909,803 of OY970827.1, read as the reverse complement.
CCACCTGTTGTGGGAATGGAATTTGATTCCTATGAAAACGCATATAAATACTACAATTTATACGCGAAAGAACTCGGGTTTGCAATACGGGTCAAATCATCATGGACAAAACGTAACAGAAAAGAAAAACGGGGTGCGGTTTTATGTTGCAATTGTGAAGGTTTCAAGACGTTAAAAGAAGCAAGTAGTAGAAGAAAGGAAACACGAACGGGTTGTCTAGCAATGATTAGGTTAAGATTAGTGGAATCAAATCGATGGCGGATCGATGAAGTCAAACTCGATCACAACCACTCGTTTGACCCCGAACGGGTCCAAAACGCCAAGTCACGTAAAAAGACGGAAACGGGCCTAAAACGGAAATCCGAGCCCGTTACCGACATTGCGGTCCGAACGATCAAACTTTACAGAACACCTGTTGTTGATTCGGTTTATTACGGGAGCTCGAATGAACGGGATTTCGATAACGATAACAGAAACTGTAAACGGTTAAATCTAAACAAAGGTGATGCACAAGTTATTAATGAGTATTTTTCTGGGGTTCAGTTAATAAACCCTAATTTTTTTTACATCATGGATTTCACGGATGACGGGTTTGTGCGGAACGTCTTTTGGATCGGTTCGCGGGCCCGGGCCTCATTCGGGTATTTTGGAGACGTGGTTGCACTCGATACGTCGTGTTTGACCAACAAATTTACAGTCCCGTTGGTGGTCTTTGTTGGGGTCAACCATCATGGTCAAACTATTTCACTTGGGTACGGTTTACTTGTTGACCAAAGTCAAGAAACGTATACTTGGTTATTAAGAACATGGTTGACTTGTATGTCGGGTCATCCTCCACAAACCCTAATCACCGATCGGTGTACGGTTTTACAAAGTGTGATTGCCGAGGTTTTTCCCCGGGCCCACCATCGGTTTTGTTTGTCTTTAGTTATAGAAAGCATTCTCGAGAATTCGGGCCATTTGGAATCAGAAATATTTCGAACGGTTTTAAATAACATTGTTTACAACTCGATAAAAGTCGATGAGTTTGAGCTCGGGTGGGACGATATGATCCGACGGTTCACAATCACCGACAACGAATTTATCCAAAAATTATTCGAAGATCGAGAACGGTGGGCCCCGGTTTACTTAAAAGACACGTTTTTCGCGGGCATGTTATCGATGGTCCCGTATTTTCACGGGTACATCAACCAACAAACATCATTAAAAGAATTTTTCGAATCACACGATATCGTCTCACAAAACAAAATCCAAAAAGAAGCGTTCGACGATCACGAATCAAAAAAGTCAACCCTGAAACCACGAACAATGTACCCGTACGAATCACAACTCTCCACACTATACACAAAACAAATATTCTCACTTTTCCAATACGAGATCAAATTGATGTCGAATTGTTTCAACATATCACAAATCAACACTAATGGATCAATCACTACATATATAATAACCGAACAAGATCACGAGGGAAATTCGGTACAAAATCTAGAAATAATGTACGATAAAATCGGCAACGAGATTCGATGCGTGTGTAGTTGTTTTAACTTCAAAGGATATTTATGTAGGCACGCGTTATCGGTTTTAAACCATAATGGTATTGATGAAATCCCGGGCCAATATATTTTGTCTAGATGGAGGAAAGATTTTAAACGGTTTTATGTAGCGGGTTTTGGGTCAGATAATGTGGATATTAGTAACCCGGTTCAATGGTTTGTGCATTTGCATAAACGGGCTTTACAAGTTGTTGAAGAAGGTATGATGTCTCAAGAACGGTATATGGTTGCTTGGCAAGCGTTTAAAGAGTCGTTGAATAAGATTCAGTTAGTAGGTGATAAACGTGTTGATAATTGATGTGGTGCAAGTGTATGTATCTATATCTATATGTATGTATGTATGTATATATTCAATGGCGGTACCAAGGGGTGGGCAAGGTGGGCATCTGCCCACCCCAAATTTTTTCAATTAGTATAAATTTTTTAGAGGTCGGTTCATTTTTTGGCTTGGTTCATCCAAATACATATAATATATGAGCGATAGCTAATACACGTCATATACTGAGTATGTACCGCCCCTGTATATATTGAAATTTGTCTGGTACCGCCCTGTATATATTGAGTGTGTATGATGTAATTTGGAGGTGGTAATTTTGGTCTATTTGTGGTATGTTTTGTGTCAAACGGGTAAATTATAGTTACCCAAGTATTCTTTTAACAACATCCTAAACGGGTATGACCTGTTTGACATATCAATTTTGTCACAATATACAAGTACATATATTTGACCCAACCATAGAGTGTATAGCTCAGTTTTTTAATCAATCGCCGAAAGACTCGTAGTTAGTTTGCGAAACAAGAACACATGTACATGAACGAACTTTTATAGCAGTTTTTAATGTTAGATTTTGGGTATTATGGAAGTTCACTTTTAAGCCCGATGCAATATGGTAGCACTAAGAACTCTTAGTTCATAGCAATTATGTGGTGACCATTCTTTTAAAGGTTGTCATTCGCAAATTGAAGGTGAGATTTTCTTTTGACAACCTAGCTAATACAAAAGTTTTTAATTATGGTGATTTATTGTATCTTTATTTCTTCAAAAGGTGTTAAATTTATAACAGACTCTTATGGAACTATCGAGTGTTGCCCATAATATGTGTGACCTAAATGTTATTGTGACTTTTCTGAACATTAACATAATCATCTGATAATGTTTATGTATGTCAGAGATTGAACTTACGACCTATAGAAAATTATTTCAATCATTCTTATCATAAACTATTGTAGGAAGAGTATAAAAAGGGGAGGTAAAAACTAAAGGTAGTAATTTCTAAATTACATCTTTTGGTCTATGTAACATAACAATTACATATTTGCATTATATATTTGTACAATATGCTGAATTACTTGTACAGTGTGGTATGGGTATCAAAAAATGTTGTTAAAAACTAAATTCCCAAAAACTAAATAACATCCATGAAGTAGAAGTACATGCATGCAGACGTATACGTTTGTAACAGCTTTTGTGCATTCTTGGGTTGTACCTTGGTACCCTTCATAATATCTTATGCTTCTGTCTGTCTCTTAACTCTTAACTTACTTACCTCACACCTCGTGATTCCCCTCTTCTGCCCCAAGTCCCCATGGGCTCCCCCATATATATCACACACATTCTTGTCTCTATTTCATTGTATAAATATTATACTATCTTTTATCTCATTTTATGTCACATGGTATTATAAGATGACATACATATCCACTAAGATTCATGTGTCGCTCAAATTAGGGGAGGGTTCTTTTGAGAATTGAAAAAAGATTGAGAATGTGAGAATTTTATTCATGTATGATTCTTCATGTGCGCGGTGGCACAGGGTATTCATATATGATTATTACTGAATCATATATGATTAAACGTACCTTTGTCATATATTTTTTTAAAAAATTTATGAAAAATTGTGGTTTATTCATATGTGATTATAGTTTAATCATATATGATTACACAAGGGTGTCACGGCGCGAGTGGCCCTTTGTCGCGTCCAGATCGACTGTTTAATCATATATGAATAAACTAAGATTCCGCCCCCAAGATCAATGGCTGAGATAATTGTTAATGAGAAACTTATAGTGAAAGGTATTGAAGTATAGAAAGTTACAGTTTCGTTTTTGACATTTAAATTATATATATTAACAATTAAGGGAGTGTTTGAAAGGTGTTTTCAAAGTGATTATTGTGATTTTATAAAGTATATATAATTAGGTAATGTGTTAAATAGAATTTTGGTTTGTAAAATTTCAAGCTTAAAAGTAAATGTACATTACAACTATAAAAGTACCACACCTAAAAATTGGTAACCAATTCAAGGTGGTTATATTACACACACTTGTATATTATTATCCATGACCATACTCTAAGAGCACAAGGTCTGCTAATGTTTTAACGATGGTTAAACAAAAATGTTCTTTTTGTAAATTGTGATTGTTATAGAAGGTATGTAATTTTGAGATAGATGTTAAAACTTAAAACTATGTTATAGAGCTAAAATAACTTTAATATGATTTTAACTAGAAGATGTTTCGGCTTATAGTGGTTCTCAAAATCATTAATATTATACTAAAATTCGAATAGTTAATTCGTTTTTAAAAAATATTACATTTTCTTGTATCAACTTCTTTATTCTTCTTCAAATCTTGTACGTTATTTTGACTCCAAAAAACCAAAATAGAATTCAAAATTTTCTTTCAAACATTTCAAAACTTGTAGTCACCTAACTGGTTAACGCGCTATTAAATTTCCGCACATCTAAACACTTTGATTTCAACGAACGATATCCAATTATGTCAAAGTAGAGTATATAAAGAAGGTAAAATGTAAATAATCATATGAAATATTGTTTTCAAAAAAGTATAAATCTTAAAAGTTAACTTCCTTACTATAAAAGAAAAAGGAGGAAGTTAGTGTGATTTATTATCATTTATTAATTTAGTAAAGCACTGTAGTTAACTTACAGTGTGAACATTTAATGCCCCATGAAGCATTAGGTTCTGACTTCTGACCTCAATTTCGAATGATGATATCTTGTACAACAACTTTAGAAAAAAAGTTATACCAACTGCCTTTACTTTTATACAGCAGTTTAACTTAATTAAGTTGTTTTTAGTTAGAAAAGCTCGTACTAGCTTAATTTAATTATAATATCTTAATACAATTGTAACAAATAAAAATGGTATATATATTTTTTAATAATGATTTGTTACTTCAAATACTTTTTTTTAAAGATTATGAAGTAAATGTTAGAGATGACCTAAAACGGTACTATTAAAATATAAACTTAAAGTCATATACCATCAAAATTAATGCTCGATGTAACTCATATAAAGCAAATTAATTAGTTACTAATAATTCATTTCTAAAATTATAAAATAGTACTAGTACAAAATTAATACACTTGCTCAAGTTAATTAGCCGAAGTACACCAACATCATTGCCGGGGCCACCATGCCGTCCGGTACTCCGGTGCACAATCGGCTGTCCATTTTTAAAATCCCAATGAAATACGGAGTATATATTAATTAAAGATAGATAACAGATTCGGAAAACTAACGGCTGGCCGTCATAAAAAATGGTAGCTGTACAAAAAATAAAACACAAAACTTACAGAAATATATAATTGTTCCGGCAACCTTACAGCATAGCCGGAGCCACCGTGATTCCGCCCTAGCGTTGTGATGCAAACTCAACTCATTAAACTAATTATTAACTTGAATAATTAAATAAGTCCGTAAATCGTCATTTCTTCCCACAGCTTTCTTGAGCTTTTTAGCAGAAAACGCATGATTATGTAATCGATATGAAAAGCGTAATCAAAAAAGTTCAAGAAAGCTGTGGAAAAAAATGAAGAGGACTTGTGTATACTCTGCATATGCATACATTCATCAACACACAAAGTCACACAAACAGAGAGAGAGAGAGAGAGAGAGAGAGAGAGAGAGAGAGAGTGTGTGTGTGTGTGTGTGAGAGAGAGAGAGAGAGAGAGAGTATGTGTGTGTGTGTTTAAATGTGAGTACGTGAGTGTAAAAGGATGATGAAGGTGAGGTTGTGAATGAGAAAGAGAAGTTACTTATAACACAAATTTAGGGTATATTATTTGTAAGAGAGTGTGATATAATGGTACTCTTGTAGGTGATGTAATAAATAACGTGTTATGTTAAACTAATAATATTTGTAACATAATGCTATAAGATTTTGAAAGATGTTTTTCATTAACTTGTAGTGATGAGTTAAAATCCTAATGTAAACAATATAATGTAGATCATTTAAAACTAGTTTAATTAGAGAGTGTGTTTATTCTATGGATAATTTCACATATGTCCTTGTAAACTTCTAATATTACGTATATATCCTTGCAAACTTTATTATTACATATATATATCTTTTCAAAACCTCAAAATTCTCACATATATTTTTTTACCTAATTTAATAATATTTAAATCATTTAAAATTTAATATAACATAAATGCTAATCTAAATTAATAGTAAAAAGCCCTAAATACCGTTAATGGTTAAGAGTTTTTTTTTTTCATCAAGGGTACTTTCTAGTTAAATTCGTCAATTGCATTTTATTTCGTCAAGAGGTTTTAGGTGATTTTACTATTAATTTAGATTAGGATTTATGTTTTTAAATTTTAAAAGATTTAAATATTATTAAATTAGGTAAAGGTTATATATGAGAATTTTGAGATTTTAGAAAGGATATATACGTAATAATGAAGTTTGCAATGACGTATATAAAATTATCCCTTTATTCTATTGTTCAAAAGAAGAATAGATTTATATTTTTTTTTCTCATAGTATTGTTTTGGATAAATTTTTATAAGATAATTGTATTTGTGTCTATTATTTGTGTTTACCTCATGTTATTACTCATCAGAAGATAACATGTGTAATCCGCTAAAAAAAATTCACATATCATATCTTTATTTAGACACTTGTCTTGATCAAATCATGAGACACATAAATAAGTATAAAAGGTAATAAATATCAATTTGTTGTCAATATATATATTGAATAAAATTAGAGATGTATATTAAGTCGGGGCTAAGTCAATTACAAAGTAGGTAGATCCCAGTAGGATTTACTTAAATTTTCAAAATTGTAAGGAAAATATACAATGTATATTAACTATTTTAAATTTGTACGAGAATCTACATTGATCAATTTCGAAAATAAATGAGTGATGAACGATTATTTATAGGGTTGTATACTAATCGAATAAATACGGATAATGCTTGTTCATGTCCACTTATTTAAATTAAACCGACCAAATGAAAGAACACAAACACTACTAGAAATTGATTACGTGCCGTCGCTATAGCTCAATTATGAAATATTACTTTTTAACATATCTCGACATCATGTTGTCGCTATAGCTAAAATCTAGAAATTTTATTTTCAAACATATTCCGACCACATGCAAGTACTCTTAGGGGTGTACTTAATACCAGGCATCCGGATTTTTGCATATCCGAATTTCAGAAATCCGGATTTCCGGATAGTGATTTTTACTATCTAAATCCCATATCCGAAATCCGAATATCCGACATCTGAAAAAACTAATATTCATATTTTTGGATATTTTAGATATTTCAGATATTTTTAGTCTCGCATAATTTTTTGGATATCGAATATTCAAAAATTTTGTAAACACTATCTGGATTCGGTACTCAAAATTCAGATATCCGTATTTTCGTATAGCCGGATTTTGGATACCAGATTTTCTTTGGAATACCCGATTTTCGAATATTTTTAACACCAACCCCTACATGTCATCGCTATAATGTTCCAACGACATGTCATCGCCAAAGGGTCAAACATGTCCGAGCGACTTGTCGTCTCCATAAAATTATAATAAAACTTTTTTTTTTTTTGAAAATTACTTCGATAATACATTTCTTAACATCATGTCGTCAGTATATGTGTTATCTATACTAACAACATCTATCCAACGAAAATTTTTAATTATTGCGACAACTCTGTGGTGACGACATGTATGTACATATATATATATACTAGCTTCAAAGCCCGCCCGATTAGGCGGGCGTGATTCAAGAGATGTACTTATATATTCGGCTGGAGGAGGGTTGGCCCGTTACATTCGATGGTAACTTTAATTCTTGCATTTATTATTAAATAAATCCAAATTAATTAATTATAATTAAAATAAATTCGTATTGGCACGAATATATAATATCGCAGTTGAACAAGGCTTAATGGAGCTAAGAAAATTGGGTATCGAGCATCGTTTATGGGAAGCGTCGAGGCAAGGAAGTTGAACTAAAATGTTTTTTTTTGCGGTGTTTTTAATAACACGTTTTTATATGTATGTTTTATAATTAAATCATCGAGTTGTTCAATAAATTTGACAACTTTTTGTATTATTAATAATTGATTATATGATATCCGATGTTTTTCTCTTTGTTATGCTATCTATATCTAGAAGCATGCCCGCCCATCCGGATTGAAGGTCATTTGTTGTGACACAGATGGGAATTACACTAATTCAACAGCAAATGTCGTTTACAAAGAAGTCTTATTTCGTTTGTAAATTTTATGTAACATTTATTCATGTATCGAATTGCGACCAAATCATCATTACAGCTACATCATTTTTTAAATTATTAATATTTGTTTGTTTTTTCTCACATAATAAATTTTGAAGCATACCCGCCCAATCGGGCGGGTTATGAAGCTAGTCAAGGTATATAAGAATTATGTTTCTGTTGACTATAAAAGTCAACAAATGGACTGTTTTCATAAACACTAACCACTAAACATAAATCCTAACAATAAAACCTAACCACTAACCATACCCTAACCCTAAAATAATTTAAATCTCAATAATAAACTGTTTACGATTTAAAAACAATCTTAAATTAATATGTTTGACCATGCTTAATAACCATGTTTGAGTTTATATACAATATATTTATATTGTAATTTAAGAACATACTGGTTATTAATAAAATTACAGTACCATAATTGTTTAAATTAATAACCATACCAAAATATAGTTATTTGAGCATGTTACCTTAACATCAACAGTGAAAGCAGCTGCAGCAATAAACCGCCCATTTGGAGATACAGTAGCCATATTGTTCTTGAGCTGATTTGTGTCAACATTCCCAACATTTTTCCAGATTTTCCATGCCAAAGTTTAATATCAGTCGCTGCAAAACACAAGAAAATAAATTAAAAAATTGGAATTAAAAGTATTTTCTACACTTTCCCAATTTAATTAAGGAAAAAGAATATACCCCCTGAACTTGATGCAATTATTTTACTCCCATCAGCAGCACCATGAGTGGCTTTAGTTCCAAATAAAGTTAGGATATACTTTTTATCATGAACACTACGTTGCTCCCATTTAAGTTACCCAGATATTTATGCAAAAAAATTAATATGCTGAAATTAGTTGATTGAATAATGATCACAAGGTAGAGATAATTTTATGTTACCTTTGGAGTATCGACAGCAATGCTGATGTCAATGTAATCTCGATATATGATGTCGTCTCCATCGATAACTGCATTAATGATTGGTTGATTTTGGAGTCCACTTACAGCAGCCTAAAATTTTGAAATTTTTTTTACTAAAATAAATAAATAAGATAGATATGATAATATCTTTCTCCATACCTTAACAAATCCAGACATCAGTCCCAATCTGACCCCGTGCTTTTCAAAGAAGGCGTCCTTGTACTCAGAACGAAGTTTCATTAAATTAGTCCTGCAAATAAAACCATAAATTTAAAATAAAAAATAATATTTATTGAAGTGCAAGACAGCCTGGTTAGAAGGTATAATTGGAACTTACATGTCAACTTCATTGAATGTAGTCAGCAAAGCAAATGTGTTCTGAGAATCTTTCAGACGTGTAGCAACTCGCTTTCTTAAACGGGTCATAGGAACCTACATTCAAACAAAACATTAAAATACAAATTACAAAACACGTGTGATTATAAATTTTAATAAGTGAAAGGATTATATAAAATGACACTCACACGTCTTTCTCTGTCTTTAGGAGGAAGTTGAGGTTCGGAAGTAGAGGTTCTAGAAGGTTGTGGTGGTGGTGGAGAAGTTGGCTTAGGTTTCTCAATGACGGGGGTAGTTTCATCTTTTTGCTTTGGTTTCTCCTCAACTTTTTTAGGAGGTGGCTGAGAAACAGTCTCCTCGGATGCCTTCTTGGATGGAGCACCTTCTGCAGACTTTGAAATTATAGCAACTTTTGTACCTGGTTCAACCGTATCTCCTTCCTTTGCTACAAACTAAAAAAACCACTCAATTTCAGCTTAAATAAATAGATATAAATAATTTAATTTGAACAAGTTTAGCCAGACTGATATAAAATTGAATAAATTTACCTCTTGAATTATACCGGCTTCAGGGCTAGCAACATCAATAGTCACTTGTAACATAAACATTAAACAATTCAGTGTTGAAAACAATATTAAAAAGTTATATAACCTAGATATAAGGAATATAAGTATACCTTGTCTGTTTCTACTTGTGCAATTGGTTCATCAATTTCTACCCTATCACCAGGTTCTGTTCCAAGAAAATTCATTAAAAACAGGAGCTTAAATAACAAAATAATCGTAAAAATATTGTTAGTTAAATACACAAGCAGAGGAACGTACTCTTCAGGAAAGTTGCCGCCAGTGTACCATCACTTATAGATTCACCCATAAATGGGACAACAGCATCAACCAAATCACCTTCATAATATAAACTCAGTAATTTACAAACAACTCTAAAGCATTAAAATTCTAATGTGTGTAAGTGAGTAATACATAAATAACTTTATGAACAACCATTTTTGGTGTTATATGATATATGGGTAACTTGTGACCCAATAATTCGGCTAATAGTTATGATTATCATGATTATTGGAGCTATATTATAAATGAAGAGTCAAAGTACTTGTGATGAAAATTACCAGTTGCCAAACTATGTCCATCTGATGAAAAGCATAGGCCATTGACTGAATCCCCATGACCTTTCAAAGTATTTAAGTCTAACGGGTGATGGCGTTTGTTTGAATCCTACAACCAAAACCATTAATTAGAGGTATGAGCTGAGCTGGCATACATGATCTGATAAGCAAATTACTAAGAAAATCAAGAGCATCCACAAATTATATCTTCAAACTATGTAATAAAGATCAATTAGTGTAAGAAATGTATACAAATTAGCTGATGCTCATTCTTTAAAATGTGTGTGAACTACAAAACTGTATCAACATCGCATGGTAGCATGGAAACTCAAACTTATATGTAGCCTTTTGACTTTGTGATTATATTCAATACTTCTTAAATCTTAACTTCAGTATTCATAAGTCCTATTCAACTTACTACTGCATCTAAAAAAGGACAGATCTAGGTATAATGCATCAGAATCTAGTAAGAACTAAGAACATTCATTTGTATTCCCTTCTTATAGGCGTATAGCTTATGCATTCCCTGTGGATAATAATTTGAATTTAACACCAACATTATTTTGACAATCGCTTTAATCACAAAATTTTCATAAGAGTACAAATGACAAAAAAATAGGTGTATAAAGCCCTAGAAATCGAAATTAAAAAGGTTTATCAGCAATTCAGCATGAACATTCAGCTTACGATCATGAGTATCAAATTTAGGTTAAATAAAGTCAACCTTAATATATCAAATTTAGGTTAAATAAAGTCAACCTTGATATATTGAAACAATAAGCAACAAACAGATCAAAATAAGAAGCTGCATAAAAGTGGTAACAGCTAACCGCCATTGATCGATCAACGACTCGTAATCACAATACTTCTTAGGCCGGATAAAATTAACATCGTATAAACCCTAGATCTGGACGGAGCGCCATTCCGGCGGATAGCTTTCCCGATATTTTGCGAGAGGGTTCCTGTAGCGAGAGCGTCAGCCGGAGGCTATTAAATGAAGGCGGAGATGAGGTAGATGGTTCACGGAGGGTTTGAAGACATTTTGTGTTTCTGTTATTGGTTCTGGTGGTTGCGCTGTTGTTGCGGCGGACACGATACGGCGGAGGAATAGGGTTGAGGATGAGTTGATCCAAAATCGAAAGAGAGTCACATGCTGTATTGTGAAGATTTGTGCTGAAAACAGTGGACGAATAGCTGAATTACACCTGGATTAAAGGACCAATCAGAATCGTGCAAGTGATGATGTGTCGAATACAAATTGGGTCTACCTGCATATATAGGAGAAGATATATACGAATGATTCAGAGGATGAGTTAACCCGTGAGCATAGGATAGTAGGTAGGTAGGACATTGATACGGTATGAGTGAGTGAGGACCACACTAGCTAAGGAAGAGGAAAGACAGGGTACGTGAAGGTAAGTAACATGGGAGAGAAAAGAAGCAGCCTTAATTTGCACAGAAAGATATATAGATTATAATTATTATTATTATTATTATTATTATTATATTATATAATATTAAATCAGACCGTACGACGTCAGACCTATAAACGTAGTGGTTATTGACATTATTTATTGTTTATTAATAAATATTAATATTATCGATCACCAATCATTACAAGTTTAAATTTTACGTATTAAAAAGTAGTCCATCATTCCTAACTAAATTTCTTATTTTTCATTAAATTTTTGTCAAAAATAAACTTCCCATCTCTCCAACTTATGTGGTTTAATTAATTAAATAATATTTTTTGCATAAAAATTTGTGTAAGGATCCATCACTAACTCTCTCTTAGGAGTAAGGTCATCCGGTACATGCCATAATTTCAAACCTGTGGTACGTATTTTGAACTTGACAAAATGATCAATTTAGTATCATGACTTACTAACTTGGTCTTGTTTTTTCACCTGATTTGCTTATAAGATCAATATATTAAAATGAAAATATTTATTTATTTTCATTAAAAGCTTCAACGAAAGTAAATCAAGTAAGAAAACATGATCAAATTAATGAGTCAGAATACTAAATCGACAGTTTTGTCAAGTTTAGGGCATCGATCATAATGCACCTTTAATGATTCAATGTAGTATAAGATCTAATTTGTCAATTTCAAGGTACTAAAATATATTTTAGCAATTAATATTTGCCATTAAAAAGACATAATGCAAGAGACATTAGATGGGTGGCAATTAACCACCATAAATCACCGTGAAAAATGGGAAATAATGGAGTAGAAAAGAAGATATGGTATGGGCAGTGTGAATACTGAAAACCATACTTTCTCCAGATCGATGGTCAGAATTGTTTTTTAAAAAAGGACAGCTGAGCAGAGGGAAAAGCAAAAGGACCAAAGAGACAGTTGGATGCGTGTGTAATGGAGCCAACCAAGCGTGCGCTTGCAGAGGATTAACTGTAGTTCCCCCCCAAACGTCCTAATATTTCAGTCCACACAAATAATTTAACTATATCTAGTCAAATATTTAGATTAAAAAACTTTACTTAATTTAGTTCTCATTTTGATGATTAGCTAGTAAAGGAGTTCGAAATGATTTCTTAAAGGTTATGAGTTTGATATCTTTTATGTGTAAACATTTCCCCGAATGGCTAGGAGAAAGTTCGGAAACGGCCATGATAACGTTTAAGTCGTGTACATCCCGAACAAAGTTTGATCATCCTAAAGGAATCCCTTATAAACAGTAATGCACTTTTGAAAAAGAAAAATATCTTTTTGATTAATATGGACATATTTTTTAATTTTATTTTTTTTGTAAAAGAATAACATATTTTGATTTACTTTTACTTTAAGCAATTATTTTTGGTATTAATATGAACACCTACTTATGTTGTTATTTTGTATACTTAAAAGGTAAGTGTCTTAGAAAAAAAAAATTATATCTAAGTTTGAAAAACAAATTACACTGTAAGTTACATATTCAATAATAAAAAAATGTATAGTTGGATAAAAAATAAAACTTAGTGGCAACAAAAATATTTTAATATCTTTAATTAATTGATAAGAAGAAAAAAAGCATTATACTTAAAAAAATTCAAAATAATCTCTTAGATATCACGAGTTTGATCTATTTTCTATGTAAATATTTATTAGATGATAAGAGAATAAAAAAAAGTAACTAGCCGTTCTTAAAAAAAGTATTGGAGGAGGATTTAAGGTATTGCACATGACTTATTGGTCATGGGTTCAAGTCCCGTCGTGGATAAATATGTGGATGGTTCGAGAGAAGACATACTACCCCTTATGAATGTCACTATATAGACTCAAACCACTAACTTACTAACTAGTCGTTCAAAAAAAAAGTATGAAGGGTTTAGGATTGAATACCGTAAAAGGTTGTGATAATGGAGAGGACCCCTGAATTTTAGACTAGACGTAAAATCCCAGGCTGTTGTCCCAACAAAATGACAACTCTTATTCATTAATTTTTATTCGTTATTTATGGGTATTTTATTTTTTGATCAATTTTTGTATGAATATTGATATGAATCTATTTGATGATCGAATCATTTGATAGGTTGCATCACACCCACACGTTTTCTATTCATTCTCTAGTCCCATTGTACTACCATATTTCTTGCATTAGATTCATAAAACATTAAAACATAAATACTTGTGTTTAAATAATTAGGTGGTGGTGGTGAGTAGTGGTGGCAGCAGTGGTGAATATTGTGGCGATTAGTGATGGTGATAGTAGGTGGTGGGTAGCGGTGAGTAGTGATGGTGGTGGTGGTAGAAAGATGTGTTTGAGGATAATGCTTCTCGTTCAAAGGATTTCAAATCTTACCCTCTAGTGATGGAATTTGCATTCACTTATTTGATGGAATGATATAGACATATTGAATTCGGTTTAAGACTTGTGTTTTATCGATAGTCACTAGAAACACGTTAACAAATGATTAGTAAAAATTCTAAGAATGGATTATCATTTGAGCAAATTATTCAAGAAACCGATATAGGGAATCCGCATCAAGTTTATGTTGCCCCTACCTTAAAGGTCACATGTTATTAGCTAAATCGCGAATCTTGTACGAAACAAAGAACGTGATGTCGGGCCCGCCCGCGTTCACGTCAACGATCAATCAAAGTGGTGGAAGGCCCCGTGGGTCAAAGAGAGTTGCATAAGCAATTTTTGGTTTTTTTGTATCTAAGATGAGTTGATTGCGTCACCAACGTCTTTTTTTGAAACAACTATTAATGAGTATATGTAGTACTATGCAAAGCAATTGGCATTTCCATAATAAGTATCTTTTATTATTAAGGGTATCTCGAGTTTTTATTTAATAGAGTTGTTTGGCAAAATACCTAAGCTGATAAAGTGATAAGGTAAGTATATTTTCGTAATTTTGGTAGCTAGAAGGTAAACCTTATTTTTAAAAGTTACTTTTTGATTATTAGACCGCTCGGTACGGGCCAACGCCCAAATGACGTGGGGGTGTGACAAGGCAGCCACGGCGTGGCGAAGAAGAAGAACACCCCCCCAACGGCGTTGGGGTGCGGCGTGGGTGGAGAGGAGCACGGACAACGGCTGATAACGGGCGTGGAGGTGGACGAAATTGCGAAGATAGCCGTTGGCAACGGCTATATAGCCGTTGGAATATTAAAAAAAAACTTTTTTTTTTAAATTATTTACCTATATATATTACACACTTTCACTCATTTTACACACACAATTAACCCATTTTACTCTCTACAAACTCCTATCTTCATACCTCTCTACTTACAATGGATCCACACAACAACTCTCCACGAACACCCAACCAACCTTCACAACAAAATATACCACCGAACCTAGGATTTGGTGGCTTCGACCAATACGTCAACATCCTAAATTCCGGCAATGTCCCACCTCCACCTCCACAATATTATCCACAAACTCGCGTCGGAAAGAAACAATATTATTCAATGGTATATACAACAAACTCGCGTCGGAAAGAAGTAGCGGAATGGCCGCGTTTGATGTTTTGGAGGCCGCCAAGAAACAATACAAAATTGAAAAAAATGGCCATGCTTTTGAGCTAGATCGACATTGGTTGATTTTAAAAGAGGATCCAAAATGGATGGGCACAATTACTAAAGATCAACAACAATCGAAGCGCTCAAAAAGTTCACAATCGGTTGACGTTTCTGATGGTCGTTCTCGTGTCGACCTTAATGCAGGGGACGATGAATTTCCCGATGAAAGAGATAGGGAGCTTGCAACCGAACAAAGAATTATCAATAATATGAATATTTTGACTATGCAACCGCCGCCAGGCATGCCGCAAG
Source organism: Calendula officinalis (assembly GCA_963853835.1). Classification (NCBI taxonomy): domain Eukaryota; kingdom Viridiplantae; phylum Streptophyta; class Magnoliopsida; order Asterales; family Asteraceae; genus Calendula; species Calendula officinalis. The sequence goes on along the minus strand of OY970827.1, from coordinate 74,894,037 downwards.
AAGATCTTCAACATTTCCTAGCCGCGAAGGAAAGAGCCCGAAAAGCGATGAGCGATTTAGGATTGTAGTTTTTATATTTTAAGTATTTTTAATTTTAAGTATTATTATTTTTAATTTTAAGTATTATTATTTTTAATTTTAAGTATTTGAATTTTTAATTTAATGTATTGTTATTTTGATTTTAATGGAAGTTTAATACTACATCCGTATCAAAATAAGTGATACACTTTCTATTTAGAGGTGGAACAAAATAAGTGATACACTTCTAAAACTTACCTTATTTGGCAAAAAAGTGGGACCCTTTCTCCACTAACTATCTACTTTAATAAAGTGATATTACCCTTTTACCCTTACTTTTACTTTTAAACATCATTAATATCACTTTATCCAAAGGATGTGGGACCCTTTCTCCACTAACTACCCACTTTAATCTATCTTAAACCACATTTTAATCTTTTGCCTCAAAAACCGTGTTTTCTCAAATGTATCACTTATTTTGATACGGAGGTAGTATTATGTTTAAAAAATAAATGGAAAAGAAATGATGAGATGGAAAATAAACTGGTGTGGTGTGGTGTGGTGGGTATTTCCACCAAATGATGTGGTTGATGAGGTGGTGGTGTGGCGGAAAAGGGCACCACCACATGTGGTGCCCATACCCACTAGCCTTAACTTACATTTTTAAGCTCATAAAAAGTTTGTCAACCAAATAACACCTTTCTAACAATGGGAGCTTGCAAAGAATCCTTATAATTTGTTGGTGATTTGTATCACTAATATTATTTAAGTGTAATGGGATAAACTTGTTGACCAAATGTAATCCTAATAAATATTGAACAAGTAAGGGTGGTGCGGAGTGCACGCTTATTAAAATTTGTTATGATTAAAATACACTGACCTAACGGGGGTTCGGGGGCAGCGCCCCCGATAACGGGGTTCCAAGGGGCAGCGCCCTGGTCGGGGTCCAAGGGAATCCGACCCGTATTTGGGTGGTTTTGAGCAGTTTCGGAACTGCCTTTGGCAGTTTTCGGTGGTTTAGAACTTGCATGAATTTAGCATCGATCTTGGTCATTTTTTCTCTGGTACGAAATTTCTCAAACACTCACAAATTCTCTGTTCTTTGAAACTGTGATTTTATCCGATCGAAGATTTCGTAGTACCGACGAAATACTTTGATCTGAAAGTGTTTCACGACTTCACAATTTTCCAAGTAATCGAAATCTAACAAAGTTTCTAACATAATTAAGGGTTTTCCAACTGACATGATATCTTTTTCATACAATCGTTTAAAGTTATTATGTTTAATGAGTCATGTATTTTGTTAATCTGATGATTGTATAGTGGTAAGAGCTTTCGAATGACTTTCTAAAAGTTTTGGATTTGATCCCTCGATGAGTAAACATGTACCAGATGGCCATGAGAAGATTCAGAAACGGTCACAGAAACAGTTAGATCGCGTATAGCGCGGGCAAAATCTCGGCGACCCCGGGGAACCCTATTACGTGAATACCATATACAAAAAAAAAAAATCTGGTGATGATCTAGTGGTAAAGGCTCGTAAATGACTTCCTAGAGGTCAGATGTTCGACTCCTCTCTGGGTAAACATTTACCCTATGGTCAGAGGAAGGTCCATAAATGATCACGGTAATGGTTAGGTCGCGCATAGCTCGAGTATAAGCTCAGTCTCCCCGAGCCGTCTTAAAAAATAAGTGTACTTTTATCTAGGATTCTTTTCATAAGTACGCCTCTTATGATATCTATTTACTTTTCTAACACAATTATATATTGTTATCTATAATTGGAGCATGTGGGAAGTGAAATAAATTCGGCCAATAATGCAAATTGTTTTTGGGCCCTTAAGAAACTGTAAATGTCTGCCTCGCCTACTCACTAAAATTTAACCTACATTAGAAACACAAGTATCCAACCCATGGCATAATTACTGGCATTGCTATAACAAATAACATAACAATACCCTATAAGTACAGGTGGTAATTTTGACTAAGTAAATGGGTTACCGGTCAAAATATAGATACAAAATACATACAAGTTTAATTTTTGCAGTGGATCAATTTTGGTCGGGTCAAGTCATGTCGGATCATGTCAAGTTAGGCTAGAAATCAACCTTTGTTTTATCTAATCATTGAAATATTGAATATAAGGGTATACGGGAGATACTTGTTGGCACTTGTCACTCGGTGGCGGATCTATGTCAACTAGATATGTGCAACTAGAGCGAGAACTGACCAGACCGTCAAATTGAACTAAAACTGGACCAAACCGGATTATATTAGTTCAGTTATTGGTTCTAATTTCATGCAAAATCGGTTCTCGGTTCAGTACGAGTTCGAGCGGTTCGGTCCAGTCCAAAACCGAGGAAAAACCTAAAAAAGTCAAAGAAACTTTCTCGGTTCTCGCCGGTTCTTGGTCCGCTTCGGTTCATTTTCGACTTCCAAGCGTCCACAATCTGGTCAAAACCATTTTCTTAGTTCTTGGTTTAGTTCCGAACAGTTCGTTCGGCTCGGTTCTTGGACCGTGTAGTGTGAAAACTCATACATTAAAGAAAACTCAAGCGTACAAAAAATACGGCATCATGAAAATAACGACTAATAATCATGTACATTGTCATAAAAACATTCATAGTCTTCACAGAGCGTAAAAATATTAAAAACAATCCATAATCATGACGGATTCCATGAACCACACGGGCCATTGAGCCCGTTTAACCACCAAGCTAATACATAGCCCGGTTTAATGGTCTACTTATCACCACCACCAAACATTCCCATCATATCTTTACTCGAACCCATTTGTTTCATTAAATTTTGTAACCCACCCATACCACCAAATTGTTTCAACATTTGTGGAGGGAGAACTTTGCTCATGTTTTGGGCGTTCATGTTTCTAGATAACGCACTCATATCTCCATTTTTCGGGATTTTAAGACCTTTCATTTTGCTCCAAACTTTGGCGAGTCGTTTATATTCTTCAAACATTTCAAATACTTCTCGTACTTGACGGCCCGCACCTCGCGCTATTCGCATCATTCTTGATTCGTTCATCAATTTTGGGTTCGTACTATCCAACTCTAAAAAAAAGAGTAACTTTCAAAAATCGTCCATATAGTTTGGCAAAATTGTACGTTTGGTCCATATGGTTTCGAAAGTACATGCGTGGTTAGGGGTGTTCAAAACCGGATTTTCGGAAACCCGAAATTCGGGTACCCGGATTTTCGGATAGTGATTTTTACTATCCGGTATCCGCAATTCGGATACCCGGATTTCGGATATCCAAAAAAACAAAATATTAAAAATATTTTTCGGATAATTTTTGTATATTTTCAGATATTTCGGATAATTTTTCGGATATCCAAAAATCTTGAAAACACTATCCGGATCCAATATCCGGAATTCGGATATATGGATTTTCGGGTATCCAGATTTCGAATATCGTATACTTTCTCAGATACCCGGTTTTTCGGGTATTCTTAAACACCCGTAGGCGTAGTGCTAATTTTGAAACTTTTGATTCATTTTGGTCCTTCCCCTATGACAATGTTAAGTGTCCTCCTATTAGTGAGGGCATTTTAGTCATTTTGCATGTTAGCAAACTACAAGGACGATTTTTGCAAATTATATATATATTATTCTTTTATCTTTTATCTCTCACGAAATAAATAAACTAATGAATGGGTGATTCAGGATATGTTTTAGGGCAAACTTATCGAACTATAAACAAACTGCTATTGTATGTCTAAGAGTTCAATTTTTGGACAATTAGTATTTTAAGGCCGACCCATTTCAAGCAGTCCGACCCGACCCAACCCATTTTGCCACCTCTTTAAGTTTAACAAACCTTCATTAGTCATTGAGTCCATCATTGTCATGTATCGTTTGATCTTTGCTTGGCTGTCTTGTTCACGCCCTTTAGGCATTAACTCTGAACTAAATCCTGGAAGCATTGAGAAAACCTACATAAATTACAATTAATAAAATTAAATGAATAATAACATTTAAATTTAATCATATAACATAAATATCGAGAAAACCCCAACTATTAAACTTTTTTTTATTAAGACCACCCAAATATGTATTTAGTTTCGTTTTATACCAAATTCAGCAAAAAAAAAACATGTTTAATGACGAATATAACCTTAAAAATTAAAATTCTTGAAAAAAAATAATACCCTTAATTACTTTGTCTATTACGTAAAGTAAAAAATTATCTAAATTTCAACATGGTTTGGCAGAATTACGGGTGGCCTGTAAAGTAGTTTATATAGATGGGAGGCATTAATAAAAAAAGATGAATAATCGGGTGGTTTCCTTATATATTATACTTCTAATAAAATAAGGGCTAATTACAAAAATATTCTCTGTGGTCTTTCGGATTCGGGGGTTTTTTTTTTCATTTTTCATTTATTTCATCCTTATCAACCTAAATTGACCAAAATACCCTTATTTTTAATTTATCATTCAGATAAATTAAAAATAATGGTATTTTGGTCAATTTATGTGGAAAATGACGAGATAAATGAAAATGAGGACCACATGGTCAAAAACCCCGAAGAAAAATGTTTAGTGACAAAACTCCCGAATCCAAAAGACCACAGGGACACTATCTGTAATTTACCCTAAAAATAATAAAGTAAAAAACATAGTAAACCTGGTTAAGGGGACCCATATTGAGTAGGTTTTGAAATTGCTCATACATAATTCTCATTGTGAAATTTCCTTCTGATAACTTTTGCAAAAGCTCGGGCTGCTGATTCATAGGAACAACTTCTTGAATTTTGTCCATAAATCCAGACAAATCACCCATTCCTAGAAAAAAGATTGAAAAAAAAATGTAAAATAAACTTCCAAATATACTTCAATTGCATTTAAAAAAACGGCAGTTTTTACCCATTTACTAATGATAAAAATTAAAAAACGGGTCGAAAGCGTAATTAAATGGGTTTTTTTTATCACCGATTTAATTAAAAATCCTAAACCAAAAAAGATGAGGGAGAGAAGTGTAATTAATGGCTTATAACCTCTTAGATTGCTTTATTAAAAAAGTTATATTAAAATATCTTAGTAATTTGATTTTTTTAATCAACTTTAGTTCATTAGTTATTTATAAAACTGAAGGAAAATTGTTGACGGGTAGGGTTAACCCAATCTGACCCATTTTTAAAGCTACATGACCCGTTTTGACTTGTTACCGCCCGACCAGCCCGTTGAAGTTAATTACTGAATATAAACAAAAATATGGAAACCTAAAAGACGGCTGACAAACGGCTTAACATCAAAAACTTCAAACTCATCCATATGTTCACCAGTTCCGATAAAAATGATTGGGCTTTTAGTTGCTGCAACTCTGCATATTGGAGAAGAAAAGATAATTATTAATATAGTATAATATATACACACACACACACACACACACATATATTTTAAATCTCAAATATTAGATAAAAAATTGACTAGATGTAAGACATAATTAGCTGATAATATAACTTATACGAGGGGTGTAAATTAAAATTAAAAATAAAATTTTAAAAATGTATTATCATAAAAATAGATATATATTCTATGTTATACACACACACACACACACACACACACACATATATATATATATATATATATATATATATAATATAATATATAATATATAGATAGATACAGATGATACTCACGCACTAAGAGCACCACCTCCCTTAGCATGACCATCCATTTTAGTAATAATTACAGCACCAACAGCAACACTCTGTTTAAATGCTTGAGCTTGATCAAATGCAGCTTGACCAATACTACTATCCATCACAAATATAACAAGATCCGGTTTCTGCAATATTAAATGTTAAAAAATTAAATATTTTAGAAGAAAAAAAAAATAATCTAATGAAAGAGATATTAAAGTTTATACCGCTGCTTCAGCAACTTGACGCATTTCTTCAAAGAGGGCTGCTTCTTGTTTGTGTCGACCACTTGTGTCAACAATAATCAGATCACAATTCTCCTTTTTGAATCTTTCAACACCTTCAACTGCAATTTTCACAGGGTCTGATTCCATATAACTGTAGGAAAAAAATATGAGATTTAGTGAAATAAAAGGTGATAGAGTAAATTACAGAAATTGTCCCTGTAGTCTTTCGTTTACGCAAGTTTTGTCCCTAAGCATTTTTTCCGGGTTTTTTGTCCGTATGATCCTGATATTTCATTTATTTCGTCATTTTCCACCTAAACTGACTAAAATACCCTTACATTTATTTTTCTGAATTTTTAACTATTTTTTAGGTGGAAAAGAACGAAACAAATGAAAATCAGGACCAACGGGACAAAAATACCCAGAAAAAAAATGTTTACGGACAAAACTTGCAAAAACGAAAGACCAGAAGGACAATTTCTGTAATTTACCCAACGTAATATTATTGTCCAGACTTACTATTTTAATTTGTCTCAAAATAATTTTCCACTTTTAGATAATTACTATTACAAAAGTCGAATAAAGGATTTAATAAGGGAAGATGATTTGTACACTGTCATTTTTATCAATACACCAACAAATTAGTTATTTCTTTTTCTACTTTACCCTTTACAATTTCATTGTCCATGACTCCATTTATCAAAGGTAAAATAGTCAAAACCCTTAATTGAAAGTCATAGTGTACAAATCACCTCCCTTTATTAATTGGTAAAAGGGTACAACTGTCATTCTAATAAACAAAAACTGAAATAATTATATTTTTCTATAAACATGCTTTCATGCGTAAACTTTAATTTTCCACCAAATTAATTTTTTTTTGAAAGCCTTGATTGATTAAAATTTGGCTCATAATCGTCCCTGCTCTCAGAACTCACGATAAACTTCCACGAAAAAAGAAAAAAAAAAGTGGATTTGCATCCAACTGATGAACAAACAAACCTTCCATAAAACGGAATCTTAGCTTTGGTTGCATTCTGTTTCAATTGATCAAAAGCACCAGCTCTGAATGTATCTGCACAGACCAAAGCTGGTTTCCAGCCCTTCTTCTGTTGGTAGTATGCATATTTTGTACATGTAGTAGTTTTTCCAGACCCTAAAATCATTCACATTCAGTAAACATGTGCAATCGAAGATATAAAAACATAAAATTAATGTAATTTAACAGGTAACTAAGTGGTAATACAATTTACAATACAAACAGCATGATATATATGAACAAAATACCTTGTAGACCCACAAACATGACAACACTAGGTTTGCTTTTCTTGGGTGTGAAAGACGGCTTCCCAGGATCTAACATCTTGCAGAGCTCACTAAATATAGCCTACAAGAAATATAATTGAATAATCGTCAAACATAACAATTTAACAAACTTATATGAAATAAATAGCATAAAAAATTATCAAAATGTTTTCCTAAAGCCGATTATGTATGCTATAAGTAACAATTAGTAAAATTAATCAGATCAGTATGTCATGAGTGAACTCTAACAACATTCATGGGCATTTATAACATTTTTTATCAGCTAGAGCTGCTAGAAACCTCATATTGACATTTGAGAGCACATAAAATTTAAGTTTGGAATTGCAATTTGATCTGAATCAATTATTCGAAACATTTTACTAGAATCATAATCTCAATTACTAGAATTAGAGTTCCTGAACACAAACCAGTACAACAAAAAATAGCAAGTTCATTCAATCGTTAACAATTTTGTATAGCGTATTAGTATCAATATAATACAATCCATTTAATGAGCCTAAAACAATCAAAATCAACTACTTCGACATACAGTTACATTATATAGCACCGGATCAACAAAAAATCAACAAAAATTAGGATGAATGTACACCTGCTGGATAATTTTCCGCTTGTTATGACCTGCAGCAAGATCATCGAGATTAACGATCTTCTTAATATTACTTTGCATATCACGAACGAGCTTGAATTGAACATCGGATTGAAGAAGAGCGCGAGTAATCTCATTTAAGCAATCGTTAAGAACCTTTTCATCGATGATAGTTGCATTGCTCATCTGCTGGAGAGCACGTGAAATACTCCCCCCTAACTCTGCTAACACCATCTTGGATTATTTGCGTGATACGATAATCAGTGATCTGTTGTTCGGGATTGAAATTGGCACCAATTATAGTAGTAATTTGTCGATTGCGCAAATTACGATAGATGTTAGGGTTAGGGTTTTAGATTTTAGGGTTTGGGGGAGAAAAGGGGTAAACAAGGAATGTCGCCGGTGAGTCAACTCGTTTGAGAGAAAGAGGAAGAACAACAAGGAATGTCGCCGGTGAGTCAACTCGTTTGAGAGAAAGAGGAAGAACAACAGATAGTTATTACTTCTTTGCTAATGATATTTTGTTCCTATGAACTTTTTCTTTCTTTTCCATTTATTTGCCAGCTTTTTTTTAGAATAATGGTATTTAGGTCTACCATTTAGACCTACTCATAGGCCTACTCATTAGATGAAGACACGTGTCAAAATCAAGAGATAACATTAGGAGAGAGAATTAGTGGAATACACATGTTATCCTATTAAGTGTGCATGCCTATGAGTAGGTCTACATTGTAGGATTAAATATCATTTCTCTTTTTTCTACTATCATTTTATGACAAGAATAACTTCAAGCAAAGGAATGAGATTCGGTCCACAATCGACTTGAATGGAGCTGGACATATAATATCGGTCCATAATCGACTTGAATGGAGCTGGACACAAAATATCCGAGTCCCGATTTCAAAGAATTAGTGAATTAGTGTTATACCAAAACAAATTTCAAGTACATAGTTAATTTAATTTTGGTCCCGCATCTTGCATCTGGTTTATTCTACACCCGATATAACGGGTCCAATGTATCCGGACACAAAGAGCACCCAAAAGAAAAGCATAAATATACGGGGCTAGCAACACGGTACAAAACTGAAATAGAAAACATACAACTTAGAGATATCAAGCACGAAAACTAAACAAAACCAGGCAAAGGAAATAAACAAAACAAACTCTAAACCCCGACATAAGCAGTTAAAAGCAAGAAGAAGATCCAGTTTGTTAGCCAGAAAGTGATCCTTGATTCAACCAGAATAATGAATGCCCTTGGAGATGCAATATGTCCAAAGCTACCTTGATGCGGCTTAAACAATGATTCGTTCCTGAATTTCCAAACGAACCAGAGAAACGATAGAATGAACAGGAAAAAGCAACCAGCTTTAAGACAATAAAGTTCAAATTACCCCCATAAAGCAACTGATTTCCCACCAATTACTATATCCCCACCGATTATTGATTTCATTAGGGACACCCTGCGAAATCGCGCACTCGTTAATAGGATGGTACCTGGACTCATACTCGATACCACTTAAAGGACAAGAACATGAAAGTAAAGCACAACACGCTTGTGGAGATTCAAATTTGTAGGCATATGACAAAATGCAATTTTCCACGCGTTTATAAAAACCTTGAGAGGGGCAGATTTCGACCATACAACATTGTCAATATTAGCCTTTGTTGAAGATGTGTTTTTATGAATAATTTATTGTATTTTTCTAGTTTTTTTTGTATTTATACAATATTTGCATATTTACTGCATTATAGATACTCAATATTGTCCTCCGGTTCGACCCGTTGGGCTCATGCGATCTGTTTTATTTAAGAAACTAACCGGTTCAAGGAAAAATCTACTTTTAAAACATTGAGATTTTCTTCATGTATGCAGAAAACCACATACGTGAAAAACAAATACTTAGTATGTATTTCTAATAATTTAATAGCATTTTAAAATAAAATTAATACTTCCCCGTGTCAAAATAAGCGATACATAGTTGTTTTTATGGGTTTTGAGTCAAAATATTATAAGGAAGGTTAGATTATATTAAATTTGATATTAAGTGAGGGATAGTCCCACACATTTTAAATAAAGTGAGGTTAATGTTATTTAAAAGTAATCAAAGCTTGTAGCCTAGTGATATTGGAGTGATTGATGTTGCCTCATGGTCTTAGGTCATGAGTTCAATTTATGTTATGTGGCAGACCCCATTAAAAAAATACGTTTAATAGTAAAAAGTAAGGGAAAAATGTCATTTCACTATATTAAATGAGATATTTAGTGAGTGCAGACCCCATTAACTTTTACCAAATAACGTAAATTATCAAAATACATCACGTATTTTGAAACGCGAACATCTTTTGCACCGAGTTTTTTTCGACCCATCCGACATCAAACACATGTCAATACAGCACCAAATCTCCGGATTTCTCTTTGTAGGAATTAATTTAAAAACGGTAAGGTCGGTTGAAGATTCGCCTATACCAACGGAAGCTTGAGAGTCGGAAGCCATACCAAAGATAACTTGCGTTTTTGAGCGTTTATAAGCTAGAAATGAGAGTGTTTTGAGTGGTGATTGATCCTTAACACCTAAGGAATATTTATAGGTGTATTGGGGACCTTAAAATAAATAAAAATGGGCAAAAAACAATCCCAACGGCTATATAACGACTATATTAACGGTAATGTTTCGGCAGCCCACGAAACCAATTTTTTTTCTAATGGTCGAATCCGGTTTTTCTGTCCAACGATCGAATACGGTTTACAAACTGGTTTGTGAAATCCGGTTTTGAAACCGGTTTCGTCGAAAAACTCACGAACCGGTCGTAACTAAATCTGTTTCGATCTGATCTGCTCGGCTATGTTTGAAACCGGTTTTAATCCGGTTTTGAAACCTGGATTGAATAAAAATCCGGTTTCTTTGTGCACTTATACATAGGAGGAACCGAAAGAAGTATTAAATATCTTGGGCTAGCCACACAAATATCCAAGGAGTCGGTCAACCGCCTAACCCTCTTTATGTATAAACGACCCCTTATTTTTCACTCTCGTTTGTCTATATTCCCTCTCGTTTCGATTGGGACACACTCTCACTGAAAACCTCAGATCCAAAACCCTAGCGACCGCCATTAAAACTTCTTTGAAGACCTCCATCGATTTCCATCCTTCCATCTTCAATCTCGTTAACCGAACATAAACAAGCTCACAAGAGATTACGTCGGTTGATATCATTTCAGTTTCTAGGGTTTTATGGTTAGGTTTTAGGAATCATGTGGAATAACAACAACGGACAAGAGATGTGGAATAATAACGGTATGATTGCTCCTCCTGGAACTGGAGGAGTACCGCCGTTAGCTCCTCCGGGTACCGGTGGTGCTGGTGGCTCAATACCGCCACCACCAGCTGCTCAACCGTCTTACACTGTGTTGCAGTCTCCGGCTGATGCGGAGGCGAGGCTGGAAGAAAAGGCGAGGAAATGGATGCAGCTTAACTCCAAGCGTTATGGTGATAAGCGGAAATTTGGATTTGTCGAGACTCAGAAGGAAGACATGCCTCCTGAACATGTTAGGAAGATTATCAAGTGAGTTTATTTGTGGTATTTGAGCTAATTTTTTCAGTAAAATTTGCTTATGTGAGTGTGAATATGATGAAAATGGTATATAAAAAATGCTCTAGTGTGAACTAGTTACAAGTGTCAAGTAATTTCTTCATGTACCTCTGTCTCCACAGTTGTGTTTGAGCTAATACTTTGAGTAATACGTGCTCCTGTCTTTGTGAACTTGTTGAAAATGTTACATCAAGCATGCTGTAGTTTGAATTAGTTACTAGTAATTTGTGCATACATCTGGTTCAGTTGTTGCTTTGCTCGAGCTACTAATTTGGTAATATGTGCTCGAAAAGAATCCCGAACACGTTAGGAAGATTATCTCATGAGTTTGTTGTAATTGAGCTAATGTTTTCATTAATATGTGCTTCTGTCTGTGTGAACATGATGAAAATGGTATATCAATCATGCTGTAGTTTGAATTGTTTACTTTTGTATATGTTTCATGTTGCGTTGTTGCTTTTTTTTGTTGACATTTTTGACATTTTGGATCTTTTGATGATCTGTTTATAGATGTGTATATATTGGGCAATAGGTTCAAATATATGCCAAACTTCACAGTTGTACACAACTTATTCATACCTCTGCTTGTCAAGCTATATATCTTTCATGTCTTCATCCCTTTTGTGAGTCGGTACCTGCAGTTTGTTAATATTTTTGGGATAAACTAATTTTTCAAATTGTTGTTCTTTACAGGGATCATGGTGACATGTCATCGAAAAAATACCGGCATGATAAACGTGTATACCTAGGGGCTCTTAAGTTTGTTCCTCATGCAGTCTACAAGCTTCTAGAGAACATGCCTATGCCTTGGGAACAGGTATTGTGATTCCATCTCATGTGCATGTCACCTTGATAATATTCCTTTTTCTGAATGGTTCTAATCTTTTTTATTTTCTTTAAAAAAAGGTTCGTGATGTTAAAGTGTTGTATCACATTACTGGAGCAATCACATTTGTGAATGAAATTCCATGGGTGGTTGAACCAATATATCTAGCTCAGGTATGTCATTTTAGTATTCTACATGATATTTTTTTTTTATATTTTTTAATTATATTTTATTACGGAAGTAACTGATTTCTAACAACTTACACAGTGGGGAACAATGTGGATCATGATGCGAAGGGAAAAGAGAGACCGAAGACATTTCAAAAGAATGCGTTTTCCTCCTTTTGATGATGAAGAACCACCATTGGATTATGCTGATAATCTTTTAGATGTTGATCCTTTAGAACCAATTCAACTAGAGTTAGATGAAGAAGAAGATTCGGCTGTTTATACATGGTTTTATGACCATAAACCTTTAGTGAAAACCAAACTGATTAACGGACCAAGTTATCGAAAATGGCATCTTTCACTCCCTATTATGGCAACATTACATAGATTAGCAGGACAACTGCTATCTGATTTAATCGACCGGAATTACTTCTACTTGTTTGATATGGAGTCATTCTTCACTGCCAAAGCTCTTAATATGTGCATACCAGGTTTGTTCATCTGATCATACGTGCATATATGTGGTTTGTTCAAGCTAGTCTCAACCATTGATCAATAATAATTAATGGTCAAGATTAATCATATGCTTTATACATGGAGGGGTATTTTTGTCATTTGACACTCACATAAATTTTAATCAATTTATTATTATTATTATTATTATTATTTTAATTATTTTTAATTTTTAATTTTTCGTTAAAAAAACAATAATTTATAAAATCACATGTGATTGTATACTTGATCACATGTAAAATCACATGTGTTTATCGCATAATGTGTTTTTTTGAACGAAAAAAACAATTATTAAAAAAAGAAGAAAAAAGTAGGAAAAAAAATTAAAAAATTATGTGTGTGTCAAATGTCAAAAATACCCCTCTATGTATAAAGCATGTGATTAGTCTTGATTCTTGACCATTAATTATTATTGATCATTGGTTGAGATTAGTCCCTTGGGATTATAAAAAAACTAGGATTAGCTTGAACACAACTCATATATATATATATATACATACATACATACATACACATATATACATATATTATTTCAAGGGAAAATTGCATCATGACATTACTTGTCTGTTGAGCTTGATTTAATCATTTTCATTATTTATAGGTGGTCCAAAATTCGAACCATTATATCGTGACATGGAAAAAGGCGATGAAGATTGGAACGAGTTCAACGATATCAACAAACTCATTATCCGTTCACCTTTAAGAACCGAATACAGAATTGCTTTCCCTCATTTATACAACAACAGACCAAGAAAAGTAAGATTATGTATATATCATACACCAATGGTGATGTATATAAAAACAGAGGATCCTGATCTACCAGCATTTTATTATGATCCTTTAATACATCCAATAACTTCTGCTAACAAAGATCGTAAGAAAGTGCATGAGGATGATGATGACGAGGATGAGTTCTGTTTGCCAGCTGGCGTTGAGCCGTTGCTGACAAGTACTCCTTTGTATACTGATACTACAGCTGCTGGTATTTCCTTGTTATTTGCACCTCGTCCTTTTAATATGAGATCTGGTCGTATGAGGCGTGCTGAAGATATACCACTTGTGTCTGAGTGGTTTAAGGAACACTGGTATGTTTTTATTTTTTTCTGTAACTTTTTCATTTTTATAATCTTTATTTATGTTCTTGAGTTTTGAGATAATGATATGAAAGAAAAGAAAATTAGAGAAAAAAATGGATAGGAAAAAATAGAAAAGAACTTCTTTTTCTTTTATTGTGTTCCCGAGTTGTAAAAAAAGGAAAGAAGAAAAAGGAAAGTAATCATTTTGTTATCCTAAATTGGAGAGGAAGAGAAAATTGATGTTTTTACAACCATCCCCTTATTTGTATGTATGGAGAGTATTTTAAGTTAAGGGCATTTTTAATAATTTAAAGTTCTAATGACTTCCATTCCAAATCTTCCCATTTTTTTGATTGTTGTAAAAATTGGTTTGTGCGGCTGATTGTCGCCACCTAGACGGGTATCCTACCTCGAAGTCACCTAATCGGTGAAATTAACTGGACCTGGTCAACATCGGTCAAAATCAGTCAACATTGGTGAATATTGATCAAGTCGGTCAAATTCTACTCGAGAATATCGGCCAACATCCGTCAAAATCAGTCAACATTGCTAATATATTTAAAAAAAATCCTTAATAGTTTTTACTTCTTCAAATTAATTAATTATTTTATCTTTTTGTTAATGTTTTTATTATTATTTACTATGTATTTTTTTCTTGCAGTCCTCCCTCATATCCAGTTAAAGTTCGTGTGAGTTATCAGAAGTTATTAAAATGTTTTGTATTGAACGAGCTGCATCATAGACCACCTAAAGCTCAAAAGAAGAAACACTTGTTCCGATCTCTTCAAGCCACCAAATTTTTCCAAACCACAGAACTTGATTGGGCTGAAGCAGGCTTACAAGTCTGTAAACAGGGTTACAACATGCTTAATCTGTTAATCCATAGAAAAAATCTTAACTACCTTCATCTTGATTACAATTTCAACCTAAAGCCCGTTAAAACCCTAACAACTAAAGAACGTAAAAAATCCCGTTTTGGAAATGCTTTCCACTTATGTCGGGAAATCTTACGGTTAACAAAGCTTGTAGTTGATGCCAATATCCAGTTTCGTTTGGGAAATGTTGATGCATTCCAGCTGGCAGATGGTCTTCAATACACTTTTTCACATGTTGGTCAGTTAACTGGTATGTATAGGTACAAATACAGGCTCATGAGACAGATTCGAATGTGTAAAGATTTGAAGCATTTGATTTATTATCGGTTTAATACTGGGCCCGTTGGGAAAGGGCCCGGTTGTGGCTTTTGGGCTCCCATGTGGAGAGTGTGGTTGTTTTTTCTTCGTGGGATTGTGCCTTTGTTAGAAAGGTGGTTGGGGAATTTGCTTGCTAGGCAGTTTGAAGGAAGGCATTCGAAAGGTGTTGCTAAAACTGTTACAAAACAACGTGTTGAAAGCCATTTTGATCTTGAGCTTCGTGCTGCTGTTATGCATGATGTTCTTGATGCTATGCCAGGTTATAATTTACATTTTCAATCAAATTGTAATTATGTTTTTTATTTTTTCTGATGTGTACAACTTTTAGGCTTTCTAAACCACGTATTTTATAAATTTTCAGAGGGAATAAAGCAAAATAAAGCAAGAACCATTTTGCAGCACTTGAGTGAAGCATGGCGTTGTTGGAAGGCAAATATCCCCTGGAAGGTATTATTACTGTTAATATTATTTTTAATTGGTTACATCTAAAATATATATACTCCATTTTTTTTTGTTTTTAATTTTTTTAATCTAATGTTTTTGTGTTTATAGGTTCCTGGCCTTCCAGTTCCGATTGAGAACATGATTCTTCGGTATGTGAAGTCAAAAGCTGATTGGTGGACAAATGTTGCTCATTATAATCGTGAACGTATAAGAAGAGGTGCCACGGTTGATAAGACTGTTTGCAGGAAGAATTTGGGAAGATTGACTCGTCTTTGGCTGAAAGCTGAACAGGTATACATAATATAATAAATGTATATTATATATATATATATATATATATATATATATATATATATATATATATGTATATTTGGGTAATTGTGTGTGTGTGTGATGATATATATTTATTTATATTGTTTTTTGTCTTTCTCTACAGGAACGACAACACAACTACTTGAAAGACGGCCCATATGTGACACCTGAAGAAGCTGTAGCTATTTACACCACAACAGTTCATTGGTTGGAATCTAGAAAGTTCTCACCAATACCATTTCCACCACTATCTTACAAGCATGATACAAAGCTTCTTATCCTTGCTCTTGAGAGACTTAAAGAATCCTATAGTGTAGCAGTTAGGCTAAATCAGCTTCAAAGAGAAGAATTAGGGTTGATTGAACAAGCTTATGATAATCCACATGAAGCTTTGTCAAGAATTAAACGTCATCTTCTTACCCAACGTGCTTTTAAAGAAGTAAGTTTTCTAACACCTCGTTTGTCACTGTATGTTACCTGATGGCATATAATTGTAACTATAAAACCATTGAGAAGTTATAAGCACATAGGGCCAAAAAAGTTTCCTGAGAAAATTACAACGGTACTCCTTTACTATAAAAAGTTACACCGGTAGTCCTTTTTTTGGAAACCTTTTGCACATTCAGTCTTTTAGCCTAACTTCCGTTAAATATTTAATAGGACTGTCAGTGTAATTTAAAAGGACTACAAGTGTTCTTTTTACAGAAAAATTTAACGGACGTTAGGCTAAAGGAGTGTAGGTGCAAAAAGTTTGCAAAAAAGGATTACATGTAATATTTTATAATGAAGGACTACCGTTGAAATTTGGGGTACACCTCAGGGACCCTTGTATTTACTCTTTTTCCTTAAAATACCCTATGAGGACAAAAAACTTCAATCCCTACCTAAATAGCAAACTTTTAATTAACGGACCATAAAATTATAATTACTTATAACCTTGTAAAGCCCATTTTGGTAATTATAAGTTCATCGCCGGTCTATTTTGGTTATCATAGTATTTTAAACCATGAAAAGTTTTAACCACATAGGGCCAGGAAAACTTTGTTTAATTAACATGCGAGGACATAATCAATTACCAAAATAGCCCCTTAAAAACATGTAATTACCAAAACGGACCACCACCAATGGTATATAGCTATTCAAGGGCAATTTCCTTGTGTCATTTATGTAAAATTTTCTTAACTTAACACTAATCTGGTTATTTATACACTGTTTTGTAGGTTGGTATTGAGTTTATGGACTTATACAGCTACTTAATCCCCGTTTATGAGATCGAGCCACTTGAGAAAATAACCGATGCTTACCTTGATCAATATCTATGGTACGAAGGTGACAAAAGACATCTTTTTCCAAATTGGATCAAACCAGCAGACTCAGAACCACCACCACTTCTAGTCTACAAATGGTGCCAAGGAATAAACAATCTCCAAGGAGTTTGGGACACTGGTGACGGTCAATGTGTGGTCATGCTCCAAACAAAATTTGAAAAATTCTTTGAGAAAATCGATCTCACAATGCTTAACAGGCTACTAAGACTAGTTCTTGACCACAACATTGCTGATTATGTAACTGCAAAGAACAACGTTGTATTGTCATACAAAGATATGTCTCATACGAACTCATACGGGCTGATCCGTGGGCTCCAGTTTGCTTCTTTTGTGGTGCAGTATTACGGGTTGGTTTTGGATCTTTTGCTTCTCGGGTTGACCCGTGCAAGTGAGATTGCGGGCCCGCCACAAATGCCGAATGAGTTTATTACGTTTTGGGATACGAAAGTTGAGACACGGCATCCGATTCGGTTGTATTCTCGGTATATTGATAAAGTGCATATTTTGTTTCGGTTTACACATGAGGAAGCTCGGGATTTGATTCAGAGGTATCTTACTGAGCATCCTGATCCTAATAATGAGAATATGGTTGGTTATAATAACAAGAAATGCTGGCCCAGAGATGCAAGAATGAGACTCATGAAACATGATGGTAATTTTTATTTTTATTTTTTTGGGTAAATTACAGAATGTATCCCTGGGGTATTCGGGATTCTGCATTTTTCTCTTTCATTTATTTCGTCCTTTTCCACCTAAATTGACCAAAATACGCTTATTTTAATTTCATATCACTATTATATGTATATTTCATTTCCTGGGCATCTTCATGTGTAAACCAAAACAAAAATAAGGGTATTTTGGTCAGTTTAGGTGTAAAGGGATGAAATAAATGAAAAATGAGGACCATGTGGACAAAAAAACCTGTAAAAAAGTATAGGGACAAAAACGCATAATCTGAAATACCCCATGGGTAGTTTCTGTAATTTACCGTTCTTTTATATCAAATGTAGTTTAGTTGTATATTAATTCTGTTGATGGCTGATAATTTTTTTTGTGTTTTTTGTTATCAGTGAATCTTGGAAGAAGTGTTTTTTGGGATATGAAGAATCGTCTTCCTAGGAGTATTACAACCCTAGAATGGGAGAACAGTTTTGTTTCTGTTTATAGCAAAGACAACCCTAATCTGCTATTTAGCATGTACGTTTGTCAAACCATTTCTACACCATACACCCTTTTTTTGGCATTTTTATATAATACTAATTAATAAATAATTTGTTAATGGTTTGCAGGTGTGGATTTGAGGTCCGTATACTGCCAAAAATCAGAATGACTCAGGAAGCATTCAGTAATACAAGAGATGGAGTTTGGAATCTCCAAAATGAACAGACAAAAGAGCGTACAGCAGTTGCTTTCTTACGTGTTGATGATGAACACATGAAAGTGTTTGAGAATCGTGTGAGGCAGATTCTTATGAGTTCGGGGTCTACAACGTTTACAAAGATTGTTAACAAGTGGAATACAGCTCTTATAGGTACTATTTTTGTATTTTTATGTTCTTTTATTTGTGTTTTTTTAAATGCATATTCTCAACTAACGGTTATTTTGTTATCTTGCAGGTTTGATGACGTACTTCCGTGAAGCAACTGTCCATACACAAGAGCTTTTGGATTTGTTGGTGAAATGTGAGAACAAGATCCAGACCCGTATCAAGATTGGATTGAATTCAAAAATGCCTAGCAGGTATGTGCTTGATGAATGATCATTATAATTACTATGGTGGTGGGTCAGAGGGGTAGGGTACCGGGTCAAAGCAGGCCGTTTTAGTACCGGTCGGGCTTGTTTAAACCGCCACGTCGCCAACACATCTAGGGGTGTTCAAAATCGGGTATCCGGATTTTCGGATCGTGATTTTTACTTATCGAATCCGGTATAAAAAAATCCGAAGTATTCCGATTTTTTCTGGATATTTCAGTTATTTTTCGGATATTTTTGATACTTCGGACAATTTTTCGGGCATCGGATATCCGGAGATTTTGAAAAAACATTATCAGAATGTGGTATCTGAAACACACCTCGATTTTCAGATTTTTGAATTTTATTATTAACTAACAATTCATGGATATAACATTTTAGGAAGTTGTATGCTTTAAAACTAGACTTCAACAGACTTTCAACCCTTATGACTAGTATCTCTTTTAGCTAATTTAGTAATTTATGTATTTCATTGGTTTGACCCGTCTGCAAGTAAAATGGGTCAAATATTCCACTTTTTTACACCATGGTGATTTTTTTGGTGTGTGACATGTGATTACTTTCTGTATATAGGTTTCCTCCTGTGATTTTCTACACACCCAAGGAGATTGGAGGGCTTGGTATGTTATCAATGGGTCACATATTGATTCCACAAAGTGATCTTCGGTACAGTCAGCAAACAGATGTTGGAGTAACACATTTTAGAAGTGGTATGAGTCATGAAGAAGACCAGTTGATTCCAAATCTCTATCGATATATTCAGGTATCACATTCTCCAAATCCCTAAATATTCTCAAGTACTATTAAATGTTATGCTTAAATATGTTTTCTAACTGTTTTTTTATTTTTAATTTTCAACAGCCATGGGAGAGCGAATTCATTGATTCACAACGTGTTTGGGCAGAATATGCTCTCAAGAGGCAGGAAGCACAGTCACAGAACAGGCGATTAACTCTTGAAGATTTAGAAGTAAGTATAATTAGCATGTATTAATAAATATTAGAGTAAATTACAGAAATTGTCCCTGTGTCTTCCAAAATTCCACGATTTTATCCCTATACTCTTTTCCGTGATTTTTGTCCGGTCTTCAAATTTCTTTTTTTTTTTGGTCCATTCTGACATAAAATGACCTAGATACCTTTATACATTATTTTGAACTTTTTAATTAAAAATTTAGATAACTATGAAATTAATTAGAAATAATAGAAAAATCCAGAAAAAATATGTACAAGGGTATTTTGGTCATTTTATGTCAAATGGAGGAAAAAAAATGAAATTTGAAGCCCATAGGGGCAAAAATCACGGAAAAAATAAGTTTAGAGACAAAATCGTAGAATTTGGAAGACCACATGAACAATTTCTGTAATTTACTCTAAATATTATTATTAATATTATATGTTCTAACAATTATGTTTTAGATGCTTATGTTAAGTGATGTTTTTTATTAATTTATGTAGGATTCGTGGGATCGTGGAATACCAAGAATCAATACATTGTTCCAGAAGGATAGGCACACGTTAGCATATGACAAAGGATGGAGAGTAAGAACAGATTTTAAGCAGTATCAGGTTTTGAAACAGAATCCATTTTGGTGGACACATCAGAGACATGATGGTAAACTTTGGAACTTGAATAACTACCGAACTGATGTTATTCAAGCACTTGGTGGTGTTGAGGGAATTCTTGAGCACACTTTATTCAAGGGAACATAGTACGTTTCACTTTCCCTTCTTTAGTTTTTGAGTGAAATATAAAAAAAATAGCTAAACTGAAATGGGCCAAATGGTCTTAATGGGTCAAAATCCAGCTTGCTTTTATATAAAAAGTTAGGCTAATATATATCAGAATCAAGGTTGTAAAAATCGGTCGGCGGTACCTAGGCGTATGACCACCTTCAAGCGATTAATTGGTCTTGACGGTGATTAATTGGTTTATGGGCGGCCGGCGGGTACCATAAAATACAAAGGATTATATTTTTATATAAAATAAATATTAGCAATATTCTAACAAAATAACTAACTAGTCAATTAACATGCAAAAAATTTAACAATGTTCAAAATAAAAACCGCAAGTACATAACAAAAAAATTAAATTAGTCGATAAGAACCCTAAAATTGATTTTTAATTTTTATTTGAATAAGTTTGACTTTCGTTGAATTTGACCAATTCGCCGGTTTGGACTGATTTTGACATTGAGCGATGCCGATAAGTTGCACTGATTACTAGGTTGGCTGCCGATAACCGCCTACACATCGCCCATACTGATTTTTACAACATTGATCAGAATATACAATATAGTTTCTGTAATCATATATCTTACATTAGTTATTTAAAAAAATGGACAAAAAACATTGATGAATCAGCCATAAAATTTTACCTTTTTAAAACTGAACCCATATGGATACATTACCAGTCTTTGTCCAATTGTAGCTGTTTACATTAAAAGAGTGCTTTTTTAGTTTTTTAGTTTCATAATTTGTTGTTATTGTTTTACAGTTTCCCAACTTGGGAGGGTCTCTTTTGGGAGAAAGCTTCAGGTTTTGAGGAATCCATGAAGTACAAGAAGCTAACAAACGCCCAAAGATCCGGGCTGAACCAAATCCCAAACCGTCGATTCACACTCTGGTGGTCCCCAACTATAAATCGGGCCAACGTTTATGTCGGTTTCCAAGTCCAACTTGACCTAACCGGAATCTTCATGCACGGAAAAATCCCGACCCTAAAAATCTCACTAATCCAAATCTTCCGTGCCCATTTATGGCAGAAAGTACACGAGAGTGTTGTGATGGATCTTTGTCAAGTACTGGATCAAGAACTAGATGCATTAGAAATTGAAACTGTGCAGAAGGAAACAATCCATCCAAGAAAGAGTTACAAAATGAACAGTTCGTGTGCTGATATCCTGTTGTTTGCTGCACATAGATGGCCCATGTCGAAACCGAGTTTGGTGGCTGAGTCAAAGGACGTGTTTGACCAAAAAGCGAGTAATAAATACTGGATCGATGTTCAGCTTCGTTGGGGTGATTATGATTCTCATGATATTGAGCGGTATACTAGGGCTAAGTTTATGGATTATACTACTGATAACATGTCGATCTATCCATCACCAACAGGTACATCATTTGAATAAATTTTTGTATTCTTTTACCTTGAAAAATCATGTGTTAACTAGTGGTGGAAATTTTGACCTATTCACATATGAACGGGTCAATTTGGGTTGTGTTCTATCTCAATGGATAAAAAAAAATATATTTGCTGAAAAAGAAAGGCCAAAATACATTTTAGTACCTTGAACTTGGCTGACTAGGTCTTCTACTACCCTGAACTATTAAATGTGCAACATGGTAGATGTTAATAGTTCAGGGTAGTAGAGGACCTAGTCAGCCTAGTTTAGGGTACTAAAATGCATTTTGGCCAAAAAGAAATGGGTCAAATGTTTCTTAAGTGTTTACTATGTAGTTTTTGTTCATACCATTTTCAAAAAAATTGAATAATCAGAAAGTTCTTCTGATATGTGCAAAAATAATGTTATTGACCCGTTACCCAATAAAATTAATGTAAATTCTTAGGTATATACTGAAGTTCTTCAATATATACTTGCAGGGGTGATGATTGGACTTGATCTTGCATACAATTTGCATTCTGCTTTTGGTAATTGGTTCCCTGGGTCAAAGCCACTGCTTGCACAAGCTATGAACAAGATTATGAAGGTATTATTCAGCAATATATTCATTTTAATATTTTCTTTTGAATATTCATATAATGTTTGATAATTTTTTCTTTTGTCTTCTTCTGCAGTCAAATCCGGCTTTGTATGTGCTGAGAGAGCGTATAAGGAAAGGGTTGCAATTGTATTCTTCAGAGCCAACTGAACCATACCTGTCATCTCAAAACTATGGAGAAATCTTCAGCAATCAAATTATCTGGTTTGTTGATGATACAAATGTGTACCGTGTTACCATTCACAAGACTTTTGAAGGAAATCTTACAACAAAACCAATTAATGGTGCTATTTTCATTTTCAATCCCCGCACAGGACAACTGTTTCTAAAGGTTTGTCCTTTCTGTAACATTTAGATTCACGTTTACATTTTTGTCAAGGTGGCAAACTCAACAGGTTGTGTAACAAGTTAAAATAGGGGTCAGCATTTGGGCCCAAAAAACCGAACCTAAACCAAAAACTTGTAATTAGTTCGGTTTTCGGTTTTGAAAATTCATTATTTTCGGTTACGGTTCGGTTTCTGGATCAGTGGATTGTGCTCAACTCTAAGTTAAATTTGGTGGGTCATATTAGGTTGGGTTGACGATTACATTTTCATTCTAATCTCTTAAAGAACATGATTTTCTTTGAATTAAATCAATTTATGAGGTTTTAAGCATTCATGCACACTTGTGTGACTTTGACCTGTTTAATAATTTTTACCCGTTTGACCCAAATCACCCGAAACTATACGTTTTAGTATAAGTGTCAAGATATGACTTTTTTGTTGACAAATTTGACTATGGGTCAGAATTTGGGCCGATAAAACCGAGCCGAACTAAAACCAAATATTTATAATCGGTTCAGTTCGGTCATCGGATAGGGATGAGAAAACTTGAATTGGTTCAGTACTTCAGTTTTTGATTTTGAAATTTCATCATTTTCGGTTTCGGTTCGGTCCTGAATTTGACCTAGTTGAGGTAGAAGTTAGAACATAGCCTAAATTGACCTATTTGGTCGAAAATTGTCTATTATAAAATCCTAATCTTGTTTATTCATATCTTTAAAACGTGTGATTTGCAGGTTATTCACACAAGTGTGTGGGCGGGTCAAAAGCGTCTCGGTCAGCTCGCCAAATGGAAAACAGCAGAAGAAGTAGCTGCCCTTGTCCGTTCCCTGCCCGTCGAAGAACAACCCAAACAAATCATCGTGACCCGCAAAGGAATGCTGGACCCACTCGAAGTCCACTTACTCGATTTCCCAAACATAGTCATAAAAGGAAGTGAACTCCAGCTACCATTCCAAGCCTGTCTCAAAATCGAAAAATTCGGTGACCTAATTCTCAAAGCATCTGAACCACAAATGGTCTTATTCAACATTTATGACGATTGGTTAAAGAGTATATCATCATACACAGCTTTCTCTCGTCTTATTCTGATTCTGCGGGCCCTACATGTGAACAATGAGAAGGCCAAAATGCTGCTTAAACCTGATAAAACTATTGTTACTGAACCTCATCATATTTGGCCTTCTCTTAGCGATGATCAGTGGGTTAAAGTTGAAGTTGCTCTGAGAGATTTGATATTGTCTGATTATGCTAAGAAGAATAATGTTAATACTTCGGCTTTGACACAATCTGAGATTAGGGATATTATTCTTGGTGCTGAAATTACTCCACCTTCTCAGCAACGTCAGCAAATAGCCGAGATTGAGAAACAGGTACTGCTTATTTTTGTTTTTTTAAGGCCAAAATGTACCCTGAACTTGGCTCATTAGGTCTTCTACTACCCTGAACTATTAAAAAGTGTAACATGGTACCCTGAACCTAACAAAATGGCCGATCTTGGTACATGACTCACTAATTTGGTAATGTTTTCTCACGTGATTTGCTTATAATTTTATTATATTGAGATGAACGTATATTTTTTAGACCACCAAAAGCTCCAACGAAAGTAAGTCAAGTAAGAAAACGTGATCAAATTAATGAGTTGGGATACTAAATTGACCATTTTGTCAAGTTCGGGGTACCATGTTGCGTCTTTCAAAATCAGTGTAGTAGAGTATCTAGTCACCCACGTTTAGGGTACTAAAATGTATTTTTCCTTTTTTGTAGTTCTAAATGTTATTTCGCAACTTAATTTTTTTGCTACATTATCATTTATTTAGAGGTGTCAAAATGGCGGGTCAGGTGGGATCTGTAATGAGTGGGTTATTTCGCAAAAGTTTTGCGGCTGTTCAGTTGAACATATAACTAAATTTTTGAAAAACTGACTTCTAAATGAAAAATGTATATCTTGTAGGCAAAGGAAGCAAGTCAATTGACAGCTGTCACCACCAGGACGACAAACGTACATGGTGATGAACTTATTGTGACCACCACAAGTCCTTATGAACAAGCTGCATTTGGTTCCAAGACTGATTGGCGTGTGAGAGCAATTTCAGCTACAAATCTTTATCTTCGTGTGAATCATATTTATGTGAACTCAGAGGACATAAAGGTAATTTCCCTTGTGCTTCTAATTCTACTACTATACTTTTTAGTCTCTATTAGGATTAATTATGCTTTGATCTTCAAAATTTGACTGATTTGGCATTTTAATCCTGAAACTATGGTTGACTTAGTGTCCAGAGCCTACAATTTTTTCCCAATTTGGTGTTCTAACCTTTTTGTTGAGCTATTACCTGCCAAACTAGTCATTTTGTGTTGAGGTGTAACTTTTCTTAGGTTTTTTGTTGTTCAATTCTACCCTCAAACTTTTTCCCACTAATATCTTTAACTTAATTAAACTATTGTTATTACTATTATTACACCAAATTGGTATGAACCTTTGTATAAAATTTAAGGGACTAACTCATTGCGGAAAAAAAAGTTTAGGGGTTAAAATGATAAATGTAAATATTGAATTATGAAAGTTTGAGGATTGAATGATAATTAACCCTGTTGCTACTTAAGTTTGAAGTGTGTTATTGGTTCTAAATCATGTGCAGGAATCGGGATACACATACGTGATGCCAAAGAACATTTTGAAGAAATTTATATGCATTGCTGATTTAAGAACTCAAATATCTGGCTACTTGTATGGTGTAAGTCCTCCTGATAATCCTCAAGTGAAAGAAATCCGGTGTATCGCCATGCCACCACAATGGGGTACACATCAGCAAGTTCATCTCCCATCAGCTCTCCCTGAACATGACTTCCTTAATGATCTTGAACCCTTGGGTTGGATGCATACCCAACCAAATGAGCTTCCTCAGCTTTCACCACAGGTTTGTCATTTAATTTTTTATTACAGTTTTTAGGTGAAAATACTCAACTCATGAATGGGTCGATTCGGGTTAATTTTCTTTTAAATTTAGATTATATTTTTATTAATATATTTAGGTAATCGTATTTTGATATACTAATTATTCATAAAAAGGTTCTAGTTTTTTGGATAAAAAATCTTTCGGGGTAATGCTTGTAAAATTAGATTGTTTTCAAATTAATCCAAACCCACCCACAAGGCATTTAGATTGTTTTCAAATAGTATTACCAGTCTTTCATAATATTTGGACAAAAATGTTTCACCCGACTTGAATAAAATTACCCTTGTTGACTTTAACCAACTTGCAAAATTTCTCGGTGTATAATTTTGTAGTCTGTAGTCGTATTTTGACATACTTATATTTCATGGAAAAGAAGTAAATTAAAAGCTCAGTGTTTTATGACAAAAAAATGTTTTGGTGTTGCCACCCGTATAATTTTACCCATTTTGATCTTTTACCCAACCCTTACGAAAACAAGATTACTTTGGGATTAGTATAATTTTGACATATTTTTTATCAGTAAAAAGTTGTAAATTTTTGGGAAAAGGTGTTCTTAGTCAATGCAACCCGGCATGTATAAAAGCTCCTTATTTTATCCAACCACACATTTTGCTACAGCGAGAAACAATCATCCAGATTCAGTGATTAATGAATAATGATGAGAATTAAACGTTTTATTGTCGGTAATATATATATTTATGATCTGTTTTTTTAACAGGATCTGACGTTTCACGCTCGTATTTTGGAGAACAACAAGCAATGGGACGGTGAAAAATCCATCATTTTAACATGTAGTTTCACCCCTGGTTCATGCTCCTTAACTGCTTATAAGCTTACACCAAAGGGTTACGAATGGGGTCTTGCCAACAAGGATACTGGAAGTAATCCTCATGGCTATCTTCCTACTCATTATGACAAGGTTCAAATGCTTCTAAGTGACCGCTTTCTCGGTTTCTATATGGTAACTAATCAAACTTTACACTCTTTTATTCCATACCCAATTTTGTTCTTATAGAAGTTAAATTATGTTTTAGTCCTTACAGTTACCGAGTTGTTTGACAATTTAGGCTAACTCAACTCAGCACACCACCGGCTGTGTTGACCGTGTTTTACAGCACCGATTTCTTTAAAAATAGAAGTAAAAAGTTAGTTAAATAACGTCCTGGGGGCTATTTTTAGTGTTTTCCTAAATTTTTGAACCAAAATCTGAAAATATTATTCTATAACTTTTTGTTAAAAGTAAAAGTAGGGGTAAATGAGTCATTTCTTTATATTAAATGAGATAGTTAGTCGGTGTTGGCCCAACTACTTATTTGGTAATAAGACAAGTTTTTAAAGTGTATCACTTATTTTAAAGGAAGGACATGCAAAAATTGAGAAAAAAAAGTTCAAGGGTTAAATTTGTCGCATATGATCGTGTGTAAGGATTAAACCAAGAAAAGCTATACTTCAACACAAATCAGTAAGATGTCAACAGAAGTTCATTAACCACCAAAATAACTGAACTTTAGGATAACATCCCTGACAAAAAAAAGCTCAAGGGTCAAACTGCCAATTCACTGAAAGTTGGAGGACTAAAACATAATTAGCCCTATTTTAAGTCCTGTTTCTCAGTAAGTAACGTTTTTATTCTTTTTTTAGGTTCCTGATAACGGTCCATGGAATTATAATTTCATGGGAGTGAAGCATACAGTGAGCATGAAATACGGGATAAAGCTCGGTACTCCACGTGAATATTATCACGAAGATCATCGGCCCACTCATTTCTTGGAGTTCAGTAATTTGGAAGAAGGTGATGTGGCAGAAGGCGATCGTGAAGACACATTTTCTTGAGAAAGTAAACGGGTATAATAATACTTGTAAAGGTGTAAGTGTTACAGCAGCTCGTTATGTACGATGATATACCGTATTGTAAATATGTACTTTGTTTTATCTCGACGCCCGTTTGTAGGTTGTTAACATTTCTGTTTTGATAGATTGTATGTTACGCACTTACGCCAAGGAACAAAGTTTGGTGAGACTTCAAATTTTGTTAGCACTTTGGATGTGGTTTCTGTTTGCTGAAATTTCATTTTTTGAATCAGTTTCTTGATTATTCTGATTTCAAGTCATTAGTTTATGTTCAAAATACAAACCAATTTTTTTTAGTCAAGCGGACCGGTTTTAAAACCTGTTTGGTATTGGTCTATAAAAGTTGTAAAATTGGTTCGGTTTAAACTCGTTTTTAGGCAGTGGGGTATGTGTCCAATATTTATTTTTTTTGTCAAAAGGCTTTTTTTCTTTGTTAAAACTCCGGTTTTTAAACTGATTCTAACTACTCGGTGGACAAAAAATCGGGTTTCAAACCAGTTCGTCTCCCTAACGAGTTGGTTTTGGTTTTAAATTCTGCCTACCCACGGGTACTTGTGAATTGTAACTATTTGTAGACATTGAAGGAGTGTACAAGTTTTTTTAGACGTTTTACTCTTATTTTTAACTATTCTAGAACGAAGAATCTTTCATTTGTTTAAAGTTGTTTTGTACATACATTAACGTTTTTTTTCTTCTTTATTTGTTAGAATGTTAACCGGAAATATAAGTTAAAATTTGGCTCTTGGAATACACTTCGATTCTCTAAGAGAGAAGTTAAATTTGTTTTGAACACAATCGAACTCTCTTATACAGTCATAGAAATAGGTGGGAATTTAAATAAGTTAAAGATGTTGCAAAACGGGAATATTTTTTTTAGAAAAAATGAACATTTTTTAAAAAAATTCAGAAAATAATAAAGTAAAATCAACATGTAGAAACCGTAAAAAAAAATTAATTTTAAATTGTTCATGAAACAAAAATGAGAACAAATTCCATATGCGAACTACTCCGTATATACTAATTAGTTATTATAATAATACAACAATCTACAAAAACTCATTTAAAATACAATAATTAACCCAACTACCATCAATAACTGAACAAAACCAACATTATAACTAATCGCACTCTTTGCTACAGAAGTAGCAACCCGAACAAGTTCAACTTCATTTGGCGCGGAAACATGTTGAACCATTTGGGCCGGGCCTGGTTTCGGCAGGTCACAATGGTCGATACCCGAATCCGATAACAAACCCAAATCGTCCCCGAACCCGGTTCGACTATCGTAACATAACCCTAAGTTATTTTGAAGCTTCAATTTCCTTCTCATTTTCCAAATCATTTCTTTCCCGAAAGGAATTGGCCCGATTAACTCATTATCGTTCAATCTCAACTCACTTAAACTGTTTAAATTTCGAAAACTCGTTGGAATCGACCCGTTAAAATGGTTTTGATCGAGGTGGAGAATGCGTAAACTTGATAACAGGGCCAATGATTCTGGCACTGGCCCGTGTAATTCCGTGTCGGATAGAATTAATATCATTAAATTTTTTAACCCGTCAAAAGCGGTGGTTGGGATCGAACCGATTGGATTCCCGTTGAGAATTAGGGCTTGGAGGGAATTTAAGCTCTTTAGGGCAGTTGGAATCGGGCCCGAGAGGCTATTGTAGCTTAAATCCATCAATATTAGATTTGTTAACCCATTGATGGAATTCGGTATTCGGCCCGAGAGTCGGTTACGGCTCAAATCGATTTTCATGAGGGAATCACAGTTCCCGATAGCGGGCGGGATTGAGCCCGTGAGATGGTTTTGGTTTAGGTCTAGTATAGTTAGGTGAGGAAAGGTCAAACTCGGGATCGAACCGGTTAATTTGTTGCTACTCAAATCTAACGACTTTAAACCAGTGAACTGGCTAAAAGAAACCGGGATCGAACCGTTGAGATTATTTTTATGTAAATCAAGAACTCGCAAACCGGTTAGATTACCGAGCTCATTTGGAATCGGGCCCACATGCCCGTTTTCCCGAAGAACAAGCGTTTGCAAATTCGGGCCCATCCGGCCCAAAAACGAAGGAATGTGCTGAGGCTTATCACTAAAACATCTATAGAAAAACAAGGTTCGAATATGGGGTAATTTAATAATAGAAGGTGAGAGAAAGGAATGGGCCGGATCACAAGTCGGGAAAGCCGTATCATCCGATAACGCTCCGAAAGATAACGAAACAACGTGAAAAACGTTATTTTTATCGGGCATACACTCGATCCCGTGCCAACGACCTCTACAAACATCGGGGATATCACGGGCCCACTCGTTGCCCGTTGCTTTCATGATGTCATAAACCGCTTGCTGTTCATGCGGGTCGGTTTTGGCCCCGTTGTTGTTCATAGAGTACCCGGTTTGAGGGGCGTCTACTAGGGCCGAGGGGACCCCGGATTCGGACATAATAACGGTAAATGAGAGACATGTTGGAATGGATAATATGAGAGTTAGGATATGAAAAAAGTGTGTCATGTTTTTTTTACAAGAGAATTTATGTGATTTTGAAGGTTTTATAGAATTAGTTGGGAGAATAATAAAGGGTTTCACGAGGAAATGGGGATGTGAAATAAATGTGGGGGTATATCAGTAAATGTGCTTCACGAGAAATACACTTTGCTTTCAATGTTGATGCTAGTGGGCTTGGGCTTGAAATTTGGCTTGGGTTTGTCATTAGCCGAATATGTTACATGGGCCTGATTATTGGTATCTTTGCAACTTTTGTAATTGAGCTTTATTTATACTAACTTTTGTAAGAAAAATATATAACAAAAATAAATTTTATTTTAAAGGGTTTTGATAACGATAATCCGGGTTGTCAATAAGAAGTAATAGCCGTTGAAACCGGATTCAGTATTCAATAAATAAGTGATTTGGAGTGACAAATGAAAGAAGAAAAAAAAAAGATCCAATCCAGATTTATTTAGAAGACTTAAAATCTTATACGATTTTACAAATTTATCATTTTTATTGCGGTATTTGTTCAGATTTTGGGTGGGGTTAGGTAATAAAACTTTACTTGAAATGGGTCGGACGAATGTTTACCGTGTTTTGCGTTAAACCGGCCAATGCTTTAAATACGATCGAGTCGGATGGTTGAACCGAATTATAATAATGTTAAGTATTTATGATGCAATAATTATGTAAATGACGTATAAATGCTATAAACCAAGAAAAATATAAAATTTATATCATAAAGAATTCAAAAAGATCTAAAACCTATTTTGCAACTAAATTTATTACTATTAGGTTCCAAAATATATATACATATGAGAACCATATTTATATTTATTTTGAAAAACTGTTATACTGGTTTGACCGGATTTTATGTCTAACAGGTCATTTCCAATCGAGTTATAACCATTGATCTAGGCGGCTCATTCAGATCGGCTACCTTCTAATTTAACGATTCAACCAATTCGACTGGCCAGTTCAATGGGTTTTTAAAGCACTAGATCCAGACTTTCGAAATAAAAGTTTGTTTCTAAGCTTGGATCACCTGAATTAGGTAACCGTAATTTTGATTGAATGTATCGGATTTTTATAATCATCTCTATTTGGTATCGTCTTTTTTAGAAAGAAAGAAAAAAGTTATAAAAACGTTTCTTGTTGAGAATTCGTCATAAATGGAAAAAAAAGTAGTGGCAACATGTTATCATGTATTTTCCACAAATTCACATGATTGATTAGGCATTAATTTATGTGACACATTTGATGTTTCAAACCAAACTACGTGCGTACATTAATGCAAAACCTAAGACAATTTGGCGTTGTCAATTCGTCACGAGAAGGTGGGCCCACTGTTTTCGCAAACGATTAAAAAGTAACAAGAACTATAAGTCTATAATACAAGTATGTTTATTTATATAAAAGTTAAAAAAAAACACTTCATTTTCATTTTGCAAACTAATTGTAACGACCCGAAATTTGTAAATAAATAAATTATGAAAAAAATATGATAAATAAGGATAAATCATTTAAAGAACGTAGGAATTGGTTTCGTGTCATTTGGACATCGTATGAGAAAGTTATGGACAAAACCGTGTCGAAGCAAAGGTCGAAAAGTGCAGCCTGCCTGGGGAGCAGAGTTCGCGACCCGAACTATAGTTCGCGATCGCGAACCTTCGACAGGGATTTTGGGGTTTCTGATTTCGAGAGTTCGCGACTCGAACTCTAAAAGTTCGCGACTCGAACTTCGCGCGTACAAAGAGTTCGCGACTCGAACTCTGAAAGTTCGCGAAGCGAACTTCGTCAGACAGCAATAAAATCGGGTTTTGGCTCATTTGATACCATTTCAAGCCCTAGTTTCTCTCCCAACGAGTTTGTATACGTTTTTGAGTGGAAAACATCATTTGGAACCGATTTCTTGGTCAAATCTCGTGAATCTTCACTCCTAGTTGGAGATTAAAGGTAAATCTTCACTCTTTGATCTTTGTAGCTTTAGATCTATGGATTTTTGGCTTGGGTTTGAAACCCTAGTTCTTGGGTTGGTGATTAATGGTTAAATAAAGGTTGCATACACTTAATAGATGGTATTTTAACAAGGGAATCAAGTGTATGGTTTGGATTTGTAAGAATCATATGGGTGGCTCAACCTAGGGTTTGGTAAATCACCATAATTGGGGGAAATGTGTTAGTAGGTGTTATCTAGAGATAGATGGACACATTGGTAGTAGTATGTGATGTTGATCATCTTGTTGTTATAATTGTTTTAGACATTCGGTGAAGTATTGAGGTGGACGAATTGTGAGCAAGGGACCGGCGGAAAGAATACGGTTAAAGCATCTTTATTGCTAAGGTGAGTACGTGTGGAATTTACTGAGTACATAGCCCTTTTAAATATTTTCATTACTTGTGTTATGGTCTATTTGCTTAAATGTGTAGACTGGTAGTTGATAGTTAGTTATACCGATGATAGTATTGAACTAACTTATTGATGATGAAAGTGATAGCCGAGAGCTAGATTTGCATAACCATAGGGTTATGATGAGATTGAGATGATGTGATGATACGGGCTACTCCCGATCATGAAGTGTGGATTGAGGGGCAGTTGGGCGTATTCCCATCGACTCTTCCACGTTAGTCATGAGATGACACGGGCAACTCCCGGTCATGAGGTGTGGAGTGAGGGGCAGTTGGGTGAATTCCCATGTGAATTCCCATCGACTCATCCACGTTAGTTATGCGATGTCACGGGATACTCCCGGTCATGAGGTGTGGAGTGAGGGGCAGTTGGGGTGAATTCCCATCGACTCATCCACGTTAGTTGTGATTGCTAGGTAAGCAAGGTTGTTAGGGTCACACTAAGGTGACTAGACTGGATAGTTGGATATATATATGTATATTGATTGATTATATGAAACGTGACATTTCATTTTATTATCGGGTCTAAACCCATGTAGCTCACGAGACGTTTTTGTCTCACGTACTCCTTGTTTTGTTTTGCTATGTACTCAGGTTCGGGATCGAAGGTTTAGGTACGCATGGATAGAGATGCGGGGCCTAGAATAGAAGAACTTTAGATTGGACTTATGCTTAGCTTTGGTTTTGATCTATTTTGTAACACCAAACTTTATACTCTGATTTTCATACCAAAGGTTTTTGTAAATCCATATTTTGGAATAGTTCTTCTATTTATGAAAAATGTTTTATTTTGGGCAAATGTTTTGTGTTTAAAATTTGAGGTGTTACAACTTGGTATCAGAGCTATAGTTTAAGTGAATTAGGTTGGATGACCATCCTAGTCTTATACTGTAGCATTAGGAATGTAAGATTCCTTGAGATCGATAGGTTGACCTTGAGACTTTATATTAAGTTTAGGGTTGAACCTAGGGGACCGATGAGAATTGATATGATTATGGATATTGAGTCTTATGAGACTAATGGGTAGTACACAAGGTACTAAATGTTTAATGTCTTTCGTTTAGTCTTGATCGAAAGAAATGGTGACCACGCATAGAAGTGGTAAAGCCCCGGAGGGCCGGGAGGAAGAAATACCTCATGTCGAGGTTGTGGTTGAACATGAAAGCCAACCGTCGATGCATCGGATGGGTGACTCGGAGGTCGGAGCTAATAGAACTCCGGTGACCATGGCGGACCTCCAAACTATTATTGAACAACTCAAGGGAGTGGTGGCCGATGAGGTGCACCGCATCATTGGGGACCGTGAGAGGTCGGGTGGAGATCGTGTATCCGAAGCTAGATCGGATGAGAAAACCAGGGATGGTGGCACTCGAGTGGAGAAATCCTCCACAGGTGGTTGTAGTGATGCAAGGGCGAGACCCGATGAAAATTATGGTTGTTCTTTTAAGACCTTCATGGCTTGTAAGCCAAATGTGTATTCGGGTAGTTCGGACCCGAAAGTAACTATGAGGTGGATCCGAGAGACCGAGAGGGTTATCGGTAGTAGTAAGTGTAAGGATGCCGATATGGTGACGTATGCGTCACAACTATTGAAAGAAGATGCCATGGTGTGGTGGGATATCATGTATGAGACCCTCGGGAGGGAGGTGAGTGAGAAGATGTCATGGGACGACTTTACCACGAGGTTGAAGATAAAGTTTTGCCCCGACAGGGATTTGGAGAAGATGCATGAGAGGTTTGTAAACCTAAAGAAGGGTGATAGGTCGGTTGAGGAGTACTCAAGGGAATTCACGGGATTGCTCCCGTTTGTTGCAAGAACTTATTTTGAGGAAGGATCGAGGGTAGTCCGGTATGCTTGTGGGCTACCTTGGGATTACCAATTGGAGGTAAGGAGAGCGGCCACACTCGATGAAGCCATTGGTGCCGCCCGGGGTGTGGAAGAGGTAGATGCGACAAGGAATGCCGTGAGGGCCCATGTGAACGAGAAAAGGAAAGCCGAGAGTGGCTCGGGAACTTCTAAAAAGGGGAAGTTCACATCAAATTCCTTCAAGCAAGGAAGTGTCGCCTCGTGCAAGAAGTGTGGGAAGAATCATACCGGCGAGTGCCGAAGTGGGTCGAGGTCTTGCTTCAGTTGTGGAAAGACGGGGCATATAGCACGAGATTGTAGATCCAAGGCGCTTTCCGAGGTGGAGTGTTACTCGTGTCATGAAATGGGACACTATAGCAATGCGTGCCCGAAGAAGGGGGCCGAACCGTTAACGTCCACGGCTCAAGAGAAAGTGGAATCGGCTAATGTGAAGGGGCGTTCCTTTCAGGTGACTCGAGAGGAGGCAAAAGAGGTGCACGATGTAGTATCAGGTGCTTTATTCATTAACTTCATGCCATCTTCTATAGTATTTGATTCGGGTTCTACTTATTCGTTGTGTCTCATGAGTTTGGTAAAAAGTTAAATGTGCCGACCGATGTTGTTAGATGAAAAATATGAAATAGAGGTAGCCAATGGGAAAATCTCAACGGTCGAATTTGTTTATAGAAGCTGTGATTTAGAAATAGATGGGAAAAAGTTTAAAAAAAAAAAATAATAAAAAAAAAAAATTTTGATTGAATTATGTCCATGAGAAAGAAGGATTTTGATGTGATTATCGGTATGGGTTGGTTGGGTATGCACCAAGCCAAGATATTGTGTGACTATAGCTTAATGGTCGCACGGATTGGTGGTTGTAGGAATTGGAGGCAAGTTGTATGACGTGAATATTTATTTGGGGAATGATTTTCCCGGTTAGTTATGTGTATGGAAATTATATTTTTAGAAAGGAATATGGTTCGGTGTGTCGCAGACAGTAAGGATATAGGGGTTGATGTTAATATGTGGTATCAAAAGATGAACCGCAAGGACGGTAAATGTTTCCAACAAATGGATAGTAGTACAATGAAGTACTAAGTTTTGGTAAGAATTGTAGTAAGGATGGAAATTTGGAAATAGAAATCTTGGAATGGAAACTTGAGTATTTGGCTGGAATCCGGATAAGTAATGTAACGTTAATATATGTAAATGGGAAAGAAAAGGATGATTAAAGGTATAGTGATGCCTTGGAACTAATAAATGTAACATAGGTGGAAAAGAGTAAGTGTCAGGAATGGCATATTTTAATTGTTAGAAATGGTTGAGTAAAAATGGGCATGTAGCCATATCAAGTTTTGTGACAGGGATGATCGATTCGATATTACGGGTAAGATGACGATTATGGGCAAGATGTCCTAATAATGATGTGATATAATATGACATAGTGTGTGTGAGACTACGACTGGGAAATAAATATTTCGAGGTATCGTGATGTAGAAAGACGGGAACGTGGAATGTTGGGCTAATGGGTGCCAAGTCATGGGTTACAAATGTAGACCAGAGTCGAATGGTTGACTCAAAGGTGACCGGGTTGGCCGGTGAACTTTGGTTAAAGGAATAGATTGGTGGTTACCCCGGTGGTAATAAAAGGATTGGAAATCGGTAATAAGGAAATGGACCGGTTAAGGGTGATTAATGTGTAAGGGAGACGGTAAATGACAATCGGAGATCTTATTGGTGTACCCGCGGGGTACAATGCATGTGCATTATATGATGGCCTTGGGAGGCATATAATAATGGAAAGATAATATTATATGAAATGTGCTAAGTACTATGTCCGATGGGGGACATATGAATAGGGAAGAAAATGATAATGCGATTTTTTTTTATAGGAGAGGTGCTAGAACGCACGATGAGCGATTTGATGATCGAATGGATAAGATAGTAGCAAGGCTACGCGATACGAAAAGATGGATGTCAAATGACATTGGTGTGACATATGCATATGGTTGTATATGCGCATGATGATGATGCTTAGATGGTATTGGTGACATATACACATGTTGGTATATGTGCACAATAGATACGTTTAGATTGAGTTGTCGTGATATATATATGTATATATTTAGGCAGGTGGGTATGCTTATGCGTTTATATGACGAAGATAGAACCAAGGGTTAATGAGTATTGCTATTATGTTATGGTAAATGAAAGTTTGGTTGGGATGCGGGTTGCGTTAGGTCATGTATAGGTATGGGATGCCTACGACTTCTCGGATATGAGAAAAAGGATGCTGTTAGAAAGCAATTGTTATTGGGAACCAGGATATGGTTAACTTGTGTGAAATTATGGTATGTGAGGCGAAGATGATTGGAATGGTACTAAAAAAATGGTATAGGTGACCAAATGAAAGTTAAGAAACGGTAAAGGGTTGATGTGACCATAAGGGAATGTGAGAACTTGAGGAAATTTTAAAAGATTTGAAATTTTAGAGATATGAACGATTGTTAAGGGAACAATTATGAGTATGATTGGGAGTGATAAGTCGAGAATGATATCTCGAGGGTAGGGAATCTGTTAATTGGAAAAAGTATGGTTGACTTTAGGCAAAAGTCAAGATTAGTCAACATGTGATTAGTTGACTTGGTTAAGGATGGGTTTTGACTTTCGTTTCGAATGACTCACGATGATGAGGAGCACAATGTATTCGTTGTGTGTATGAGAAAGGGGTAATGACATAATTAAGAGAGTTATGGTCAAATTATGTGACTTTGACCCGTTGGGCATTTTCAAATTGAATTTGGGAATTGGGTATCTAATGGTTGATAAATCATAATTAGAGGTCGATGGTAAAGGAAATTGTTAAAGTATAGTGACTTTGTTCTTAAGTCAAGGGTTAGACGATGTTGGATAATGGTAACTTGGTCGAAGCTAGACTTTGACATTGGTGTTGGTCAATTAGTTGATTATAATGCGTGGGTCATGTTATTTCTCTGTGTATAAGGTGATCGGTTAAAGGATTGAAAGTCTTGTGGTCAAAATTGTGCACGTTTGGCCCATTTGGGCACTAAAGGCTTGAGATTGATTTCTGACCCGTTTGGATCTAACGGGATTAATTGAGTGTTTACATACACATTGTTGACTAATTCCGGATGAGAAAAGTTTAACGGTAATAACCGCGGGAGAATGAGAATGGATACAAGGTAGAATGTGGATTGGACTTATTGAGTGATTCCGAGGACGGAATCCTTTTAAGGGGTAGATAGTTGTAACGACCCGAAATTTGTAAATAAATAAATTATGAAAAAAATATGATAAATAAGGATAAATCATTTAAAGAACGTAGGAATTGGTTTCGTGTCATTTGGACATCGTATGAGAAAGTTATGGACAAAACCGTGTTGAAGCAAAGGTCGAAAAGTGCAGCCTGCCTGGGGAGCAGAGTTCGCGACCCGAACTATAGTTCGCGATCGCGAACCTTCGACAGGGATTTTGGGGTTTCTGATTTCGAGAGTTCGCGACTCGAACTCTAAAAGTTCGCGACTCGAACTTCGCGCGTACAAAGAGTTCGCGACTCGAACTCTGAAAGTTCGCGAAGCGAACTTCGTCAGACATCAATAAAATCGGGTTTTGGCTCATTTGATACCATTTCAAGCCCTAGTTTCTCTCCCAACAAGTTTGTATACGTTTTTGAGTGGAAAACATCATTTGGAACCGATTTCTTGATCAAATCTCGTGAATCTTCACTCCTAGTTGGAGATTAAAGGTAAATCTTCACTCTTTGATCTTTGTAGCTTTAGATCTATGGATTTTTGGCTTGGGTTTGAAACCCTAGTTCTTGGGTTGGTGATTAATGGTTAAATAAAGGTTGCATACACTTAATAGATGGTATTTTAACAAGGGAATCAAGTGTATGGTTTGGATTTGTAAGAATCATATGGGTGGCTCAACCTAGGGTTTGGTAAATCACCATAATTGGGGGAAATGTGTTAGTAGGTGTTATCTAGAGATAGATGGACACATTGGTAGTAGTATGTGATGTTGATCATCTTGTTGTTATAATTGTTTTAGACATTCGGTGAAGTATTGAGGTGGACGAATTGTGAGCAAGGGACCGGCGGAAAGAATACGGTTAAAGCATCTTTATTGCTAAGGTGAGTACGTGTGGAATTTACTGAGTACATAGCCCTTTTAAATATTTTCATTACTTGTGTTATGGTCTATTTGCTTAAATGTGTAGACTGGTAGTTGATAGTTAGTTATACCGATGATAGTATTGAACTAACTTATTGATGATGAAAGTGATAGCCGAGAGCTAGATTTGCATAACCATAGGGTTATGATGAGATTGAGATGATGTGATGATACGGGCTACTCCCGATCATGAAGTGTGGATTGAGGGGCAGTTGGGCGTATTCCCATCGACTCTTCCACGTTAGTCATGAGATGACACGGGCAACTCCCGGTCATGAGGTGTGGAGTGAGGGGCAGTTGGGTGAATTCCCATGTGAATTCCCATCGACTCATCCACGTTAGTTATGCGATGTCACGGGATACTCCCGGTCATGAGGTGTGGAGTGAGGGGCAGTTGGGGTGAATTCCCATCGACTCATCCACGTTAGTTGTGATTGCTAGGTAAGCAAGGTTGTTAGGGTCACACTAAGGTGACTAGACTGGATAGTTGGATATATATATGTATATTGATTGATTATATGAAACGTGACATTTCATTTTATTATCGGGTCTAAACCCATGTAGCTCACGAGACGTTTTTGTCTCACGTACTCCTTGTTTTGTTTTGCTATGTACTCAGGTTCGGGATCGAAGGTTTAAGTACGCATGGATAGAGATGCGGGGCCTAGAATAGAAGAACTTTAGATTGGACTTATGCTTAGCTTTGGTTTTGATCTATTTTGTAACACCAAACTTTATACTCTGATTTTCATACCAAAGGTTTTTGTAAATCCATATTTTGGAATAGTTCTTCTATTTATGAAAAATGTTTTATTTTGGGCAAATGTTTTGTGTTTAAAATTTGAGGTGTTACACTAATGTTTAGTTGAAGATAGTTGGGGGTATCTTTAGAACTTTTTAATTAAAAACTGAAATTTAGAAAATGTACTCAGCCACTCAGGTAATCTAAGTAAGTATTTTTTTTAAGGTTACTCCCGTTTGCTTATGGATTCTACGGTTAGTCAAACTTTGCTCGTAATGTATATATTCTAATTGTTATTATAATTGTTTCCGAACATTTCTCAAGCCATTTAGTAAATGTTTATCTAAAAAAGTGATAGAACTCGTAACACTTAAAAAATCATTTTGAGCCCCTTGGCGCATCAAAAGCAAAATGATTGTTGGGAGTCGCCTGGGTGCCTTCGGTTATTTCCGTTGGCTTTTGGTTGATCCAGGGCCGTCTCAAGTCGATTTGGGGCCCGGGGCGAAATATAAAATGAGGTCCTTAACATGCTCCGAACTATAATACATAAAAATAACAACTAAATAAAACTCTAAATAAATCCGAATCAGAATCACAAACTGAAGAGCAATGATCGAAGAACACCAAGGTAGAACCAAACCTCACAATCTGATTGCTTCAAAAATCAAAACCAGAAAACATAAAAAGTTCAAATCAATACATAAAAAGTTCAAACCATTATATAAATATATATATAACTACTAAAATAGGGGGCCATTTGGCGTTTGGGGGCCCGGGGCGGTCGCCCAGGTTGCTCAGCCCATTGAGCCGGCCCTGGGTTGATCATCGCTCAGTTGACACGATTAGCATAACCTCTTTGGTTGATGCCTTCGGTGGCCAACTTCGTTCCCCCAAGGGGGAATTAACGAGAAATGTATGGCCCATGTGAATAAAAGTGTGTATTTTATGTGTGAAATCCAAAAAATTATAGTGAACGTGTATTATTTGCATAATTGTGTCAATTGAAATGTTAGCAGATCGACTTGACATTAATTTGATAAAAAGTAAACTGTTACTAAGTTAACATATATTTTTTTACATTAGTTATTTCTAAAAAAGGGTAATAATAAAATTGTACTTTCTTCTTGTAATGAACACATATTTAAAAAAACTTCAAAGTTTAACTTAGTTATCTAATAATTCTTTTCTTAAAATCAGAACTAGATCGATCAATGTCATGCAAACAAGATTTTCTTACATCTTAGTTTTTTTCCTTTTATATTAATTAATTTTA
This sequence comes from Calendula officinalis, assembly GCA_963853835.1. Classification (NCBI taxonomy): domain Eukaryota; kingdom Viridiplantae; phylum Streptophyta; class Magnoliopsida; order Asterales; family Asteraceae; genus Calendula; species Calendula officinalis. The sequence goes on along the minus strand of OY970827.1, from coordinate 74,853,201 downwards.
AAAAAAATATGATATTGATGTATATTATTTTTATCTACTTTATATGCCTATCTGTTACAAGATGACATTTGTAATCTATTAATTTTTTTTCCTAATATCATTTAGTAATTTTAATAATTATCTTGATCAAATGAATAAACATATAAAGAAACACGGGTACCATTTTTATTTTTAAAATTCCACAAAAACTACTAAACCGTGTATGCCAAACATACAAATAATATGTCAAAACCTACCACATTAAAACATTGATTACATGTCTATAAACGTGTCCAACAAAAATACATGCAACCAAAAAACTTTACACCTTTACACATAACAAATGTCATACATCTTTCTCCACCACCGTTCCCTCATCAAAATATCCGCCGCCATCACCACCCTCCGACTCCTATAAATCCACCGGCACACCACCATCTATTACCACCACAACAATGGATGGCGACACCCTCCACCACCGCTCCCCCCGCCACACTACCACCATCAACCTTAAAAACAACACAAATGAAACCAATGTGACATTATGGTTGCGGCAAACCGGTGGCAGCGGATCACGGTGGCGGGTGGGTGAGGTGGCGTTTATGAAATGGACGGCTGGTGATGTGGTGGCGGCGTTGAAGTACCACCCGATACCGTGTTTATTGGCTGTATCGTTGTTGTTTTTCATGGGTGTAGAGTACACACTCTTGATGATTCCGCCATCTTCACCGCCGTTTGATATTGGGTTTGTTACCACCGTTCATCTCCACCGCATTCTCACCGCTAGTCCGGCGTTGAACACCGTTCTTGCCGGTCTTAACACGGTAAGACTTGTTTGAGTTCGGTTGAAATTAATTACGTATTATTTTTGACACTTAAGGGTTTTGTGTGATTATAAAATGAATAATTTTTTTATAAAAGAAATAATATTGGTACCTACTTATTGGTGTTTATTTAATGGATTAAGATAAATGTAAAAATCAATGAATAAAACCGGGAAAGAGAATTAGTGGATTATACATCTAATGAGTAGATTACAGGTCGTGAGTTCGAATCCCTTTGGGAGCGTTGCATTAGCGTAATTTTACTCACACCTCACACGGGCACATATGGGGAATTTTCCTTGGAAATCCCTTTGGGGGCTGGGTTTGCCCGCTTATGCGGAGATCGAACCCGGGGTGCTCGCTGAAAAATTGCTAATAGGCTTCCGTTATTTCAAATTGCCGTTTCCAAAAATTAATTAGCCCGTTTTGGTGTAATTAATTAGCCCGTTACTAGTGAATTTTAATTTATGATGCAATTTTGATTGGAAATGTTTGAAGGTGTTTGTATTGATGCAAACGGTGTATATAATCGGCACATTTGTGGTGGAAGGGCGACCGAGAGCCACCGTAGCAACGCTGCTAATGTTCACATTCAGAGGCATTTTGGGTTACTCCACACAACTTCCTTTGCCTAAGGTATATCAAAATATTCGCTAAAAAAGATAATATGATATTTTTTGTTAAACTTAAGTCAAAATACATTTTAATACCTTAAACTTGGTTGAATGTTGAATGTGTCCTCCATTACACTTAATTATTAAAGGTGGAATATGATACTTTGAACTTTAAAAACTAGTCAATTAATTTACTACATTGACTTAGTCATTTGATACTGAATTTTCACGCCATTTACTTATAAATTCATTATATTGAGATAAGCTTATAATTTTTAGTTCGTCAAAAGTTATAAGAGAAAGTAAATCATGTAAGAAATCGCGATGAAATTAATGAGTCATGTTGACAATTTTTGCAAATTCTAGGTACAATATTACACTTTCAATAATTGATGGTAGTAGATAATCCAGTTAGTCAAGTCCAGGTTACTAAAATGTATTTTGATATGAACTTAAACATGTACTTATTAAGGATCAATTAATAATTAAAATTGTCGCTGATGTTTGAAATATAATTAATAATTATTTCACCCGTCCCAAATTTAGTGTCCACTAGAAAAAATCACACAGTTTAAGAAAAGTGTAATAATTATATTATGTCACCAATCAAATTTTCTCTTTCCCATTTAAATGTTTTTTGATTTGTTGGAATTTAGGAATAGACAGTCATTTTGGGATAAACCAAAATAAAAATGTAAACAATAAAATTGGGACGGACGGAGGAAGTATAAAAAATAGACTTGTTCCCATAAGAAATACTTTCTATCTTGAATATTTTTGTTTTTTGGTCTCATCTAATGATATATTTGTGCACCCGCAGGAATTTTTAGGTTCCGGTGTTGACTTTCCGGTCGGTAACGTATCATTCTTCTTATTCTATTCGGGTCATGTAGCGGGATCCGTTATCGCATCTCTCGACATGAGAAGAATGCAAAGGATGGAATTGGCATTTTTATTCGACCTCTTGAACATATTACAAGTTTTAAGGTTATTAAGTACCCGTGGTCACTACACCATTGACTTAATTGTTGGAGTCGGTGCGGCTATTTTGTTTGATTTGTTAGCCGAAATGTACATCAACCGAACCAACAAGATGGCACCAGCGACAAATGGGCTTGAACTAAAGTCTAATGGTCAATCTAAGGGCTTTTTAAAGGCCGGAAACGGGCACAATGAGTCGCTAGTTCAATAGTCGATATGTTAGAATGTACATGTTTTTGGAATGTAGTAGTTTTGGTTTTCAAATACGTATCCGTTTGTGCGTGCGTTGTATCCGAATTAATTTATTAAACGTTTCCCGATGATATGCGCAAAGTGAAAGATCAATCGATTATATAAGTAAACTAGAGTAGGTAAAATGGACGGTTTAGGCGAGTTTGGTAACGTGGTCGAGTCTAAACAATTTAGTTTTTTGGTATGTTTCAATACAAGTTGATCCGGAACAGTTATTGTCCAATATGCTAATTGCTAAGTACGACTACAAAAGCTATATATTATCTTTTGTATAAAAGATTTTGCAAATTATGTGCATTAATAGTACACTTTGAGAGAATTATTTCTGTTTTCTATTTAGCTAATTTTTTCTATCAGATTGAGCCGTTATAAATAAAACATAACGTCATATAAATTGTTTGAACAATGACATCTATAATGATAGAAAACACAGTTCACAAATATACATTGTATAATAGATACATTTTATGTTAAATATGATTATAAAAATTATATTGAATTTTTTAACGGTTAATCTATACCAATTTTCATCCTCAATAGGAGTTGAGCCATAACCTTATTAGACATTGAATCACCTTGATACCTGCTAAAAAAAAGTCATCAAAGGTTGCTAAAAGAAAAAAAAAAACTGAACTACTATTCATTATGTCTTTTCAAACATGTTAAACGTATAGTTGTGTTCAAGTTAGTCGTAATTTTTTTAATAGTCATAATGGACTAATCTCAACATTGATCAATTATAATTAATACTCTGTAGTTAATATTAATCACATGATTTGTACACGAACGAGTATTTTTGTCATTTGACACTAACATAAATTTTAATTTATCACATATATTTTTTTTTAATTTGTTAATTTTTTTGGTAAAAGAATTATGTGATAATCATGTGTGATTGTATACTTGATCACATGTGATTATACAAGTATGTCACATGTGATTGTATATTTGATTAAATGTGATCATAGAAAAACATCACATGCGATCAAATATACAATCATACATAATTATACAAAAAATAACATGTGATTAAGTATTCACATAATAGTATTTTCTTAACCAAAAACAAAAAAGTAATAAAAAAGTAACAAAAATATGTGATAATCACCTCTGATCAAGTATATAATCATATGTGATTATTACATGATGTGTTCAATTATATAAATCATATGTGATTATTACATGATGTGCTTTTTTTAACGAAAAATAATAAAATAATAATAAATAATAACAACAAAAAATATGTGATAATCACATGTTATTAAAATTTATGTGAGTGTCAAATGACAAAAATATTCTTTATATTTAAAACATGTGATTAATCTTAACCATTAATTATTATATATTAATAGTTGAAATTAGTCCATTAGAATTATAAAAAATTAAGATTACTTTGAAACAAACTATGGTAAATGTAATATATGTAATTTGTGATGACAATCAAATTTAAGGGGTTATTTTTGGAGTATTTCAAGTGCGGGGAGTATTTTCCATTTTGGGAAAACTTAAAATCCGGGGGCTTCTTTATAATTTTGGAAAACTACAAAATAAGAAAATCAAATAAAGTTGTGGGCCTGTGGCAGGTGGGAAGAGCCGAAGAGGTGCACACCGCATAGACTAAATCTGGCTTTGGACCGGGTTTAAAAGGTCTGGGCCTTATGTTGTATAAAAACGCTTGGGCTAAAAAAAGCATGGACCAGGCTAAGCCCGAATTTTAAGAAAAAAATAGCCCCTTTCAGGCTTAATAAGGGAATTAATTTCTACACCATATTTTTTGATATTTGTACCACACTATATAAGCATTACTACAGACTGTATAAGCATGTAAAACAACTATTGTGATATAGAGATTTAAATGTGTGGTGTAAAAATCACCACCCCTTGAATAAGATTGGTCGGGCTAGCTCGTGCATGTCTTAAATTATTTAACATTTTATTTTTATATTTTTTTGGTTATTTAAAGAGTTACAGTATTTTATCTGAATGACGAAGTACTAAGTAAAAAAATGTCGTTTCCTTCTCATACAGAACAACAACTTTGACCTTGTAAGAATGGATAGGCAAAACATGCGTTGATCATAATTTCATGCTTGTTTAAGACTTTTCGGCTTTACTGGATTTTTCTAAACAGGGATTTTTCAGACTTTTCTGGCTCGGGCTAAAGTTTAGGACTGTTTGTGCACCTCTAGGTGGGTTAGTGTAACTTTAATCGTTGTTGTATGATGTATTATTATTATTATTATTATTATTATTATTATTATTATTATTATTATTCATGAAGAGTGTTATAATTTAAAATAAAATTTAATTTCAAAGTATTATTTACGGGGTTCCGTGGGTGCATTACAATTTACAAAGAGGTTGGAAACTTGGAATTCATACGTATCTAACCATTAATCTTGTGAAATTGTCAAATTCATGTTCCTATAATAAAGCAACCAAAATGAATGTTAGAGGCTTTAATAAGAAGATAACATAATAATGATAGTTATGGGTCTGAGAATTATACGGGGTTAAAATGATGGGAAGTGATTTTGGAACTATATAAATTACTCTAAACACCACAACTACTGTTTTACACTACTTGTATAATATGCATTAAATATTTTACAGTGTGGTGGGTGAAGTAATTTATGTGGTTTCCAAAATCACTACCTTAAAATGATCCCTAGATCTACAACTTATAAAAAACATATTTTATGCTTCACAAACTAGGGTTATTAAATTTTCTTACCTTTTAAACAAGAAAATGTTATAAATAATTAATGGAAGTAAATGATGTCTAGCTAAGTTGGATTGATGCATGAGTTTTACTCCCATATGAGGCGTGAGGTTTGGAGTTCGAATCCTGTAAACACCTCTTGTGGTGCCAAATATGGGGGATTTTTCATATGGAAATCCCTATGGGGGCTGGGTTTGCCGTGTAAAGGAGCTCGAACCCGGGGTGCTCGCTGGAAACTTGCGAGTAGGCTTCCGTTGATATCATTTGCTGTTTCCAAAAAAAAAACTAATGGATACAATGGAGACTTTAGGAGGATAACTTAGACATGAGTCACTGATGCATATCAGCACTATGTCAATTTTTTTCCAAACCAAACACATGATCAAACCCCCTATAATAGTAACCAACCCCCCAAAAAAGGCGCCTACACGCCCAACACAACCATTTGGTCGCCTACACGACCAAACAAGCAAGGGGGTGGAAGACGCGTTGTGGAAGGTGCCCGTGAGGGGAAGTGACACATCGTCAAGGAAACACACCTTTTTCTCGTCCTATTACGGGTAGTCTTAGACCACCCATAACGGCGACCGGAAGTTCGGTCGTGACCCACCAACTCAGCCACCCCGACGCATCCTCCCCCGTTACGGTCGGTCACCGCCGACGCGTCCCCCCACTCCAACGGTCGAGTAGTCGGCCGTTCAAACTCGTCTCCAACGGCTCCAAAACACCCCCAAATGGCTATATTTTCCACCACCAACACCCCTTTCAAACTTAATTTTTACCCATTTTTTTACCTTATAAATACACAATCTTTTTCTAAAAAAATTCACACTTCTCATTTCTTTTCTTCATACTTACTCAATCACACACACTATCTTAAAAGTGAGTTCCGACGATGAAATGAATGTCGCTAATTTCATTTTTGGCGATGAGGAGGAGGACAAGATTATACATCTTGGTTTTTTACAAACGGCGGCCGCGTTTTTGAAGGTTCCAGTTCTAGTATCCCTAGAACTCCTAGAAGATACGTGCATAGGGACCGTGGCGGTGCGAATGACCGTCTCGTGGCAGTTTACTTCGCTGAAAATCCGACAAACCCACCACTTGTTTTTTTTAATGTTTTTAATTATTTTTAATGTAATGTTTTTAATTATTTTTAATGTAATGTTTTAATTATTAACGAAATTTAAAAAAAAATCCGATCGGTCACCCATTACGGGCTAATGGTCGCTGTCTGGTCATGTGTTTGATCATGAGAGAGAAAGCTGATGTGGCGCAGAGGTGGCAGGGGTGACCAAACTTTGTTTGGTCACCCATTACGGATAGTCTTACAAGCAACTTATGGGAAAGAAGATTATAGTCAATTATCTTTAATTTATGGAAACTGATTCGTATAGAGCGGTAGAGCTACCGTCTAACTACATATAAAATATTTAGCTCTTTGTCTTAAATTAAAATTTAAGAAAGTTGTTGAGGTTTTTTTTTTTTTTTTTTTTTTTTTTTTTGGTGGGGTGCGGGGTGGTTGATTTATTTTTATTTTTAGAGAAGACGAAGAATAGAGAATAGTAAAAGAATAGAAGAGTTTGAGATGTTGGTACTTGGTATATATAGGAGTAAAGAAAATGTTTATTATTTTTATAAAATTGAAAAGAAAAGATAATAAATGGCAATAAAAAATGCTAGTTTTTTTTACAAAAAATGAATTATTATCGTTAATTACAAAAATAGAAAATAATACTAAGCGATGTCTTTCCCTAACCGAGGTCTGGGAGCGCAGTCCAAGACCTCGCACGGAATGGCTATGGGGAGTGGCAAAACGCCGTAAACTCGCGTTCTTAAGTAGGAACGGCGAAAAATACCTCTCACTCCCATGATCTTACAAGTGTAAAAGTCCAAAGCTAAGCGATGGAGTGTAAAAATCGAAAAACGTAAGTAACCTAAAGTCATTGGCTAGTCTTGGAGACTTCATCCAAAATAATGTTGCTTGCAAAAGCTTCTTTGATATGGTGATTCAAACTACCCTTTGCATGTTATGCGGTATATAAATAGAGTTATTTTAAGAGTTATAACCCTCGGAGCGGTACTATTTTGTAGTGATGTCAAACTGGCCTATTCTCTTTCATGAGGGTATGTTTGGTAGAGAGAAATAGAAACTTAGAAATGAAAATGAAACTATTTCAGTCGTTTGGCAGACATGAAGAAATGGAGACACGGATGATTGAATATCTGTAGGAAATGATTTACATGCAATCCCATTTCTTCACTTTTGGCAAGGAAATTAAACTCTCCAGATTTTACCCTATGAGGATAAAAACATGGAGAATTCCATTTCTCCACAATTAACTTATTACTCCCTCCGTCTCATAAAAAACTTCCCATTTGGTTTTTGGCACAAGTTTTTAGGTGATAGTTAGTGGTGGGGTCATTGATAACACTTTTGATTAAAATATATGGTTGGATTGGAAAGAGAAAGATAGTTAGTGGATATTAGTAGGGGTGAGCATTTGGACCGAAAAAACCGAACCGAACCAAAAACCGACCGAAACCGAACCGAACCGAAACCGATAAGATGCTATCGGTTCGGTTTCGGTTTTGAAAATTCAGTGTTATCGGTTATCGGTTCAATCGGTTTGGTTCGGTTCGGTTCGGTTTTCGGAAAATGATGAACATTTGGCCTAAAATAACCGAACCGAACCGAAAACCGACCGAAACCGAACCGAACCGAAACCGATAACATGTTATCGGTTCGGTTTCGGTTTTGAAAATTCATCGTTATCGGTTATCGGTTCTATCGGTTCGGTTCGGTTCGGTTCGGTTGTGGCCCGATAATCACCCCTAGATATTAGTGATGGGGTCTTTAGTAATAATAGTTTTTATTGTGTGGAGCCCATTAAATATGGGAAATGAGAAGTTTTTTGTGGGACAAAAATTTATAGTGAAATGGGAAATTTTTTGTGGGACGGAGGGAGTATTATTTATTCTCTTCTTTATAATTAACTTAACTAGTTAATTATTCCACAGAACTTACTTTATTCGGTTGTCCATTATTGGGTGTGTAGCGGTGTGACCCTTTAGTGTCTTATAACATTGGACACGATGACACGTGTTATTATCTGTGCACATAAATCCAACATGAACCACAGGTGATTCAACACCACCGACCACCACCACCTCTGCCGGCCACCGTCTCCACCACCGGCAACCCCTCGCCACCGTCGGCTGCTTTCAGTTACATGTGATTGCGTATCTAATCACATGCGATTGCGACGGCCGGAGGTGGCGGTCGGCGATGGTCGGCGGCGGTTGGCGGCGACTAAAGGTGGTCAGCGGCGGCAGTGGTGGTGGTGGCCGGTGGTGGTTGTTGTATATTGAATCACATTGGATTTGATGCTGGTGGTGGTTAAGGGATCTTTTGATCCAATGATTAAGATTTGTCCCTTGTGATTTCATAAAAATGAAGGATTTCCTTTAATACGACTCTATAAAAATAATACAGAATTTACATATAAATTTATATAGGGTTTAAAATATAAAATTAGTAGATATATTGACTAATAAATCAAACATTGAAAGTTAATACATTATTAGAATAAGCTTTTAGAAAAGCTCTTCACTTTAATAATAAAAAGTCATCAAAAACTTATTTAAATAGTAGTAGCAATATACTCCCCCCGTCCCACAAAAAAGTTTATATTTCACCTTAAAATTCTGTCTCACAAAAAAGTTTACATTTCTCAAATTTGGGGAGCCCACCTAATAAAATAACATTATTATCAATCATTCCACCAATAAAATATTTTTTCTCTCCAATCTAACCTTATATTTTAATCAAAAGTATTATAAAGGACCCCACCACTAACTATCTCCTAAAAGATTGTGCCCAAATGAAATGTAAATTTTTTTATGAGATGGAGGGAGTATGTCATTTCTGGAATTCAGGCAGAGGTTTAATTTGCCACCTACCGTTTGTAATAAACTCTAGTCAGTTACTTCCTCCGATTCAAAATAAGTGATACACTTTGGATTTCACGGATTTTGAGGCAAAAGTTTATAATGATGGTTAAATTAGATTAATTGGATGGTTAGTGGGAAATGGGTCCCATATTTTTTGAATAAAGTGGAGTTAATGATGTTTAAAAGTAAAAATAAGGGTAAAAGGGGTCTTTTCAATTTGTTAAAGTAGATAGTTAGTGGGTGTGGGTCCCATTATTCATTATTAAAGGAAATTTAAAGTTCATTAAACACTTTTAATCTCATGCCCTTAGGTCATGAGTTAAAAAAACCCTAAAAAAATGCATGAGATGCAGTTTTCGGTTTAAATGATAACATTGTGTTTATAATTGCATTCCACATACCTCGTATCTGACGGAATTAGGTAGCGTTATTGCTGCTGCATATGCCCAAAAAAGTACACACTAGAAAACTTTAAAGAAAAACAAAATTTACTGATACAAGATGATCAAAGCTCCAACCTAATCACACTTACAGACTAAGGGTATTTTTGAGAAAGCTTATTAATGTGGCTTTTTAGCTTATTAATTTAATAAGCGTAAATAAGCTTGAAATTTTAAGCTTATTAAGCTAAAAAGCTAAAAAAAACCCCGTTAATTAGCTTTCACAAACATGCCCTAACTCTCATCAAGATGATGGGAGTTCAAAGAACAAACCCTCACTAGAAAAAAATTAATTATCATTTAATGACCACACAACATCATTTTGGGCAAATACCCACAATATGACCTCATCCATCACATGCTTGTTCATGGGTGGACCTAGAGGGTAGCCCGCAGTGGCACAGGACACTACTCAAAAAAAATTCGATAGGGTAAATTTTTTGTATATATTTTGTATTATGTTGATACCATCGGATTAAAAAAATCTACCAAATAGCTTAAAAGAATCTTTAAAAACCTTAAGTATTAGCATATAGTCCAACTCAGAGTCCAACCCAAAATCTAAGCCAACATGTACATTGTAGGCACCCCACACCTTAAAAGCCTTCTAACATGTTTCCTCCATGCCCATCGGGCCATCCATGATCCACAATCTCAATCTCAATTTATCTCGCATAGTTGCACAAAAAAACGTTTCTAAATTCAATCGGAGTATACCATAATTTCATCCACGTCTAAAAAATGGGTATGTTTTTATCCGTTTTAATTTCCAGGTCGATTAACGTCAAAAAAATATTATTATATTACATCCCAAAAAAATTATGGTGCTACTACTTGTGGAAAGTTGTAGTTCTGCCCATGTGCTCGATCCCGGCCACTCTTCTACAATTGTTTGCTTTTTTCTTCAAACCATGGTCTAATTTCTCCATGGGGCAGACGGACAAGGGTCGAGGGGGCACGAGAGAGGGGAACAACGGGGAGGGGGCGGTGTTCCATGGCCTTGCACGTCGTGGTCATAGGCCATCTTGGATGGTTGCATGGCGTGAGGCACCTATACCGAGTAGCCTTAATAATATGTCAAAAAATAAATGAACATGTATATCATTACTCTTTTGTCAAAAAGTGCATTAATAATTCTAATTATGTATTTACAATCTTTATCTTTGAGTTATATATAACAAATAGTATAAGCGAACGAACAGGGGTTCTTGTTTAAGCTACACAATAACTGATAGTAGGTGATTGATTTATTGTCAGGTTGCATCTAGAGCCCTATAGAAGAATGCTGCAATAGAGTCAAGCTATAAAGAATGTGGAACTATATCTTTTCGTTCGAATGAAAAGAATTGATTATCATCATGACAATTCAAGTAGAGGGTTTTAAATGCCACCCACCATTTCTACTTACAATGTAACAACACATTTGGCATGTCAGGAGGGTTTTAACATGCTACCTGACTTTTCTAACCATACAAACTTTAACAATTAGTGCATTACAAATGCCTAACGTATTTATGATTGGATAAGTTTTTTACTATATATGTTTATAATGCTTATTTGGTATATAAGTTTATAGTGCTTATTTAGTGTTCTGGTTAATTATTTGGTGTCATGTTTATTGGAGAACATGCTTAAACTACATACCTAAACACATGATTTCAGTTGTCTAAAATATTCATATAATAACTATTCCTTCCGTCCCAAATTTATTGTCCACTACAACAAAAAAAAAAAAAACACAATTTAAGAAAAGTACATTAATTATACTATGTCACAAATCAAATTTTCTTTTTTCCACTTAAATATTTTTTGATTGGTTGAAACAACAGTCTTTATGGGACAAACTAAAATAGTATACTAGACAATAAAAATGGGACGGAGAGAGTATGATTTAACTAATTGATACTATAAAAGCATGAAAAATACATTTATTAATCATTAACGAACTCTTTTTTGAGATGTATTAAATGCATTTTCTAATATAAATAATAAAGTTTACTTTATTTAATGATCTTATATCATGCCCTTACACTATGCGTAATGAGTGACCACTGTTTCAGTGGTCACCATGATACATCAGCGCCACGTCAGCTTTTTCTCGCCTGATCAAATACATGACCAAACTGCGACCAAATGCATGTAAGACCACTGTTTTTTTTAATTTCATTAATAATTAAAAATATTACATTAATTTAAGTGTGAAATATTTGATAAGAACTAGGTATTTATAAAGGTAAAAAAAATGAGTTAAAAATGGGTAAAAAAAGAAATGAGTCAATGAAGTAAAAGAGAAATGGTTAATGAATTTTAAAGATTTTCAATTTTAAGAATAACGAAAAAGGGTAAACATGATATATAATTTCTATCTTCCACATCTTGTTTTTCATTCTCTGTAATTTTTCTTCCTCGATCCTCAACATCTCATCCGTTGCCTTCGACTTTGATCACGACCTACAACGGTTGTCTGGCCAACCGTTGCCCTTTGAGAACACGTCGCGTGAATTTCACATATTGGGGAGGAGACGTGTCGTGTAAGGTGACGGCAGGCGACCGGAGGGGTACGACACACCCGTTACGCCCGGTCTTAAGGCATGTTTTGTAGGAGCTAATACCAATTTTCATTAATAAAATACAATTACAATAAGGGAAATTGACGAATACGTTTACAAAAGATTGAAACAAACTAAATAGAACAAACAAGTACAAGGTTTTGGCTGAGTCTCGTGAAATTCACGATCCCCTTAAAATAGATTCGTTGTCTATTTCCCAGGGTAAAACAACCGAGTAGTTTTACACTACCGGATATAATCCAAGCCAGAACAAGTACCGAAATTAAGAGCGTTTTCTTGGAGAGAAAGCTGTGAAAAGAAGAAGTAGGTGTAGAAGGTGTGTCTACAAATGAGACCCAAGGTCTCCTTTTATAGTGTAGAATGCCAAGTGATGTTTAAACAAAACATTAAATGCATTCAATACAATTAAACAAGAAATCAAAACAGTAATCTGCACTAATTGCAGAATTTTCGTAACTGTTCTGCTCAGTCCTTCTGGTCAGTCCAGGAACTCAGTCTGAGAACTCAGTCCGAGAACTCAGTATCAGAAGTCAGTATACGAACTCAGTATTGGAAGTCAGTGCAGCAGCTCAGTATCAGACTGATGTTGCGCAGGTCAGTATCAGACTGCTGCTGCGCAGGTCAGTATCAGACTGCTGCTGCGCAGGTCAGTATCAGACTGCTGCTGCGCATGTCAGTATTGGAAGTCAGTATCAGACATCTGCTGCGCAGATCAGTACTGCAGGTCAGTATGAGACTGCCTGCTGCGCAGGTCAGTATCAGACTGATACTGCATAGGTCAGTATCAGACTGCAGCTCAGTACACGTCGAACACTCAGTGCGAGGAGGTCGGTATTGATCGGTTCAGTACTGAGGTGGTCAGTATGAAAAAATCAGTACTGAGGAGGTCAGTACGAGACAACTGCAGTGTCGATGAGGTGCAAAAATTGACCCGCACGAGCCCGGAATTTCGGAGCTGCATTCGTGCCCGCAGGTCGCTCGGGCGTACACGAGTTCAAGCTATTTCGGGCAACTCAGTCCAAATTATTTGCACCCCCCCCCCCCCCCCGCGCGTAGGCGTGCGGGTAAAACCCATGTATAAGGATTTAATCTTCCATACAACTTCCAACCTTATAAACCAACAAATGGTTTCATCTTTTTCCTATGTGGGATACTCTCCCACATCCCCCACTTCCAAGATTTCTTGTATCAAACACCCTACTTTGAGAGTCGATATCTCATTCACCACAACTCGACTTTGGACACGCTATATACCGTTGCGTAGCTCTCATATAGGAGAACACATAGCTACCAACCAATAACTATATATAACACATATATATATAATTATATAGGTCCAAAGTTGGTGAAAAATCATTTTATCACAACTTTTTCCAACAATCCCCCACATGAATAGAGATCGATTGAAAACACCACAAACCATCGATAAATGTTCAGCAGTCAAGTCTTGCAAAGGATGGGTAGGTGTTAGCCTTTGAACCCTCCCTTGAGAAGCACACTTAGTCTCCTAGCAGTCAGTAGACGTGATGTCCTTGAACTGAGTCCGCCTTTTGTGTAGTCGACGGTATACATTCTCACAAGACCATCCCTAACTTGTTCATATCCTCTTATCGTGCCCGTCTTGGTCATGGACACTGCCTGGTTCTGCGAGAGCTACTAAGAATTGTGCCCAACAATCCCATTCGAAGCGACCCCACTTCTCTCTCACATAGGTGATTCTCTACCACGAATCATTAAAAGCCATAGTGCTTATCCTCATTGTCACTGAACTAGGAATGGACTAGGAAGTAGTACAATGTACTCCCTTTAAGAATGTATGGAGGAATTCCGTTACCCCCACAGTGACATCCCTTCGTTTATACAATTAGGTTGTCCTATTGAACCTAGATCTTGGGATCTCCAGTCAACTAGGTTAGGTTTCCTTCGCATAAACTTTTATTCCAAGGGCTTTAGTCCCATTCCATTTGACGACTTATTAACTAACTCTTTGCTTAAGCCTTTCGTAAGCGGATCCGCGATGTTATCTTTTGACTTTACATAGTCAATCGTGATAACTCCAGTTAAGAGTAGTTGTCGTATCGAGTTATGTCTACGTCGAATATGCCTTGACTTACCATTATACATTGCACTCTTGGCTCTACCAATAGCCGATTGGCTATCACAATGTATACAAATGGAAGACAAAGGCAATGACCAATTTGGAATACATTCCACAAATTGGCGTAGCCATTCCCCCTCTTCACCACTTTTATCCAAGGCGATAAACTCAGATTCCATTGTGGATCTAGCTATAATCGTTTGCTTGGACGATTTCCAAGATATAGCCGCACCTCCAAGGGTAAACACATAACCACTTGTAGATTTGGAATCCTTTATATCCGATATCCAATTCGCATCACTGTATCCTTCTATCACAGCGGGATATCTAGTATAATGTAGTCCATAATTTCTAGTGTACCTCAAGTACCGAAGTACTCTAGTAATACTTTTCCAATGTTCGACACTTGGATTACTAGTGTACCGACTTAGCCTACTCACCGCATAAGCTAAATCCGGTCTTGTACAACTCATTAGGTACATTAGACTACCAATAATCCTTGAGTATTCTAATTGATTCACACTTTCACCTCTATTTTTATATAGATGGTGAGAGGTGTCAATTGGAGTACTAACTTTATTAGTGTCTCCCCCACTAAAATTCTCAAGAATTTTATCAACATAGTGTTTTTGAGTTAACACAAGTCCATCATGGGTGCGTACAATCTTGATTCCAAGAATGACATCCGCCAAGCCCATGTCTTTCATGTCAAACCTTGACTTCAACATATCTTTTGTAGATTGAGTCATCTTATCATTGCTTCCAATGATAAGCATATCATCTACATAAAGACATAAGATGACATATCCATGACTTGTGTTTTTCACATAAACACATTTGTCACACTCGTTAATTTTAAAGCCACTTTCTAGCATGACATTGTCAAACTTTTGGTGCCATTGTTTAGGAGCTTGTTTCAATCCATACAATGATTTAACGAGTTTACATACTTTTGCCTCTTGACCGGGAGCAATAAAGCCTTCCGGTTGTTCCATATAAATCTCCTCTTCTAAATCACCATTTAGAAAGGCGGTTTTCACATCCATTTGATGAACCTCTAGATTTCTTATGGAAGCAATCGCAAGTATCATCCGAATTGATGTTATTCGCGTAACCGGTGAGTAGGTATCAAAGTAATCTAGACCTTCTCGTTGTCTATATCCTTTGATCACCAACCTCGCTTTGTATTTATCAATGGAACCATCCGCTTTCATCTTTTTCTTAAAAATCCATCGGTAGCCTAAAGTTTTACAACCCGGAGGAAGATCAACTAGCTCCCACGTATGGTTTTGTAAGATAGAATCTATCTCGCTTTTAATGGCTTCTTTCCATTGAGGTCCTTCTGAAGAAGTTACCGCTTCACGGTAGGTCCTTGGTTCACTTTCTACCATATAGGTGACAAAGTCCGAACCAAAGGATTTTTCAATCCTTGCCCTTTTACTTCTTCTAGGCTCAACCTCTTCTAATTGAGGTTGTTGTTGTCTCTCATCATGGACAACTTCGTCAACACGTGTAGACGAACTTCCTTGTTCTTTGTCTAAACAAGGAAACACATTTTCAAAGAATGACACATTCCTTGATTCCATAATCGTATTTTTGTGTATATCGGGAATCTTAGATTCATGCACAAGAAAACGATAGGCACTACTATGATGTGCATAACCAATAAATATGCAATCAACCGTTTTAGACCCAATCTTTTGAGTCTTAGGAAGAGGAATGGCTACCTTAGCAAGGCACCCCCACACTCGTAAGTACTTATACGAAGGTTTTCTTCCAAACCAAAGTTCATACGGTGTTTCATCCTTTTCCTTACGTGGTATCTTATTTAAAAGATAATTAGCCGACAAAATGGCTTCCCCCCACATTTCGTGGTTTAACCCCGAACTTATAAGCATGGCATTAACCATCTCTTTCAAGGTACGATTCTTTCGCTCGGCAATACCGTTTTGCTGTGGCGAATAAGGAGCAGTGAATTCATGTCTTATTCCATTTTGAGAGCATAATGTCGCAAAAGGATAAACATATTCACCTCCTCGATCACTTCGTACAACCTTGATTTTCTTATTAAGTTGGTTTTCAACCTCATTTTTATACAAAATGAATTTCTCAATTGCTTCATCCTTACTCTTAAGTAAGTATACATAGCAATATTTAGTACAATCATCAATGAACGTAATGAAGTACTTGTTACCACCCATGGTAGGAATTGATTTCAAATCACACACATCCGTATGAATCATATCAAGTGGTTCGGTATTTCTTTCAACCGATCGAAATGATGTTCTCGTAAGTTTGGCTTCAACACACGTGTTGCATTTGTGATTCGAATCAATATGGAATGTTGGTATGCTATTTAATTTAATTAAACGACGAATTGAATTAAAATTTACATGGCCTAAACGACCATGCCAAACATTTGACGTTTCAAGTAAATGAACGACATTAGTAACATTTTTATTAAAATTTCGTTTAAAATTTCTCAAATTTAATTTGAACATACCATTAAGGGCATAACCCCTACCAACATCCATTCCACATTTTGATAACACAATTTTATCGGATTCGACCACAACTCGAAATCCAAACTTAGTAAGCAACCATCCGGACACAAGATTCTTACGAATCGCCGGAACATACAACACATTGCTTAATGTGACATCATTTCCGGAAATCATCCTTAAGATGACATTCCCTTCACCTTTGATATCCGCGGTAGCCGAGTTTCCCATAAAAAGTTTTTGTCCATTTCCAACATCTTTGAAAGTGCTAAACAAACTTTTATTGAAACACACGTGACGGGTTGCACCCGTATCGACATACCATCCACTTGAATCGTTTCCCACCAAATTAACTTCCGACAACTCGGAAATCATAGCCACAATATGCACATCTTCCTTCATATGCATTTCCATATTAGGCATTGTCACAACATTTGTCATTTTTATCAAATAAAAAATGCAAATATTTGACCAATAAGCCTCAACAATTATACTTATTTCGATTAGAAGTAAGATATTTTTCAAGTGTTAACTCAAGAAGTCTATGACTATCTTGTATCTTACAACCAATGTCAACAAATATAAATTTTTAAATCCAAAATTGTTTTAAACAATATACCAAGTTATTTAAAATCAAACTTTAAAAACTTGATATAATGTACTTTAAATCCAAAAATTTGATTTAACAAATTTAAACAAAACAAAATTGGAAAATTTTCTTTTCTAAAAACTCAATTGAACCTTTTTGTTCTATATAAACGTTTCAATCACCACTTTTCCGAATCTATGCTATTAACGAGCAAAATCCGGAAAAAAAATATGTATTTTCCAACCGGTATTAGCTAGAGAGGAAAATATATTTTAAGTTTGTAGGAGCTAATACCAATTTTCATTAATAAAATACAATTACAATAAGGGAAATTGACGAATACGTTTACAAAAGATTGAAACAAACTAAATAGAACAAACAAGTACAAGGTTTTGGTTGAGTCTCGTGAAATTCACGATCCCCTTAAAATAGATTCGTTGTCTATTTCCCAGGGTAAAACAACCGAGTAGTTTTACACAACCGGATATAATCCAAGCCAGAACAAGTACCGAAATTAAGAGCGTTTTCTTGGAGAGAAAGCTGTGAAAAGAAGAAGTAGGTGTAGAAGGTGTGTCTACAAATGAGACCCAAGGTCTCCTTTTATAGTGTAGAATGCCAAGTGATGTTTAAACAAAACATTAAATGCATTCAATACAATTAAACAAGAAATCAAAACAGTAATCTGCACTAATTGCAGAATTTTCGTAACTGTTCTGCTCAGTCCTTCTGGTCAGTCCAGGAACTCAGTCTGAGAACTCAGTCCGAGAACTCAGTATCAGAAGTCAGTATACGAACTCAGTATTGGAAGTCAGTGCAGCAGCTCAGTATCAGACTGATGCTGCGCAGGTCAGTATCAGACTGCTGCTGCGCAGGTCAGTATCAGACTGCTGCTGCGCAGGTCAGTATCAGACTGCTGCTGCGCATGTCAGTATTGGAAGTCAGTATCAGACATCTGCTGCGCAGATCAGTACTGCAGGTCAGTATGAGACTGCCTGCTGCGCAGGTCAGTATCAGACTGATACTGCGTAGGTCAGTATCAGACTGCAGCTCAGTACACGTCGAACACTCAGTGCGAGGAGGTCGGTATTGATCGGTTCAGTACTGAGGTGGTCAGTATGAAAAAATCAGTACTGAGGAGGTCAGTACGAGACAACTGCAGTGTCGATGAGGTGCAAAAATTGACCCGCACGAGCCCGGAATTTCGGAGCTGCATTCGTGCCCGCAGATCGCTCGGGCGTACACGAGTTCAAGCTATTTCGGGCAACTCAGTCCAAATTATTTGCACCCCCCCCCCCCCCGCGCGTAGGCGTGCGGGTAAAACCCATGTATAAGGATTTAATCTTCCATACAACTTCCAACCTTATAAACCAACAAATGGTTTCATCTTTTTCCTATGTGGGATACTCTCCCACATCCCCCACTTCCAAGATTTCTTGTATCAAACACCCTACTTTGAGAGTCGATATCTCATTCACCACAACTCGACTTCGGACACGCTATATACCGTTGCGTAGCTCTCATATAGGAGAACACATAGCTACCAACCAATAACTATATATAACACATATATATATATAATTATATAGGTCCAAAGTTGGTGAAAAATCATTTTATCACAACTTTTTCCAACATGTTTCAGACACTACTTATTAACTAAGGAGAGATTGTGTTTTTTAAACGACATAGAGATACCATGTTAAAACATCGAACGGACTAGTGAAGGATTAAAAGTACATAAAGCAACACTCTAAACGATACTTACACGTAGGGGTGAGCATTTGGACCAAAAAAACCGAACCAAACCAAATCTGATAACATGTAATCGGTTCGGTTTCGGTTTTAAAAATTCATCATTCTCGGTGTCGGTTTTGATTTGGTTCGGTTTGGTTTCGGTTCGGTCCTCGGATAAGATGAGCATTTAGGCTAAAAGAAAATGAACCGAAACCGAACAGTACCAAAGCCGAAAACATGTAATTGGTTTGATTTCGGTTTTGAAAATTCATCATTTTTCGATTTCAATTCTATCAGTTTTGGTTCAGTTTGATTTCTACTTACACGGGCAAATACATGGCAATTAATAAGGATTAGAGATCCAATCATTCCAAATAATGTTCACCTTGATACATCTACGCACTAACGCACAATTACACGATTAAAAGAAAAAGTTTGTGCTTCATTAAACATTCTTAAAGACTGGCGGTTATGAAATTTCAAAGAACCCAAGATTTTTTTAGCGTCGGGAATATATATATTAGATTTTTTTTTTTTGAACAGCAAAGAAAAGGATAATCGCAAGTGAGCTTCGGCATTGCCATCACCCACCCCGACCACCCCAAAATTTCATTAATAAACGATTAATCGGCACATAGTACCAATAACACCAATATTACACCAATATTACACCACTACTTACAAATGTATTAAGAAGGCAAAAGATAATCTACCAAAACAGAAAAATAAAAACTCCTAACAGCCTCAACTTCGCCTTCCTCCTATATTCCTAAATCAAACTCTTTCTTTTATAATATGAGTGGATCTGAACACCATGTCCCCCAATCGAGACTGCTCCAATTTGACTTTGACCGATGTTTTATCCAAAAAAAAGCTTGGGCTTGAGCTTGCACATTAATTGATTGAAAGGCTCCCGGATTATTATTAAATACTAGAAAGGTCCTAAAAACACCCTAGAAAGGTCCTAAGACCACAGCCAACGACCTCGCCACTTCTTCCGCCCCTCCTACTGGCGATCCACAACCGTTGGCACGGCGGGATCAGTGGCACTCGCCACTTTCCATCCTCGAGTGTGGAGACGATAGAGATGGCGAGAATTTTGTGGGCCCCCTCCATTTTGACCGTTCAAAAGTAAAAAAAAAGTTCAAACTCAAGAACAAGTTTCGGGAGAGAAAAAAAATTCAATTTTCATAAAATATTCAACTGATTATTCCGATCAACAAAATACACTTTAAATATGGCCCAGAATTTCGAATGTGCCTAAAACGACAAACGGACCGAAAACTGAGTCTAAACAAAGTTTGCAAAAATAAAGAAAAAAACACTAAAATGCAAATAAAGTGTCCAAAAACAGTGTTTTTGGGCCGGATAGTTGGGTAAACCGCCTACGGCAGTATCACGTCGTAGCCTTCGTCTCGAGCTTCGATTTGGTTACTCGTGGCCTTAAACGGAGACTCGAGCTAAAAATTATGTCCGTTTCAGTAAACCCCCCTTTCTCACGCGACATTGGGCCTCAAGAAACAAAATGGCCCGTTCTTCTATTGGGCCTGCATCAATATGTTGCAGGAAGGAGATTCAATTTTGAGACGAGAAAGAGGTACAAGTTTGCAAGCCTAATGTACAAGTTATTTGGGGAAAAGACAGAAGTACCCTCACGTGTGTAGCATGTGGGCTAGTTAACGGCCAAATTTGGACGAAAGGATAGAAAAATGAAATCCAAAAATCTTCAGGGACAAAAAAACCGACTAAAAAGTTTAGGGACAAAAATGCAGAATCAAGTATACCACAGGGACAATTTTTGTAATTTACCCGTTAAAAAATATGTTGAATCATAAACGAGTATCGAGCTCGAACACAAAGAATATATAAAAATTCAAGTCAAATAATATATAAATATTCGAGCTCGAGCTCAATACAATTTTAAAAACTAGCTTATTCGAGTCGAGCACACACTGAACTTGCTACCACTATATGAACTATTGATCACACTCTGAATTCACACGGGAATGTAATACTTAAACTTTGTATGTGTGTATGTATGTATGTATGTGTGTATGTATGTGTGTGTATGTGTATGTGTACGTACGTATACGTAGGTATGTACGTATGTATGTATGTATGTATGAATGTGTATATGTATGTGTGTATGTATGTGTGTATGTATGTATGTATGTATGTATGTATGTATGTATGTATGTATGTATGTATGTATGTATGTATGTATGTATGTATGTATGTATGTATGTATGTATGTATGTATGTATGTATGTATGTATGTATGTGTGTATGAAGTATTACCTAGCTCATTCCCCCCAATTTGATGAGTAATGGAGTATTGCTCACTAATGGATAATGATTGATTGCATAGTTGTTAACCAAGCAACATTAATGATTATCATTACCATTCCCCACCCTCTAATACCTCCAACCAAGCATACCCTTATTCTATTTGTCTTCATTAAATCCATATAGATCAGTGGCTTACTTTCGACCGAACAAGAACCTTCTTTACATGTCATCTCCTATTACTTCAACGTACCTTTCGAAACACTATATCCATACAAATATACATGATTTAAGAATATATCAAACCTACATATCATAGTAGACAACAAGTACTACATCCACTTCATTCACCACTCAAAAATGGTAAATTTGATTACAATTTCCGGAGGAGTGAAGGAGACAGAATATGGCAAAATACTGCTCTCTAATGTGATGGTTACAAGAAAGAGAAACCTTTTCACGGGTCGTAAATGGAGGTCCATCGACATCCAAATGGGTATCGGGATGTTAGCTATTCATTTCCTTGCACTATTTGCACCATTTACGTTTACTTGGAGTGCTTTCTGGACCGCGTTTTGGAGCACGATATTAGGCGGAATGTGTGGCATAACTCTCTCTTATCATCGTAACCTAGCACACCATAGTCTCAAGTTGCCGAAATGGCTCGAGTACACATTTGCTTATATTGGAGCCCTATGTTTCCAGGTTCATTTTTCGTTTATTTCTTGAGTATATACTTTAAGTAGTTAATTATTTTAACATCAACTTATTATATTTGCAAGACCCTTTACTTAATTTAAGTAGAAATGGTCGTTGAATTGAGTCCGTTGGTTAATTACAAGATTCATTATTTGTTTTTTTTTATGTAACTGATCCTATGTTCTAGCTTCTCGTTAAGTCTTTTTTTTTGGGAGTTTTGACTTTAAGTATAGGATGATGACATCGCCAAAACTTTTTTCTTATGATCATTTTCTGCTGTTTAAATAAGCTTATTATATTTGCAATTTTGCATGTAGAGGGATCCAATTTTTTGGGTGAGCACTCATAGATACCACCATCAATATGTTGATACAGAAAAAGATGCACACTCTCCCACATTTGGATTTTGGTTTAGTCATATGGGTTGGCTCTTCGACAGCGGCTACATTATTGAAAAGGTATTTTGAGTCCTCATGTTTTTATAAAAAAAAACGTTCTAGGCTAGCTAATAATCTTGTTTTTTTTTTCAATGGAAATGGCAAATAATTTTGTTTAATTTATTATTATGTTTTACAGTATCAGGAAAGAAAGAATGTAGAAGATTTAAAGAAGCAAGTATTTTATAGGTTTCTTAAAAAAACCTATTCATTGCATGTATTTGCATTTACAGTCCTGGTTTATGCTCTTGGTGGATTTACCTACCTTGTTTGGATTGTGGTAAGACTTTGCTACCTTAATTATGTTCCAACTTTGAATAGTATATGGGAAATATATATAAAAAGTTGCATTTTTTTAATGGCAAGCTTTCATTAAAACTAGTAATTAATTAAGAAGCTAGGAAAGAACACGACAACTAAAAAAAATTAAATTACTTCTTACCAGATATTTCCACTTCATCATCCTACTCATAAATATAATTGACATATGGAATCCACTAATTATTTTATTTAATCTCATCATCTGATTTGGATATTTTTATTGATCCAATGAGAAAAAGATAAATAGAAAAATTTAGTCCCATGAATATATATGTATAACCATGGTACAAAAATATTTTGCAATTGAATATGTGATAATGAATCTATTTAATACGTAGGGAGTTAGAACCACATGGCTATATCACGTGACATTTCTAGTGAACTCAGCATGTCATATATGGGGAAATCAAGCTTGGAACACCGGTGACCTCTCTAAGAATAATTGGTAAGTACGTACGTCTTTGTACAAGTTATAAACATTTAGCATCTACTAATTTAGTATTTAGTTATGGGAAATGATAATGACAGCTTTTACGGCTGTCATAAGATGTTCGAACTTGCATAAAAGGTTGTACATTAATTAATAACCGTCTCCCGTGTTTAAGGAATTCTCCTTCTATTGTTGAAAATACAAGTTAATAATACATATAATAATTTTTTAAAGACAACCTTATGCAATGTCATTAACAAAATCCTTTAAGTATTATATGATACGATGTATATATAGGTGGGTAGCATTGGTTACTTATGGAGAGGGATGGCATAATAATCACCATGCATTTGAGTATTCAGCTCGACACGGGTTAGAATGGTGGCAAATTGACTTTTGTTGGTATACGATTCAGTTTCTTGAAGCACTAGGATTAGCGACCAATGTCAAGTTGCCGACCGAGGAACACAAACTTAGAAAATCATTTTCTTCTCGTAACAAGTTCAAGTGATTCGTTCTTAATTTTACGCCATGTGCGTTGAGATCATGCATGTTTGTTGTAACGGTACACATGAAATGTGTATTGAAAGGGCATATTTATAAGTACTTAGTTGATGTATGAATAATCACATGTTCGGGTGTACTTTTATATAACTATGGTGGGGAAATGTGAACCCTCAAACTATATAAGTGGGGAACTTTTAAGAATCCATGTAGTTCTTGTATGAACCTTTTCACCGTGTATGTTTTGGTACTTGTTTTGTGACATATGGATAGGGCTGTCAAATCGTGTTATCGTTTCGTGTTTCTGGATAACACGACACGACACGACACGAAAACGTTTAACACGAAAACGACACGACACGAAGTCGTGTTTTATTTTGCTAACACGAACACGACACGATTAAAAAAACAATAACACGACAAACACGACATCACAAAATAAATAACAAATTTATTACTTATTACATGCTAAAAACACGATAAACACGACAAACACGATAAAATCATAACTATCGTGTCAATTTCGTGTTAATCTCTGAACACGAACACGACACGACACGACTTCGTGTTTGTTTTACACAACACGAACACGACACGAACACGAATTCAAATTTCAATTTCGTCCCAATTTCGTTTCGTTTCGTGTATTTTTGTCGTGTCGTGTCAGGTTTTGACAGCCCTACATATGAATCCATATTACCCTATGTTGTTAATAAAACGGTTAATTATGTTTTAATCCTCATATTTCACTCCTTTGGTATATTAACCCTCACTTTTTTTCAATCATAAGTTCCTCCCAAAGTTTGGTTGGTTTAGTGTTTAATCTCAAGTTCTATTGGTTAAGTTGTTTTAACACTTTTGACGACATGCTATTACTTTAACCAGCCATTTTAGATCAAGTTATTAAAACAAGTTACTCTAAAATAATATCTAAAACTAATTTCTTTACTCTCTTTTATACAACAATATCTAAATCTAATTTCTTTATTCTCTTTTATACAACAGTTTCCAATCCCCTCAAATGCGAGGTATATATAGCAGATAAAATATAAACAGTCATACTTCTACCCCAAATGAAATGTAAACAGTCATACTTCTACCTAGGGGTGCCCAAAGGATTGACCCGACCCGACTTAAACCCGAACCCGAACCCGATTATGCTAATCGGGTCGGGTCTATTCGGGTTCCATGTTATTATCGGGTTTTTTAAACACGACCCGACCAACCCGATTCGTTATCAGGTCGGGTTTCAGGTTATAATTTCTTAACTTTGTCGGGTTCGGGTTGACCCGATTAGACCCGATTAAAGTTTTAAGTATTATATTTCCTATAATAATTATAAAATTTTTACTATTAAATCAATTAATTAGCAAATTATATGGTAAAGTATTCAATAAAAATCAATTAATAATTACAAGTGTTAAATAAAAACTCATAAAATTTTATATATTAAATAATTTCTTTAAGTTTTACCAAAAATGCTAACTGAAGTGTAACCCGACCAACCCGATCGGGTCAACCCGACAAACCCGAAACCCGACCAACCCGAACCCGACAAACCCGAATCCTTATCGGGTCGGGTTTCGGGTTAGGATTTTTTAAACCTCAAACCCGACGGACCGACCCACTAAGAACCGGGTCGGGTCGGGTTGACCCGTTGGGCACCCCTAGTTCTACCCCAATGGTTGGGAGACTACCCCAAGGACCTCCGGCAAAATAAGTCTGCTTATTAAATTTTGAAAATTAAGTTATATGACAAAACTAATAATCACATTTTCTATATACTAAACTAATAACTGTGTTTTGATTGACTCGTTTCACTAATTATGGTGTTGTTACTTAGGTGATATCTAACGTTATAATTTTTTTAACATGACTGATGATACCCGTATCCATGAGCTTAAATTTAAAACGCACACAAACACAAGCCTTAATTACCACAACCATGCAGAAATTATCCAACAAAGTCTACATAACTCTTCAACCACACCTTATTACAACAAAACAAAACAAAACAAAACACATTTCAAACTTCAATCAAACCTCTTTTCTCACGAAGTAAGAATTGGGGGAAGATAATCAACTTTCCCACCAAGAACTCTCGCTTTCGTATCGGGAAAAAACTCCATTCCCGGCAACTCGGTAACATTCCCTTCACTCGCCACCCCAATCGGGTACCTCAACAAATGACCCGGTAAATCTTGGTCAGCATTCTCACTAGCAAACAAATCCCAATATTTATCCGCAATTTGGTTGACTTTTTTCACACATTCGGTTGTTTCGGGGCGTTGGAATGTTTCGTCTAGCATACCGAGGTGTTCGTACCATAAGGCCATGCGGAACCCATGGACCTGCCCACGGGCGGGTTCGCGGGTCGAGAGATGGTGCGGTTGGTACGCGCCCATTGCTATCTCGGAATCACGTGCACCGTCCATTGATCGTTGGTTGATGTTTGCCGACCCGACTATTATGTATTCGTCATCAACTGTGTGATACGGAAAGTGTTATTAATTTAAGAGTAAATTAAGCAGAGGTGGCAAAATAGGCAGGCCAGTCAGCATGGGATATGAGTCAAACAGACTATAGCTATAAATATAAAAGAGTAAATTACAGAAATTGCCCATGTGGTCTTCCAGATTCTCTGAATTTGTCCTTATACTTTTAATTTCGTTTTCTTGTGCCTCTGCTTTTTAATTTCATGATTTTTATCCCTATAGTCTGCGAATTGCATTTTTTCGTCCTTTTTTGCCCTAAAATGACCAAATTACCCTTATAAATATTTTTCCTGAGTTTTTTTTAATTATTTATAAGGGCAATTTGGTAAATTTAGGGCAAAAGAGGACGAAAAAAATGAAATTCAAAGACCATAGAGACAAAAATCACAAAATTCATAAGTAGAGGGGAAAAAATGAAATTAAAAGTATAGGGACAATATTATATAATCTGGAAGACCATTAGGGGACAATTTCTGTAATTTACTAAAAAAAAAGGGTAATCTTTTACTGGTCAAAATGGGACAGGTCGGGTCAAGCCGATCCAACCTGCAAACAACATTTCTTTACTTTCCCTGAGTTTTATAAATGAGTATTTGCTTAATCTGACTTAATAAGCTATGTTATTACTGTGATATTCTAATTACTGAGATAAAATGATTCACAGGATCTATTCAATTTTGAGTACAATTGGGGTCACCTTTGACCCACTTTAGACCCATTTCTATTTCACTTACTAGATATAAAGTATAACTCAAACCTTGGGTCAAACACGGGTCAAATTGCAACCTCCACTTCTAGTGATGGGTCAAAAGTCAAAACCGTTAGTTATATGGTAAATATGTTTAAAAATATATATTTTAATATATATTATAAAAATAATAATCCAGTTTGTTTCTTAATAAAATTAGAAAAACTGTTGACCCGTTTCTTTTATCACTAGATTAAACAATTTTACACATTTGACCAATTTTCAACCATGAAATAAAAAGATTTAGTTTGAACCTGTTACTTACCAATCATCATTTTGGCATGCACATAAATCATGAACCGACGGGCCTCCTGAGCTTTCAAATAATCCGAATCGGGCTCAGGCGATTCACTCGGTTCATACTCTCCGCCCCTCTTGACCTCACGGTTCCCGAGACAAAAAAACGTGAGATAATCTCTCGGGTTTTCTTGCAAACCCTGAGCTTCAAGAGCCCGAACAATGTCTTTATACATCATTTCCATAGTCCTCCTTTGCCAATCTAATATTGCTTGAACCGATGCACTCTCGGGAATGCCTTCGGGCCACATGGGGACCACAACGTAGACCGTGAATTTCTCGCCCGCTTCGATCTTGCTCACGATTTTTAGAGAGAGTTCTTTTGGGATCAGATGTAATGCACCCACATCCTCACCTATATGAGTCAGCAAAAACCAAACCTTTAACCGAAATAACTAAAATAACCGAATAACTGAACCAAATCAAAAGCTGATGGTTTGGATTTTGGTTCTTGGGATAAAACCGAACAATATTAACCAAACCAACCAAGTTTATATACTTTTTATGATTTTAGAAAATGTATGCATTTTGACTATTTGACGATTTCTTACACCAAAAACTATACTTAAAATGTTCTATTTGAGCTAAAGCTAAAAAATATGGACACAAAAAATAAGGGCAAATTTCATGAAATAGTAAAATACTTTAGATGATGGTCCATTTTAGCAATTTTAAGTTTTTAAGGGTCCGTTTTGGTACTTACAAGTTTTTAACCGGCCTGATTGGGTAATTAAAGTTTTAATCCGTTACTATCCGCTAATTAAAATAAGTTTTTTTTAACGTTTATTAATATTATAATTACCAAAATATACCAACTAAAAATTTGATATTATCAAAATGACCTTACAAACTTCTAATTACCAGAACGGACCACCACCACCTAAATTATGTTGTTATTTAATGGCATCTGCCCAAAAATTATAGATATGATGTTTATGGGCTCAAAGCTAAACATTTGGTTAATAACCAAAATACCAAACCCACTTTATAACCGAAACGGAAGGATTTTCAATTATCATTAACTGAAAATTTCAGGTTTAGACCTCACCTTTAACATCATCAAACTCCCATGCGTATGAGCTTCCTAGAAAATACTGATTTTCAATATATATAAAACGTTTGGCTCTTCGTATAGCATGAATATACGCATCTTGTATACTCCTATCAATTATATTATCTTTCCCACTAACTAACCCCGATTTAGCAGCTTCTTCGGGTGTATCCGGGAACCCGAAAGCAGCCCCACCATCAATCGACCTAAACACTTGAACATTCCACGTTTCTTGATCATCAAGAAACATGACGGGAGAAGGTGAAGTAAGAATACCATCAAGTT
Organism: Calendula officinalis; assembly: GCA_963853835.1. Classification (NCBI taxonomy): domain Eukaryota; kingdom Viridiplantae; phylum Streptophyta; class Magnoliopsida; order Asterales; family Asteraceae; genus Calendula; species Calendula officinalis. The sequence goes on along the minus strand of OY970827.1, from coordinate 74,824,393 downwards.
CTCTTAAATTAACAAGAATATCTTTCCCGCCTTGTTTTTTCCACCTTTGTTCAAAATTGAACAAAACATCCCACGCAATGGGGCCCTCGAGTTTGGAATGGATATCGTGCCAGGGCTCGCGGGGCCCGCCTTTTGTTATTGAAGCGCCAGTGTAATTCGGCTGGTGGAAATCATCGTGGTGGGCCGTGTCGAGGGTTCTAAACAAGGAATGGAATTGCGTGTCGTACCGCCCATCACATAAATCAATGCCGCCAATGAAACTAACAATCCTGCAGTTATGGTGTTAAAATAAGAGTGAGCAGAAAAAACGGTAACCGGAATTTGAACCAGCCTTAAGAAGTCTGGGTTCTCAAAATTAAGGAACCACTACTCGTACCCGTCGGGTAACCGTAACCAGCGGTTACACAATCTGTTTTTATTAAAAACTATATTATATATTAACTTAAAAATATGAAAACCGAAAAAAACCTATTTGATGTGATACGGGTTCGGTTTTTATTCTCAAATCATAAAAGGCCAATGAATATTTTTAATGTAATTGTTATGTCGAGAAGGTTTTAGTATAGTAGTTGTGAAAAGACATAAGATAACTCGAACTACTTTAGTACAATGCAATTTTAACGTAATCGACATTTTAGTTTTGTATTATATTAGAGTAAATTAAAAAAATTGTCCCTGTGGTCTTTCGAATTCTACGATTTTTTCCCTGAACTTTTTTTTCGTGATATTTGTCCCTGGTTCTTCTGGTTCTTCTCAATTCTCTAAATCTTTATCCTTCCGTCTAAATAGTTCCGTTAACTACTCTCATATGTCAAGCATGTGAGGGTATTTTGGCCTTTATCATTTAAAGGGTATTTTGATAAAATACCCTCACATGCTTGGCATGTAAGGCTAGTTAACGGCTCAATTTAGAAGGAAGGCAAAAATAGGGGAAATCGAAAACCACAGTCGTAAAATTTGGCAGTGACAATTTCTCTAATTTACTCATTATATTAAGATGATATAACAGACAATTTCAATTCCCCTTTAAAATGGGTACCCGCAATTTGAACCACGGGTACCCGCCTCGTAGAAGTGGGTCACGTTGAGTTAGCTACCAGAACTCACCCGAACCGCCCAGGAAGACCCGTACGTACCTGCGGTTTTGTGAGTCACCATTCGGCATTTCAGCATCCACAACAACAATCTTTTGGTGGTGAGTGAACATAGTTGAAATTTGAAGGTCTTGAATGAAACTTCCACCATCATCGGGATTTCTCGGGCATAAAACACAATGAACATCGGAATCCCGAAAATAGTTTTCGGTATCTTCATCATGAGTAGCCATTAAACCATCCTTTTTCAAAATATCAACCGATGTACGGTCATCCCAAACAAGCATAAGAACACGAACACCTTCACTCGCCTTTTTTTTCAAAAGCTCCCCAAGTGTGACATCACCGCCCGGTTTTTCCCTCCTCGTATCTCTAATCAAAGTTATTTCCGTATAAACCGACCACCCCGTAATATAAATAAAATGTTTCGCGTTCGTTATCGCATCAAATATATCCTCCCAACACCTACTCGGTTCATAAAACTTCCCGCCCGCAAGGGGTATTTTGGGAATAAAATTATCGGGGACATGTGCATCTTGATACAACGAAACCTTACACCCTTGTCTTTGAGCAAAGAACGTGTATGGTACACCGGGATATTTTCCACTTCTAACCCCGCGGGCCCAATTTCGATCTTGTGTAACATCAAAATATTGTAATTTTACATGGATTTTCGAACCCGCACTTATCGGGTTTTTGTCTTCATCTAGAATCTCGACCCATTTGTCTAATTCTTCGCCTTCTAGAAGCTCTTCAACGGGTACATAAGCCCGCCCAATTAAAGTTGCACCAATGGGATTATCGTCTTTTACAGTGAATATTACATTAGAAGCTGAATGAGCACAATAAATGTGGAATGATTCGTACCATCTCGGGGTTTCGGGTTCGTTTTCAATCATTCGGGTTCGTCCTACTCTGCATTTTTCTAGATCGATCGTTGCGTACATTTTCGGTGTCCCTTTACCGAATCCAATGGTTTCTTCTATGTTTCCAATTATCTGAAAGAAAAATAGAACCAATTAGTTGAAGAAAATTTTGGCATAAAATGTGGTATAATACCTTTTTGAATATATTGTGGCCACCACCGTGGACGTGAAGCTTATCAACTTCATAGATCGTCACATGAAGAGTGCCATGAAGTAGTATCTGAGCCATTTTTCAGCCCTGCAGTATAAGTTATAGAACATTAGAACTGAATCACATTAATCACTGATCAAATTGGTGCTAAAAATACCTAATCGCCTTTTATATTAAAGTAAAATCTAAATAATTTAATCTAAGCAACACGGAAATAATTGAATTGAACCAAATCAAATCAAAAACCTCTTTGCAACTTCAAAAACTTGTTTAAACAAATATAAATTACAAAGAAAAACCTCTGCATCAACGAGATTGAGGATAACTTGAAAATAACTTGTTTGTACACAAATATGAACTCAAATAACTTGAAAATAGTCAAAATCGAATAAAAAATCCCTATGTAGCTTCAGCAAATTGTTCAAACAAATATAAACTGAAGCAGCATGAAAACAATCAAATTGAATAAAAAACTTCCATATTAACAAAATATACTATCACTTGAATACAACTTGGTTCAACACAAATATGAACTGTATTAACATGAACATATAGAAATTAAATAAACAAAACCTCAGAATCAACAATATTTACTATAATTTGTAAACATAAAGTGATCCAATTCTGCAAATCCTTACTAATAAGTGTCTAGAAGAACAAATGTTGGAGCAAAACACAGATCAACTTATTACTGATGCTGCAGTTAGTACTGACATACTTAGTACTGATGGGGCAGAAACATTTACTACTGATGAAGTTGATGCTGGTGTTCACTATAACTAAGTTACTACTGATCATAAGAAGATTGAAGATACTACTGATCATTGTAGTTACTACTGACGATGTATCTGGACTTACTACTGATCTTAACAATCCCGATTACTACTGGTCAGTAGTGAAGCAAATTACTACTGCAACCGTTTCTGTAAAATCCTGAAACTAAACAGTGATGATAACACATCACCTTCTACTGGTGGGACCCCAAATGAGAAGGCTGGTCAAAGTCAAAGTCAAAGAAAGAAAATAATGTTTGCTGATGAAGCTGGTGGAACACTCAGTGATATTAAAGAATATCAAATAGATCGAGATTCACAAGAATTGAATGAAAAGCCACAATTATCAACAGAATAACGATTTTTAACATTCGTTTTTAAAATAAAAAAAAAATTAAATTTTTTTACTGATTTCTTTATTTGACTGATACATCATACTTTGGAAAACATGACACACACCATGTTCATTCCATACCACGGTTTATTGATCGTATCTGATAATAATGTGAAACGAATCACATTATTCACACAGGTTGAAGGCATGATAAAGATAAAGGAAAGTTTTATTTGTTACATATTTGATCTTTATCAATTGATTACAGAAGATAATTGATTATATTTTATTTGAAGAAGAAGTGGAAAGTCCTACTACATAAGATGTTATGTATTGTTGTAACTGCAATTTAACAGAATCTTAACGAAAAGATCTGTTGAAGACTAAGATAAGCAAGTCCCTCATACAAGATATGAAGTTGCTGATTACTATATTTAGACGGAATGTGATGCTTAGTTTGAGTTTCTACTTCAACTTCAAATAGAAGATAGTTGGTTTTCAATGTAATTAATATAGTCTTGAAGAACACAAGAATGATAGCACACTTTTAGGGGAAGAAAAAGTGTTGATCATTCAAGGGGAAGTTCAAGTTTCTCGGATTCGTATTTGATTATGTCAAAAAGGGGAAGAGACTTGAAGATTCCTAGCTAATTCTACAAGTTTTGTCAAATCAAATAGGGGAAGATTGTTAGGAATATTATTATTAATATTCATATAAGATTTGATTATGTCAAAACTATTAAACTACAAGGACCTAAGTCGGTATTATGAAGTTCAAGATTTGAAAAAGATTTAGGAGATAATCATTAATGTAAAAAGATATAGTATATCTTTATTAGTTTAAAAGATTTAGTTATTATCTTTTCCTTGTAAGTCTTAGGTTTTCTAGTATATAAAGAAACCTAATGACATAGAATTAGATGTTCTTGAAACCCACGTTTTAACGTGTATGTGTGTGTACTCTAAGCCTCAAGGTCGTTTGATCCTGTTAACCAAAACCGTTCTACATATTTATATACTCCAAAACCTTTCTCAAGTGGTATCAGAGCACGGTGGCTCAGATCTGGAATGAAACAAGGATCAAGATGTTGCAATTCGTAGAGCTGATCATTATATGTCATTAAAATCTTACGCATATGGAATAAAACTAGCATCGTGAAGAATAAAGGTTTATTTATGATCACTGAAGAAAAACAAAGCAAATCATCCTATTTACAAAAACCTATTTTCACCACCACCTTCTACGGCGAGAAGAAGCAACTCAAAAGGTATAACACCCTATAGTCTTTTCAGTTCGATTGTAAGCATAAATTCATGGGTTTTAGTTAAGTGAGTTGTTTCTGGGTTTTGTTTTGCCATCGAACACAAGTTAATAAACAACTAGTGGTTAATAAACAACCTGTAATCGAACACAAGTTGTTTCTGGGTTTTGTAAGCAAATGAGTCCAATCTTGGAAATCAACTAGTGGTTGATAAAGCTACAACTACAAGGACTCAGAAGAACCATCCATTAGACCTTGTTCTAAGTGATGTTAACTCACCACTTCAAACAAGAAGCAAATTAAATAAAAGCTTAACTGCAAATATGTGTAACATTAGTTTAATTGCTAATGAATGTATGTATGAATGCTTTCTGTCTCAGGATGAACCAAAGAAGATCCAACAAGCAATGAAGGACTCAAACTGGATTGAAGCAATGCAAGAAGAACTCCTTCAATTTAAACTACAAGCTGTTTGGACACTTGTACCTCTACCCAAAGGAAAAAGAGCCATTGGAACAAGATGGATATTCAGAAACAAGAAAGATGAAAGAGGTATAGTGATCAAGAATAAAGCCAGACTTGTAGCCCAAGGATACACTCAAGAAGAAGGAATAGACTATGATGAAGTATATGCTCCTGTTGCTAGAATTGAAGCAATAAGAATATTTCTAGCATATGCTTCATTCAAGAAATTCAAAGTCTATCAAATGGATGTTAAGAGTGCTTTCCTATATGGGAAAATGGAAGAAGAGGTATATGTTTGCCAACCTCCAGGTTTTGAAGATCCAAAACATGGTGATTATGTGTTCAAATTAGATAAAGCTCTATATGGCCTACATCAGGCACCAAGAGCATGGTATGACACATTATCATCATACTTATTGAAGAACAACTTTAAAAGAGGAGCCATTGATAAAACATTGTTTACAAAGAAAGTCAAGGATGATATACTACTGGTACAAATTTATGTAGATGATATCATCTTTGGCTCAACCAATGATTTACTATGCAAAGAATTTGAAGAACTGATGCAAATTAAATTCAAGATGAGTTCCATGGGTCCAATGAACTTCTTCCTTGGACTCCAAGTCAATCAAAGAACTGATGGTATTTTGATAAATCAATCAAAATATGTCAAAGACATCTTGGAAAAGTTTGATTTGAAAGACAGTAAAAGTGCTAGTACACCAATGGAAACACACAAACACCTACATCCTGATGTTGAGGGGGAGGATGTAGATGAACACTTATATAGATCAATGATAGGCTCTTTGATGTACTTAACTTCATCAAGACCTGACATTATGTATAGTGTTTGTGTGTGTGCAAGATATCAAGCAAGACCCAAAGAACTACACTTGCAGGCTGTTAAAAGAATATTCAGATACTTGAAAGGCAAACCATCACTAGGTCTATGGTATCCACATAATTCACCATTTGAACTCATAGCCTACACAGATAGTGACTATGGAGGTGAATGTCAAGATAGAAAGTCCACTACTGGTGGATGTCAATTCTTTGGATCAAGACTAGTGTCATGGCAATGTAAGAAGCAAATAAATGTATCAACATCTACTGCTGAAGCAGAATATGTAGCTGCATCTGCTTGCTGTGCTCAAGTTCTATGGATTCAAAATCAGCTTCTAGACTTTGGTATCTCTATCCTTAAAACTCCTATTTTTATTGATAATCAAAGTGCTATTAGTATTGTGAATAATCCAGTAAAACATTCAAAAACTAAACACATTGAAATAAGATTTCACTTTATAAGAGATTGTAATGAAAAGAAATTAATCAAAGTAGTTAAAATCCATACTGATGATCAATTAGCAGATCTTTTTACAAAAGCATTTGATGTAGGAAGATTCAACTTCTTGGTTAGCAGTATTGGAATGATTTTAATAACTTAAAATCTCACTTAAAATCATTTGTAAAGTTAGTGTTGTAAAATATTATTTTCTTAAGTGTTTTACTACTGGTATTGCTGTACTACTGGTGTGAAAGTGTATGCACAAAATACTACTGGTAATTCATTACTACTGGTGTATTTTAGTTTTACACAAATACTACTGGTAAGTCAGTACTACTGGTATTCTCATATACTACTGGTCTTGTATGTTAATGGTTACTACTGATGTATATAGTTACTACTGATGTCAAAATCCTTAGTCATTACTGATGTTAGTAGATACTACTGACGTTTTACTACTGATATCTTATTTGCTACTGGTCTTTCATAAACACAATTACCAAACTAACCCCCATGAAAATAACCGTTATGTTATGATTCGAAGGCTATTTTCGTAGTTTTGCAGGTTAAATCGAAAGATATAAAAGGCGGCATACGATTAATTTAGCATTATCTTCACTTCGATTTGCTAAAACCTCTCGATAAACCCTAGTTTACGATCAAAACCCTTCATCTGTAACAAAATTCTTGCAAAATCTCAACAACAATGGCAACTTTACAAGCTCTCGATGTGCAAACCGATCTAAAATACTCAGAATTTCACAATATGGTTGCATTCTTAAAGAATCCCGACGGAACAAAAGATTTCCGTCCGATTGTAAAATTTTTGAGAAATTCATATATACAGTTTGCCTTAACTGTAAAACCAAAATCATATCAACAGCACTTGGTGGATTTCTGGACCAATGCTGAGCGAACAGAAGGAACAACATCATCAATGATAAAATCTAAAGTAGATGGAAAGCACATCACAGTAACAGAACAATCAATCAGACACCATCTACAATTACACGATGATTCAGGTATGTCTACTCTTTCTAAGGAATACATTGCTGAAATTTTGAATAAAATGGGATATGATGGAAGACTGAATATAGTTACTTTTCAAAAGGGTCTTCTCTCCCCACAATGGAAATTTTTAATACATACCATTCAGCATTGTATTTCTCCAAAAAGAAGTACTTGGAATGAGTTTAATAAGGCAATAGCCTCTGCTGTTGTCTGTTTATGCACAGACCAAGTATTTAATTTTTCACACATGATATTTGATGGTATGTTGGGAAATCTTAGTTCTTCTAAATTTTTAATGTATCCCAGATTTCTACAACATATCATAAACTGTGAATTACAAAACTTGTCAACTCCTAAAAACATTTTTATATTACCTGAGTTGAACAAGAAAGTTTTCTCAAATATGAGAAAACAGTTTAAATTTTCGGGCAAGGAAACCCCTCTGTTTCCTAACATGATCAAAGATCAACCCAATATTGGAGAGGGTTCAACCATTGCTACAACCCAAGTTGAACCTCAACCCACTCCATCACCCCCAAATACAGCCCAAACACCAATCCAAATAGCCACTCAATCACCAACCCAAACAGAAGTCCTGAATGTGTCCCAGGAACTTGCTATAAATCTGCAGAGTGCTACTCTTCACTCTGTGGAAGACCTACCAGACAAAACCAAAAACATTTCCACAATTTATAAAAGAAATAAACTTTATTCAAAGGACACCAGGGGACAAATCGAGTCACACCCCAGGCTCAAAGAGTTGTCCTCCAAGGAGGAGAGAGGACATGAGGGGAGGGCTTTCACTACTGATGCCCCAAAGGTGGGTGCACAGTACAGTGAAAACATCATTAGGACCCAAACCTCGGCAACTTTGAGTGATGACTCTTTTGAGGAACTACTCAAAGGACCCCGGTGCCAAGAAACCACAAGGGGGGGCATCTCTGCTTCTTCTAGGAAGAAGAGAATGTCTAAAAGACCCAATGAATCACCAAGCAGTGATGAGGGCAGATCTGTGGAATTGATGGAAAGGAAGGAAAACCTTAAAACCAATGTACCTGTTAGTAAGCCCGATGATCTTGCTAGATGGAGTGAGGGCAGTATTAAAATCACTCAATTGACGGATAAAGTGGATTCTCTTGAATCCACTGTACAAAATTGCCATATATATTTAACTAACCAAGGGAAAACCATGGCTGCAATGAAAAGGCATGTCAACACCATCAACAGAAGAATGAGATTATATGAGCACAGGCTTTATCAACAAGCCAAAATCATCAGACAATTGAAGAAAAAGATTGATGATAGTGAGGCTCCACCAGTTGAGCTCACTAAGGGGGAGAAGGATAATATACAGACAATGATTGATGAATCTATAGCAGCAGCAGTATCCTTCCTTTTAAATTTAAAAGAAACAAATGTTGATGAAGGCCCAGAGATGATGGTGACAGAAGAAGAGCCTATTACTACTGCTACAATGGAAGAACAAGTTGAAAAGGAAATACCAGTAGTAACCTCTACTACTGATATTATAGCAGTAGTAAATGAAGAAAAGGAATTAATATCAGCAAATACTACTGATGCCCTATCAGTAGTAACTCCTGAAGTAACACCAGTAGTAACTACTCTAGTTACTACTGAAGAGGAAGAACTACATTTTCCAGAGCTTATTGAAAGAGAGAGACATGTCATCATTACCAAACCACCAACACCTGATCAACCACTTATCATACCTGACATTGATGATAATGTGAATTGGTTTGAGGTTGATGAATGCTCACTTCCTCCACATCCAAAAATACTTCAACAAGATGAACTTAGATCATTTTCTCCCTCTGTTATAATAAGTGGAGTGCCAGACATGAAATATATTCCACCTCCACCTTCAGCACACATTGGAAAGGGTAAAGAAATATATGATGAAGATTACCCTAACAGAGCTCTTGGTCATTACATGGTAAACAAGATAAATCTTGTTAGAGCTGATAAACAAGACAAATGGAAGGTGAAGAATAAGAGATTTTGGGAGAAGGTAGCTAAGTATCAAGCTCTTGAACAAAAGAAGAATCAAAGAGAAATTTCTGTTCAAGCACCTGTTCAAATTAAAGATGTTCAGATAGAAGCCCAAGAAGCAGAATTCAAAAGGCTTAGAAAAGTAGAAGAAGAACATCTAAACTGTCTTGAGGAGCTTGTAGCAGAATGCAAAAGAACAAAAGGTGAGTTACCAGATGATATATTTGAACAAAAAGCTCTTATGATAGACTTTCTGAAGACAAGAGGTCACAGTGCAAAATCTTTTGGAAGAATGAAGATGGTAACTATTATTGAAAAATACTGCACTGAAAAGAAGAAAGACCTGGCTGAACAAGAAGCTGAAGAATCAAAGAAAGCCAAAGCCAAAACTTTAATCCCAATCAGCTTAAATTTGCTCAAAGCTGGTAGTGTTACAACTGTTGGTAATACTTCAACTCCCCAAACACTGAAAAGAAAATCTGTTGATCAAGAACAAAGCTCTAAGAAGAAATCAAAACAACAAATTATACCTGTTCTTGAAATGCCAGTTGCTCCTCTACAGAACAATCCAATTCTTAACTGGAGAGTGATGCAGAATAATGTCATAGAAGTCATAAGGGAAGACAAAGTAGTACAAAGATTCACTGGATGGTTACCCTTAATCAGATCATGTTCAAGAAGTGATGTAATCAAGCTTCTGATTATTGGAAAACCAAGAATGACAAAGAAATCATGGAAAGAATCTGGAGCTGGATATTTAACAAAGATGATTGATGCTGCATTTTATCCAGATAATTATCCAGAACAATTTACAAATCCAGGTAATGTGTATGCTTGGAATGTCATTCCTACTGCAAATATGTACTTCTTTGAGAAATCAGGCAAAGTGTGTGAATTGTACCTATATGAGAAAGAATATCCACATTCTGAGAAGACAATGTATCAGATATTCATAAACACTTTGATGAAACCCTATGATGCTGTTATGTTTCAAAATAAACTGAATTATTTTACAAAGAGGAACAGCAGATATATTATTGAACAAAGGCTTCAACAGAATCAAAGAACTCTTGAGAAAAGAAGAAAAGAACAAGAGGAACAAAAGAAACTTGATTGATTAAAAGATGATCAATAAGTTTAGGGGGAGATTGTTGGAGCAAAACACAGATCAACTTATTACTGATGCTGCAGTTAGTACTGACATACTTAGTACTGATGGGGCAGAAACATTTACTACTGATGAAGTTGATGCTGGTGTTCACTATAACTAAGTTACTACTGATCATAAGAAGATTGAAGATACTACTGATCATTGTAGTTACTACTGACGATGTATCTGGACTTACTACTGATCACCAAGTTTACTACTGATGTTACTTATTTACTACTGGTGATTGCAGTTACTACTGATACGCGTTTTTGGAAGATATCAAGTCCGAGATCTTCGTAGAGATAGTTATAGAATGTAATTAAATGTATATCTTTTATAATTCGATGTAAATCAAGTCCTAGAATAACTAGGGTAAATAGTTTAGCTTCAAGGACTACTATAAGTATGTTCCTTACGAATTGTAAACGTACGTGTGTATTGTTAACTCAATAATATACATTGAAGCTTTTTGTGAAACTGTGTTCTTAATATTCTTGCATATTGTTCATACAGTTCATTGTTCCTAATTATTGATATAGTGTTGATCCGCTGCAACTTCTATCATCAATTAGATCTAAGGTGTTTATTAACTTGTCTATAGTTAATCGATCCTGACAACAAAAATACGAGATCTAGAGCTCTCGTAAACTTCAACAAATTGTTTAAATAAATATAAATTGAAGCAACTTTAGAACAATAGAAATTAACTTGTTTTTTACACAAATATGAGCTGAAATAATTCAAAAATAGCACAATCAAATCAAAACCTCATAATCAAGTAATCAACATAATCTACTGTAATTTGTACACATCAATTGACGCGGATTTGAAAATCGGAACATAACTCGTGCGTAGATGAAAATTTACGAGATCAAAACCTGATTCATCTGCTAAACGAAGAAATCGAACTGAAATAACATAGAAACAGTTGAAAGTTGAAACCGATGGAAAACCTTTTAATCAACATAAAGTAACAGTAAAATTAGTACGCATCAAGTGATGCAATTACTCAAATCTGATTTTTTTCTAAAATTAACATGAAAATATGTTAAAAACTAGCTTGAATTGGTAATAATGATAAGGTCTGAAATTTACCTATGAAATGTGATCTGAGAATTGAGAGGAATTAGACGGTAATCGGTGAAGAAACGATGACTGACAATGAATGCAATATAATCTGTTTTGTGGATTGCTTCAATTATTTTAGGCAACGTGTCTACTGGCACGTGTGTAAGAATGATTTACCTTTTTTTTTTTTTTTTTATCTAGAATAGAGAAACGCTGTTTTGGACTGGTTGGTGAGTGTGAACTTGATTGTTTTCTTAATTTTTAACTATTGTTGTTTTTTTAGCGGTTTCATTAAAAAAAAAAAAAACAAAACTAAATGCTTAATTATTTTTGTAGTTATTGTTATTGATATGCTTAATTCGGTAGGGTGAACATGATTTAGAAAACAAACTGAATTGAAGCTGATATAATTGAAATTAATAATGATTAATTTTTAAAATAGAAAACTTACATGTTTTCGGTTTCGATTTATTTTAGTTTCGATTCTGTTATTAAGCCGAAATGCTCACCCATATCTAAGGACCAAACCAGACCGAAACCAAAAATCAAGAAATTACAAACGAAAACCGAATAATTCTGTGGGGTTTTCATATGATAACTAAAGATTGTTTATAAATATTTAGGCTACCCGCAAAATCGATGTCATCCTATATAGCTCACAAAGCGAATTGAAATCAAGATTAAAAAAAAAAAAAAGACATGTCAAACATCCAATGAGAATAACACTATTTAACTATGTTCATAAATGTATTATCTATAATTTGTTTAGTAGTTAAAAAAATGAAAGACTAATATAAATATTATGCAAAATTGAGTTGCATGATGTAGTAAAAACTATACATTATAATTTTTGGACCTTGTGTATAATCTTATAAAAGGGGTCTTGGGTAATTTTTTTCCTAAAAAAACAAAAAAAAAACCGCTTAATTAAATAGTCGCTAAAATCACAGAGTTATATGTTTGATTTTTCTTTTTCTTTTTTGGGTTTTTTAATCCGTCTATTTTCAGTATTTCACCGGTGTTATCTTAATTCAGATGAGTTTATAGTACCTCCGTCTCACAAAAAAGTTTACATTTCTCCTTAAAATTTTATCCCATAAAAAAGTTTACATTTATCAAATTTGGGGGACTCACCTAATAAAATAATATTATTATCAATCATTCCACCAATAAAACATTTTCTCTCTCCAATCTAATCTTATATTTTAATCAAAAGTATTACAAATGACACTGCCACTAACTATCTCCTAAAAGATTGTAGCCAAATGAAATGTAAATTTTTTTATGAGACGGAGGGAGGGAGTATATATTTGCTATGTTTTTTTCAAAATGAATCCTTAATCCAAATAGTTTAGATGAATAGACCCATTTAAAATCAGCTCACATTATTTTAATATTGTGTTAGGTTTCGCATGTGTCTAAAATTGTCACTCCTAACAAAAATGGTAATTTTATATTTCAGAACACGGTTAACATGTTGGTTAACTAATTAATCACGACAGATTGGCACGATAAATTGGATCTGATTTTGCCAAAAGTGATTTACGTAAAATAAAAAATTCGTATTCTTATCTTTAATATACAGACGACACCTTATACTAATAGTGACCAATAAACACCTTATTATGTTACCCAAAAAAATCATTTATCATATGGGCATAAATTCAGTAATAATAACAAAACTTTAGCATAAAAAGGAGCGCATCAGTCATCATCAACTATGTCGGCAAAAGAAATCACAAAAGTTCCTATCTTTTATTTTATGTTACAAAAATATCAAAGTCGTGTTTTAACTTTGGAGACTGGTTGACTTATTGCACCTTTCACATACTCAAATCTTTATTTGACTAAAAGTATATAGTTGTTCAAACAATATCAGTATTGTCGAAAATAAAATTTTAAAATGATATAGTGTGCCACTTATTTGTTAAATTTCATTTTTAAATAAAATATTTTGCTATATTTTCTGAGGGCGGTGGAAATGCTATACTTTGTATGGAGCATTAAAAGATGTAGATCATACTCGAGATAAAAAAAAAAGATTTATTTGAACAACATTATACTAAATATTTGATTTCTTAGGTTTGTTTGATTCCTATCTTTAATGCATTATTAGTTTTTAGGACTTTAAATTATGTATTTTTTTTATTTAGTTTATTCAATTTTATTTTATTTTAATTATAGAAAAAAAAAATCCAAAACATTATCTAGAGTTTTCCACTCCTTAATTTCTCAACAACAATGTGTTCATGCTCTAAGGTTGAATTTACCATTGCACCAGCCTATTTTTGCCATGAGAGCTTAAAATTGATTTTAACATGTTTGTTTATATATTAGTAGTAATAGTAATAGTAATATTTACTTAATTAAGATGGTTAGTAATTACTAACTTAATTGGCATATAACTAAAGTAACATGGAGTGATTGTATGCCGACTCTATATTATCTGATAGGTTTTGTCGTTTTATTTAGTACGTGTATCATGTAACTTTTTTTTAATTCAAGACGATCATTGTCGTTTAACAAACAAGATTTTATTAATATATAAAATTAACATTAACATAATAACTAATAATATAATCGACATAGATATAATCAAACTCGATATTTGACACTAACATGCTATGCACTTAAAAATTACAACTAGGGCCCATCAAGTAAACAAAAATATCAAACAACCACCACAACTATGACCACATGAATCATACCTTATATTATTAAAGTCAATTGATTTTATTATGATGCAATTTGACTAGGGGTGGTAATTTGGTCGATTTTGAGTTAGCTTGAGTTCGAGTTAATAGATTGGTGAGTTAGAATTCGACAATCCAAATTCGGCATGTTTAGATTTTGGGTAAAAAAATAGATCCAAACCTAGACACATTTAAATTATGGTAATTCAGACTCGACTTGTCTGAAATATATAATTTAGCAGGTAGGTGGATCAAATGAGTTAGCAGTCAAAACCAGGTTGTTGAGTCAGAAATAAAAAAATGAACCTAAATACAAGACTAATCTATAAATGATTTCTACTAAATTAAGTGATGACAAAAATCAAAATCTCAAAATCATTTAAAAATGTAAGAAAATCTCAATTCAGTCAATAAAAGGTAGATTTGTAGTATTTACATCATTTTTTTTCTTAAATAAAAAAAAAAACTAAACGGGTTGGCGGGTCGACCCGTTTATACATAAGCCAACTCAAATCCGGCCCAATTTATAATTGGGTTGGACGGGGTGACCCGTTTTTTTTACCTGAACCCTATCAGGCATAACCCAAATCTGATTTGTAGAATTTACATCATTTTTTTCCCTTAAATTTTTTTAAGAAAACTAAACGGGTTGGCGGGTCGACTCATTTATACATAAGCCAACTCAAATCCGGCCCAATTTATAAATGGGTTGGACGTGGTGACCCGTTTTTTTACCTTAACCCTATCAGGCATAACCCGAATCTGATTATATTCATGTCGGATTTCGGGTCGTGTCGGAAATTGTCTCCCCTAACTTCGACCCGTGTTAATAGTCTCGTCGGTTGGCTCGTGGGTTGCATCGCCAAACCGACATCGTTGACATGGCCTCTTCGGTTGGATGCGTCGGTGAAGCAATGAAAATTAAAGAAGTGAGTTGGTGCGTCAGTTTAGAAGTACTGATATGACGTTTATTTGGCAAAATTGATGAAGTGGAGAAGAAGGTTGTTAGGCCTCTATCAACCATGACGCGTTCCCTAACTCATCAATTTTGTCACATCACCATCTACTCTACTGACAATAAACTGACAAGTTGATGGCAACTAATAAATGAAATTACAACTAATAAATAGTAACTCATCAATTTTATTTTGTCACTTTATGTACTCAATGTTTAGCAATTTTCAACAAGTGACAACAGTTATGGAAGCAAATTGAAGTCGATTTTACATAACTCTTTTACTAACACAAAATTAATTTTTCCTTTTCAGCTTTGTTCTTCAGCATATCCCAACTCTCTTTCCTCTTATGCAGCAGCCATTAAATCGTCAAAATTTGTTTTTCCAAATATGATCTCAATCTGATAAAATAAATTTGAAAAAGGAAGTGTATATTAATAGTAGTATTACTAACTAGAGGTTGCAAAATGGCGGGTTGGGTAACGGGTCAAAATGGGTAATTTTATGGTTTAGTAAATTGCAAAACAGAAATTTTTTTAACAGAAAAAGAACTACCTGTGATGTCAACTACCCGTGTAATTTTTCACAGAAAAAGAACTACCTGTGATATCAACTACCTGTGTAAATTGCTAAACATTAAATATTTTCAAAGAAAAAGAACTGCCTGTGTAATTTTTTAACAGAAAATTTTAATGTTAGGCTAAAGGACTGTAGCTGCAAAAAGTTTTTAAAAAAAGGACTACCAGTCTACTTTTTAAAAGACCATAGGTGAAATTTGGTGTAAACATCAGGGAGCATCCTTGTAATTTGCTCTATTACGGTTTGTTTTCTTGATGCAAATAGCTTCATCTCCATTGTTTTATTTTTTCATTAATAATAGTGAGTTGTATATGATTATAGAAACTATATTATCAAAAGAAATAATCTAAGTATTTTCATATAGCAATTTAAAGGTTATGCTGATTAAAAATAAACTCTAAACGACTTTTTATAAATCATTACTGAGTTAAACAATAATAACCTAAATATTTTAATAAAACGATTTAGAAGGTTATATACTTGTATGCATTATAAAACAATTTGGACGACTTTCAAATGATTTGACCCATTTATTTTTTAGATAATTTTTGTTTTAATTTGACCCATTTAACCCACTTGTGATAAATAATAACCCAAAAACAACCCATTAATAAAAATCAGGATGTTTTGAATTCATTTCCATTAAAAGAAACTTGCCTTTGCCTTTTGGACTGATCTTCCTCTGGATTCACCATTCATTTCTACAGTTGATGTAGTTATTTCTGCATATTAAGATATTAATATTGATTAAATATAAATTTAATTAATATGTCAAATAGTAGTTGATTTAGATACAAAAAAAACATAACTCACACTTTTCAACAGCAAATCCGTTGTTCTTCAGGATTTCAGCAACTGTGACAACAGTTGCAATTGCTGCAATAGATGTTAAAGTGAAGAACATTTATATTTCTTACAGCAACAAAATCAAATCAAGTGAAGAATCATTACAATTATCTCAAAATAACATGAAGCATGATCAAAATTAAAAATCGATATATGATTAAAATAATCAACATAAGATTGAGAAGACATTATAATACCCATTCCAAGAGCTGAAAGCTCCACTTCATCGTGCTACTGCATGTACCTCGGCAAATATAACAAAAACCAACACAAATTCATCGATAATTTAATGAATTCACATTTGAGGCCGTACATAAACTTACATCTAAATCAAAACATGAAATTCGATCCGAGAAACTAAAATATTCTAACTTACAATACGAATTCGGAAAGAAATTTGAGTGTTTTTTATATAAAATTAGTCAATCACCTTGGCGAGATCGACGTAAAAGAACAGAGGCTTTTTGGTGTTGGACACTTGAATTCGATTTTTACGGTAAGAATCGGAAGTGATGTTTATGTTGTTTACTCCTTCTGCGACCTCTTCCATGATTTCCAATTGATTGAAGCTCTGAAAACCCTAACCCCCAAATTATGTGTACACGACTACACGAGTTAAGTATCGGAATTTTAGTTGTTGATTTTTATTAAAATAAAATGAAAATTAACTAACTTAAAATGAAAATCTTATACTACCTCCGTATCAAAATAAGTGATACATTTGAAGAATTGCGGTTTTTGAGGCAAAAGATTAAAAAGTGGTTTAAATTAGATTAAAGTGGATAGTTAGTAGATAATGAGTCCCACTTCTTTGGATTGTAGTGATATTAATGATGTTTAAAAGTAAAAATAAGGGTAAAAGGGTAATTTCACTTTATTAAAGTAGATAGTTAGTGGAGAATGAGTCCCACTTTTTTACCAAATAAGATAAGTTTTAGAAGTTTATCACTTATTTTGTTCCACCCCTAAATAGAAAGTGTATCACTTATTTTGATACGGAGGTAGTACTTCGTATGAAACCCTATTTTAATTAGAGTAAATTACATGAATGGTCCTTTAGGTTCATAGCAAATTTCACCAATGATCCTTTAGTTTTAAAAATTACACCAATGGTCCTTATTTTTGAAAGGTTTTTCACCGATGATCCTTAACGAAAAAGTCTGTCTACCTTTTAAGTTAACTAACATCACATGTGATGACATGGGGGTATTTTGGTCAATTTTTCTTTCCTCTTCTCAATTAAATTACACGGATGGTCCTTTAAGTTTATAGCAAATTTCACCAATGGTCCTTTAGGAAAGACCAATTGACCAAAATACCCCCATGTGCATCACATGTAATGTTAGTTAACTTGAAAAATAGACGGACTTTTCCGTAAAGGACCATCGGTGAAAAACCTTTCAAAAATAAGGACCATCGGTGTAATTTTTAAAATTAAAGGACCATTGGTGAAATTTGCTATAAACCTAAAGGACCATTCATGTAATTTACTCTTTTAATTATAAATTCTGATAAAACAAATTATTAGAAAATGAAAAACAGAGAGCAAGTGATGTTGAGTGATCTTATAGTCGAATTTATGTTTATAATATGCATGAATTAACTGTTATCATAGTATTTTTAACTTTTCTTATAACCATTTGATAAAACACTTAGAAAAATAGTACATGTAACATTTATAAAGTCATTCAGAAATTTGTACTAACACCATCGACATGTCACTATAAACATTGACCAATTTTATATTAGATTAGTAGTAATAGTCGCTCTAGATTAAACAGTCACTCTTGCATTCTTCATAGGAACGACAATGAAGTGAGTTTGGGTAGGGGCAGACAATCCCCAACCCGATAAGAAAAACCTGACACGCTTTGCCACGTTTCTCAACGGGTTTTTACCGGCGCGCTCCATTTGGATACAGCTTGCCCCGAACTCTGTTTTTGCCCTGAAAGTTTTTCTCTTATTTCCATAAATATATTTAATATCAAATATAATATATATATTTTAATATAATTATATCGGGGCAGGGTGAGGAATCCCAAGTCACTACCCTGATCCCCAAAATAATCCCGGTAACACTTGTCCTGTCTATTTAGTTGAGCCTTTTTGCTGGCAATCGAATTACGAAACTAAATAAAAACAACTACTATAATAAACAAATCTAAGTACAAATCTCTACGGAAATTAACCAGAATTGGATAAATCAATTTGATGAAGTCATTTGTTAGAACAAGTATTACATCACACATTTGCCCTTACAAAAAGTTGTGATAAATACAATAAGTCAATAACAATATTAACGGTACTCGTAAATCTATTGAAACGAAAAAAGTAGTCAATTGTTAAAATCCTTTATTTCTTTTGCTCATTGGTGATCATCGGCTAAGGTTTTCGCAAGTGTTTGGGATACAATGCACTTCCCCGCAGCATATAACTTCTCTTGTACGGAAGGTGACGTCACAAAAGCTTGTAGTTCCTCATCCAATTCCTGCACATTGACGTAAAATATACATAAATTTCGGGTTCTTGAGATTTCACAATTTGATGTTTGTAAATTAAATTATTTACCGGAGATGAGGACATGAGTTGTAAAATACCAACTTGAGCTTGCAAAAACTGGATATATTTATAAGCCGCCGTAAACATCTCCGCCGTGGTCATCCGATGACCGCCGGGAACCAGCTTCCCAAGCTCCGACGTCTTCTCGCTTATTTTCCTCCTCCTAACTCTAGCTGCCATACTTTGTGCCGATAACCGCCCCTTTCCGCCACCGTAATCCTCCTTCACTTGCACACTCTCATCAATATTCTCATTACGTATACAACGATTTCCAAAATCATAGGTTTCCGGCAACAGTGGCAGTAGTTCCGGCTGCACTAGTGGATATGATTCATATGAAATGTATGGATCATATGAATGATATGAGTAATATTCCGGCTGAATTTGTTCCATAGGGTTGACCGGAAAGAATTGATGATGATCATATATAGTAGGAATGCATGGGTTTAAATAATATTCCGGTAGTGGTGATGGTGGTGCTAACGCTTGTTGTTGGGTGGTGAGTGGATTATAAGATGATGATAAAGTAGGGTAATTTGTAGGGTTGTGAAATGGGAGATTATTGGTGGCGAGGACATTGTATGGGTGGTGGTTGTCGTGAAAATGTAGGAGCTCCGGTGGTAGTGTGACGGCGGAGTTATGGTGGTTATTGAATGATGGCCAGTTTGAGTAGAAGCTGAGAGCCGCCATTGACAATGAGACGAAAATAGGTGGTGTTGAATGAGAGAGGACCTTTGTTTATATAATGACATGTGTGTACGTTGCGACCCCTTTGTTGGGGGGGGGGGGGTACGGATTAATTAACGAACATAAACGTGGGGGAATTGGTCAATAGCTAGAGATAACTAAACCCCTAATCACTAGGAGAAGATTAAGGTAAATTTACACTTAGCTACATCATAATGTGAAATATGACACTTAGCTACATCATATCATACGCGTATGCATAACAAAGATGTAATCAATAATTACATGACTTAATTAAAAGTTTAACATTACTAACTTGTTCAAAAAAAAAAAAAATAGTCAAATTAAATAATTTATAATGAACACGTGTTTTTCTTCTCAAGATTTCCAAATTTACAATGAACACGTGTTTTATTTCAACCATATTCACTGATCCGAGAATATAATACCTACCTATACTTTAGCTTATTCTATGTTTTTGGTCCAAAATTCTTCCATAGCGTTTCTTTTGGCCAACAAAGAGGAAATTTCATTAATTTCATATTGTTTAATATGAGAATGTGGTAAATAAAAAAAGTCCCATTGACAAGGTTTAGGTGTTGTTTGGTAGAATTTATCTGATAAACATCTGAAGATGTATAAATAATTTAGAATTTCTCTTAAATATGTCCGATTAAAAGGAAAAAAAAATATTATTTTTTTTATCAAATAACTGGTTAGAATGTCTTACCAAACACTTTGAACCTACCTGATTAATATACTTTTTAATCAAAATTTTAAAAGAAAGTACTAATCAAGCTATAAGAAAGGAGGTAGATTAATGGATGTTATATCCATTGTGACATGTTTATTGAATAATGAAGGTATGATGAGTTAGGTTGTAATTTATTATTTACGGTTATCTAAATAGATTTTATTTTTGCTAAATTGCTAATTGACATGCATGATGCATGACATGTGATGGCAAAACGTTAGTTTAAAATCGGGGATCAAAAAATAGGTTCATAACAAGGGGAAATAAATTCATAATCAACATGTCTAATTATATTTAAGCAACATACATACATTTGATTGTAATCATTAAAACCAGCCCATGATTTTTTATTGAATATAAATAAACATAAATTCCTTTTTTCTTGAATATGAACTTACATCTTTACAAGATAAAAGGAACGGATCAAAATCCAACATACCCACAAAAATTGGGGAATAATTGATCCTAAACTCACTTGCAAACTACCTAATTAAACTACTAATTAGATTGGAAACATAATTAGCAAAATTAGGAGTACAATAAACAAAACTCAACGAAAAAAGCAGTTAATTGTGTTGGTTTAAAGTTAATAATGATTTGCTGGGGTTTCTGCCAAATGTTCGGGTCCAATACATTTCTCTGCATTGTACAACTTGTCTTGCATCAATGTACAAGTAACCAAAGCTTGCATTTCTCCATTTCCTAGAATTTCTTCACTTTCCTGCAAATATACATCCAAATTAGTTAATTAATTAATCTCATAATACTTTATAACCCGTATTTAAATGTGTGTGTGTTTGAAGGTCATAGATTAATTACCGGAATTGAGGTCATGAGTTTTAGAACACCAATTTGAGCCTGCAAGAATTTAATATATTTAAAAGCAGCTTGAAACATCTCCGCCGTATTCATCTTATGACCGCCAGGAATCAGTTTTCCGAGCTCCGACGTCTTTTCACTTATCTTCCTCCGCCGTACCCTCGCCGCCATACTCTGCGCCGACAAACTCCCACCACCCACATTCAGTTTCTTTACTTGCACATTACTACTTTCTTCAACATGATCACAACCGTACCATGCCGGCAATGCAGCAGCACAAAAGCCACCACCTTGGTAGGTTTCCGGCAGCGCCGGCAATCCTAACGGTAGCCCCGGCTTCACCATTGTGTACTCCACCGGAAAAAACTGCTCGTATGGTAAGTTGTAACAAGGGTTTTGATAGGTAAAGGTGTAATCTTGAATTTCCTGCAACGTCGGTGTAATGAAGTTTCCGGTGGGTATTACCGCCACCGGAGGTGGAAGATAGCCCGGAAACTCTAGGCTGTTTTCCAAGGTGGGTTCGAAAAGTGGGTTGATGCCGATATCAAAAAATGTGGGCTCTTCATGGAAAGATAAAAGCTCCGGCGACGGTGTGGGTGTGGGTGAGGGTGGCCGGAAAAATGAGTTGTAGCCGGAGTCATGATTTTGCCAGTTGGTGTAGAAGCTGAGAGCCATTTGATCAGAATGATGAATAATTATTTTATCTGCAACAAGAAGAATATAATTCATTACTAAAAGGGTTAGTTAAAGTTAAACTGAAAGTAATTAAGTATAATTAATGTGTAATTAAGTGAAATAATAATGATTTAATTAGTGTGTAATGAAAGCATTGAAAAGAATACGAGGATACCATTGAAGGGGAGGAGTCAAAGACAGTGAGAGATGGAAGGATTACCTGAAGAATTAAAAATTAAGATACTGTCTTTTTTGTTTAACAAAGAATACATGCGAAATTACTTAAATACCCCTATGGTGGGGGTTACCGGGTGGTTATTTTTTTGCAAAATGTAGAAGTTGATCAGTTGAAATGGAGGGAAATGACTTCGTCTACAACTGCAATCCTTACTTATAGGTGTTATTTACAGACTAGACCTCCAATTATCGAAATATTGTCAAACAGTAACCCTACATACTTCCTCCGATTCAAAATAAGTGATATACTTTGAGTTTCACGTATTTTGAAACAAAAAATTATAATAATGATTAAATTATACTAACTCCGTTCCATAAAAAACTTCTCATTTGCCTTTTGCATAAGTGTTTAGGTGATAGTTAGCGGTGGGGTCATTGATAATACTTTTGATTAAAATATAAGATTGGGCTGGAGATAGAAAGATAATTAGTGGATATTAGTGGTGAGATCTTTAGTAATAATAGTTTTTTTTATTGTGTGGAGCTCATCAAATATGAGAAATGAGAAGTTTTTTGTGGGACAAAAATTTAGAGTGAAATGAGAAGTTTTTTGTGGGACGGAGGGAGTATTAATTTGATGGTTAGTGGGGAGTGAGTCTTACTCCTTTTGAATAAAGTGAGATTAATGATTTTTAAAAGTAAAAAGTAAGGTAAAGAAGTCATTTCAATTTTTTAAAGTAGATAGTTAGTAGGTGTGAGTCCTACTATTTTTCGCCAAATAATGTAAATTTTCAAAGTGTATCACTTATTTTGAATCACCCCAAAAGGAAAGTGTATCACTTATTTTAAATCGGATGAAGTATGTAGATTATTCGATTAAACTAAAATAGTTGTTACTCCATCTGTCTCATTTTTATTTTCTAGTATACTATTTTATTATGTCCCACAAAAATTATCTTTCTTAAACTTCAACCAATTAAAAAACATTTAAGTGGGAAAGAGAAAATTTGATTGGTGAGTACATTTCTAGTGTATGATAAACAAGAGTTATATATACTCCAACCGTCCCATAAAAAAATTCTCATTTCTCCTTATAATTTTGTCCCACAAAAAAATTCTCATTTCTCAAATTTTAGTGGCCCACTTAATAAAATAAAATTATTATCAAAGATTCCACCAATATAACACTTTCTCTCTCCAATCTATCATTATATTTTAATCAAAAGTATTAGCAAGGACCCTACCACTACCTATCTCCTAAAAGCTTGTGCCCAAGAGAAATGAGAACTTTTTTGTGGAACGAAGGGAGTATTTCTTAATTAATTTCAAATTATTTTGAAAGATATACTTATAAAATAGATTCAAAATATGGTTGTATATATCCGAAGATTGAACACAAACTGATATAACCGAAATCAAAAATAATGAATTTTTAAAACCGAAACATAACTTATTGCATACTTCGGTTTTGATTCGATTCGTTTTCATTTGATTTTCAATTCAATTTAGTTCTTTCAGCCCAATGTTGACTCCTGATTGTCCGTTTTACTTCATGTTGAAATGCTAGTATGCAGTCAACTATTAATTTGGGCCTTGGTTTGGGCTTTGCTGAACTAGAGTATTTTATTTCATTTTTAAGTTCTACTTTTCCAGCGTTCTATCCGAGTAGAGTGGTTATCGATGTAGAATTTTGGTCTTATTGAGTTTTGACTATCAATCTCATTATGACTTATAATTTTAAGTCCGGGACAGAAATCCTTGAGATTTTAAAGGAATGACCATCCAATTCTAATGGATTTATGTGTTTGTTCATTAGAGTATAATGGAAGAAATTGAAATCCATAGTTAATAAATTCCGTTAGATTAAAAATTATGAATATCATCATAAGGAGAAATTTTAAAATTATTCGAATGGTCAATATGATAAATTACCTAATTTTTCTTAAACATCTCTTTTATCATAAACCCTCAAATAACTCTTTTAACCCTAACTCACCGCTCACAATCACTACTCACCACCATTACCTCCACCACCACCACTACCGCCACCACCTACTACCACCATCACTACTCACCACCCTACTTCTCATCACCACCCATCGCCACGGCTATCGTTGTCGCTATCATATAAGTTATAAAACAAAGTAAAATTAAGCAAAAAAATGATAATTTTATTATTTTACATGGATTCTAATTTCAGCGAACCAAACATAATATATAATTAGTTTTAAATTCCACTTCCCGCCAAACAAACAAATTTTGGATCTCAATTCAAATTCCTAAATAATTACAATTTCTTGACAAATTACAATTCACTCTGCGAACCAAAATCAACCTAAAAGAATAGACTGGGAAAGCAAAAACATAAGGATTCGTCAATTTATCCTCAACTTTTATCTAATACAAATCTTACATGTCTCTTCTTTCATATTTTTTACATAGTGTTACGTGTCAAACACTCAAACATTTAACAAAATATATTTATCCCTCAAAACTACATATTCTCGGTGTAAAAACATTATCAAATTTTAAAGCGCACTCATAACAATATTCCATAAATACACGAACATTAAATTGTTTAATGAGATGTAAGATTTTTCAGAAACAAATTACCTTGATGGTATATTTTGAGTAACAAGTATTCTATTGTATAACTTAATATTAAATAAGAGATTTCATAATGTTAAAAGCAAAACTGGCCTTCTTAACTGGTTTAGATGACAAGTCACCTTTTTATAACCGGTTTGTTTAATAAAATAAGGAAAATGATAATAATAGCCCTAAGGGCTGTCACTAAGACATTAAGACACGCATAAAAAACTTGTACAATAATCAATAACCGCCCCCCTGCATTTTAGGAATCAACCCCCACTACTGAAAGTACAAACGATTTATGCACGTAACCACCGCTTAATGACAGTCCTAAGGGCTGTCATTAACAAAACCCATAAAATAAACTCATGATCAATGCAAAGTAATGTTTTAAATATGGTTGAATTATCGGACTAGATTAGCAGACTTGTTAAAGCAGATGATAATACTATTTAAAATTTACAATATATTAATTATGTAATATTGTACAAATGCGAAAAAAACTAGGAAATATAAAATAAATACCATAAAAAATTAAAACTTTTCAAAAACATATTTTTCAACTAAGTTTATCATTTTTTAGTTCCAAAACTCATAATTCTTTTTTCATGTGTATTTTATGTACTTACCCGATTCAAAATAAGTGATACACTTTCCTTTTTGGGGTGATTCAAAATAAGTGATACACTTTGAAAAATTACCTTATTTGGCAAAAAAAAATGGGACCCTCAACCACTAACTAATTACTTTAACAAAGTGAAATGACCCCCTTACCCTTACTTTTTTTACTTTTAAACATCATTAACCCCACTTTATTATAAAATATGTGACTCATTCCTCACTAACAATCTAATTAAATTATCATTATAATCTTTTGCCTCAAAAATTGTGAAACCCAAAGTGTATCACTTATTTTAAATCGGAGGAAGTATTAATTATTCTGGAACTGATTTTTTCTGATTCGACCAACCAGTTCAACCGGATTTTTATGTTCAATTGCTAGTTTTGACCGAGCTATAATGATCGATCTAACCGACTTATTGTGATACGAACCGACCACTTCAGATAAGTTTTTAAAATATTGATCCATAAGTGTTTTTTTTTTCTCTCTGAATTTTAATTCTAACGAGTTTTCTCACGTCCCTTCTCCGTCATATTGACTACACGAGTTTACAAAAGAAAGCATTAAAAAGATTTGCCCCCTTAAAATCTTAAGTATTCAATAACGAGTAAATGTAAGAATCTAATTTTTTTACCGAGCCTAATTTATTAGAAGAAAAATGATATTAATTCCTACTATTTATGCTTTATGTGTCTATCATTTTGATTATGATAATTATCAAAATCCAGGAATAATATGAGAAAATAGAATCAGTGAATGTCACATGTCAAGTTTATAAGTGGTATGAATATGGGTAGGAAGAAAAAGGTAGTAATAAATATCATTAGGGATGGCAAAAAACTCCGAACCCGACGGGAAAACCCGAAACCGAAATTTTTCGGGTTGGGTCGGGTCTAAGTGTTTCGGGTTCGAGTTTTTTTCGGGTTCGGGTCAAGGTATCTCCGCCCGGACCCGCCCCGATATATATAAATTATTATTATTTTTAATTATTTTATATATTAAATATATAATATATAAGTGTTATCGGTAATTTTCTCGGGTTCGGTTCGGGTTTCGGGCATATTCGGGGTCGGGTTCGGGGTTTGTAAAATCCCCGATGGGGAAAACCCGAAAAAACCCCGTCAGGGATTAGGTCGGGTTTGGGGTCGGTTTTTTATTTCGGGTTCGGGTCCGGGTATGCCGAATTCCGTCCCAAACCCGACCCGTTGCCATTCCTATATATCATTTCACTTATTAGAATTTTCCAACTTATGTCATATGAGCACAAATTAGATTGTATTTAATAAAATGTGGATTTTTTATTATATATTTAATAACATTAATGAACTCTAACTTATATCATTTTAAAAGATATATTAAAATATGATTTTCAGCTTAAATGGAAATTTGATGTTATCAATTGCACATGGGACAAACATTAGAAATACTCGATTTATATAATAACAAATACGAAGTTAATTCTTATAAAGCAATTTTTATTTATATAGAGTAATTTAATGCCAAAAAATAATTATGTCATTCATTTTCTTTTACCATACTTTGCAGTTCACCTTTTATCAGTAAGAGCATCTCCAATGCAAGCTTTTTACAAAGTTTTTTTTTACCTTTTGTATATGTCATTTGAAGGTACATGACATTCTAGCAAAAAGTTTTTACTTCAAAAACTTATTATTTTCTAAGTCTTTATCAGGATACAAAAAAAGGTTTATGTAAGTTAATATGCATTGGACAAAATAACTTTTTTGAAATCTTATTTATAAATTTTGAGTGAAAAGTCTAGGTGTCAGTTACAATAAGTCATTGCAATGACTTAACCATTAAGGATGCTCCAAGGATATAATGTACTTTGACATGAAATTGCTTTATATACCACCAAAACCCATGAAATGTCCTTTCTCTTAGTACCATATGTAACTTATTAACCCTAACAAAAATTAACTCTTGGACAAGACGACGCGCCATTGATCGAAGAAATTAAGAGCATTCAATGTTGTGACCACCCCTTCATACTTAAATGTGATATTCGGCACTAACAAAAACGTTACAAAAGAGTAGTAGAACCAAATCTAAAAGACCTAGGACTTAAAACGAAATGACAGTGTCACGCCTTTTTATAAAACAACTTGTAATGAAAATTGGTTGCCATAGTTTTATAAATGGTGTTAAATAATTGGATAATATGTAGTTTATATTTATTTTACCATATTGCATAGTGTAAGGTACTTTATGTAATATTATATATATTCTTGTAATTATATTTTTAGGTGCTTTTTACTACCTTAAATTACCGTTTATGACATCTCACAAGTTGACACTTCGGTCAACCGCTTGTGTTTATTTAGGTCCTTCTTCAAACCATCTAGGATACCATTGCCTTTATCTTTCCCTACTCGTCTTTTAACCCCTCCCGGGGGAGGGGTAGAAAATTTAAAAAAAAAAACCGATAATATTATTGTCAGAAAAAAAAAAAATACAAAACTCGGAATGTACCGTCTTTCCCGTGATGCTGAACAGGAACAACGTCCGAAACGACATTTGAGAAAGGGAGTAGGAAAACGCTCTCGCGATTTACGTTAAAAGTGGGAGCCATGACAAAATCGTCCCATTTCCAGTGCTATTACTATTCACCCCACAGTGGGGGGCCAATTTTAAAACGGGTCTCGGGTAGATGAAATCCTTTCATTGTTGCTACCCTACTTTGTATTTTCTAAAATAATAAAATCCGAGACGAGTTTTATTGAACTTTTTTACTTTTTAAATAAATTAGATATTATTCATAGTAAGAAGTGAGATCGGGTGAATACTTCAATTTTGGTGAGAACTGTAAGGATAATTCTCAACCAATCATTTTTAAAAATTAGGATTATTTTCAGAATTTAAGATTATGATCTATTTTTCTAAAAATGATTAGTTGAGAATTGTCCTCACAGTGCTCACCGGATCTAACCCTTCATAGTAAAAATTAATAACATTATTGCACTTGAAGCCCAGGCTTATTAAAGTAAAACAATATCGAATATGTTCTTTTTTCTTATACAATTTTTTTCTTTTGTACAAAAGAGTATTTGATGCTTATTGAAAATATATTACTTCCTCCAATTCAAAATAAGTTATACATTTTGGATTTCACATTATTTGAGGCAAAAAATTATAATGATGGTTAAATTAGATTAATTGGATGGTTAGTAGTGAATGAGTCTCACACTTTTTGAATAAAATGTGGTTAATAATGTTTTAAAGTAAAAAGTAAGGGTAAATATGTCATTTCACTTTGTTAAAGTAGATAGTTAGTGGGTGAGGGTCCCACTTTTTTTGTCAAATAAGATAATTTTTCAAAGTATATCACTTATTTTGAATTACCCTAAAAAGGAAAGTATATCATTTATTTTAAATCGGATGAAGTATATGTTTAAAAATTAATAATAAAATAATCTGCTTCAATTCACAATCTCAAATTCTCATAATTGTTAAACCATTACATTCCACGTATATCTTGTTTGAGATGTTCTCTAAACAAGCTTATTTTCATTTCTTGAGAGCTTAAATATTACCATATATTGCCTTTGTTTAGTTTATATTTCCAACTAAAGTAAGCACAAAAATAAATAAACATTTATAACTGTTGATAACTGTTTATATTGCCGATTGGTTAAAAAAATACGAAATGCTAAACACATCCTTAAAGACAATGATTAAGAATTTTTTTATTGACTTAAAAAGGTTGTAAACCACATTTAACTATTTGAGTAGTTATACTTCTTTGCTTGTATATTAAATTATTAACCATCTCAACCTGACAACCACCTTAACCCTTGCCCTAAGGGCAATTGTTAGCAAATCCCTAAAAAATTGAAAAAATATATAAATTAAAGAACAAAAAACCTGTGAAATGATACCTCTAATTAAATAAAGAAACTTGAAATTTGGGTCAGTCTTGGGTCGACTCAACTGACCCGTTTAGTCCGTTTACTAAACGGGTTAGGTTCGGGTCAATGATAATTTAAATGAGTCAACCCACCCACCCGTTTTATTATTAAAATATATTTAAAAATATTTATATTTATATATAGTTTATAGTTTACTAGTTTAAACGTATCTAACAATTGGATAAAACTTAAAAGGCTACTTGGTAATTTGGTGAATTAGTAACAACATTTTGGCTTGTTTGACCCGTTTAATCTATTTGACATGCTAACATGTTTGACCCGTTTATTAAACGGGTTATATGGGTCAGGTTTGGGTTGAAGGTAAACATGTTAGATCTGACCCCGTTTATATAAATAAGACGGTTTCAGATTGAAAGTTTCTGACCCGAACCCATGAACCCAAACATGTCAACCCGAACCCGACCTGAATTACCACTGTTAGGGTCAAATATATTGTATCTAATAGTGTAGGGACTAGTTATGTAACATTGCCTAATGGTAAACTAGTCTTAAGGCTTAGTTAGATGGTAATTAAGCTTGTTTAGCTTTGAGGTATAAATACCTTATGTTAAGACTTAATTTGTAAGCTTTCCATCATTAACTGAATTACAATTTGAAAGCTAACCTTTCCCTCTCAACTACCTCACACACACTCAAACACCAAGAACACACACACTTAAGCAATTCTTCAATTTCTCACCTTGAATCATCATGAATTAGCTCAATCTCAGTGTTATACGATCTCTCAATTGGTATCAGAGCAAAATCTCTATTAAGAGAAGATCCAATTCGAGCTAGATTGATGAAGATCTGAGAATTTTTGAAGAAAAGTTGATGTTCGTCATCCAAAATTAATGTTGTAAATTTTTCGTTGGAATTGAAGTTTTGAGCATGGATTAGTGTTTCTCCAGTGTTTCTAAACACAATAGAATCAATTCCAGATCAATTCCATCAACATTCGACCTTCAATTTGATGATTTTAGAGAAAAAGTGAAAAAATTGAAAAGTTACTGTAAATCGAAGATTCGAAGCTTGTGTGTTATGGATTGAAGAAATTGATCGGATCAATGTGTTAGCAATTTGATTTCTAACGTTTAGCAAGAAGAATCATTCAAATCGGTTGAGAATTGAGTATAATCAGATTAAAAACGTGATGAAGAAGACGGATGTATGTACGTATGATGAAGTTCGGCTTCAAACGATGAACGTAACAGAAGTTCGGCCCGAGAATCTCTAAGCCCAAGTAGTTCGGCCCAGGTACAAGTTCGGCCCGAAGTTTATTTCAATTCTAGTTCGACCCGAAGTAGTGCAACAAGTTCGGCCCGAGGTTCTTCTTCAGTCCAAGTAGCTCGGCCCAGATCGAAGTTGTTGTTCGGCCCAGCTGTTTGTAGTAGTTCGGCTCATCCGATAACCCAGAAGTTCGGCCCGAACTTGTCGAAGTTCGGCCCAACATACTTCGGCCCAATTCTTAAGAGCATCTTCACCTAGTTCGGCAGTCTTCTTGCGATTTTCACCTAGTTCGGCCTTCATCAAAAGTTCAGATTCGTAAATCAATTCAACAATCACGATCAATTCAATCAAGCTTCTACAATCACGATCAACATCAACAAATCAGATTCAACAATCAACAATTTCATCGTTCAATGTTCAACACTTAATCGACTCAGATTCAAAATTAAAACGGCAACAACTCGATCAGTAATCGGAAGTGAAATCTGAAATCGACCAGTGATTAGAAGTCAAAATCGTGAATCATAAGAAGAATCAAGAAACGGATATCTAATTAAAACTTCCGAGTGCTGATTCAAACTGATATCTGATTCATCGACAATACCTAGTTCGACACAATTTTACACCTAGTTCGTCCAATATTCAGATGTTCAACAAGTTCGGCCAATTTTCATTGTTCGACATCAAGTAATCAACAACACAATCACATACCATCCGATTCAACAATCAGATTCAACAATCATTCTAAATCATTCTAAAACAGATTCAACAATCAGGGTTTTTGGCTTCAAGACATCCAGACTCAAAATCAGTCTCAAAATCATCACAATCGATTCAAAGATTAAACATTTAAATCGTCTAAACTGCATAGCTAATCAACACTTGAAGATTAAACATTGATTTCAATCTTCAATTAAAATTCAGAAATCGTAACATCTTGATTCAACATAAGCTCCGTCATATTATCTCCGTCAAGAAATACTCGGTCTTATATTTTAAGTCCACATAAGACTTTAAGCCCAATCACGTTTTAGTTATCATTAAATCCATATCTCATGACAAGCCCAAAAACAACACATTTTAGCCCAAGTTCAATAAAAGATCCAACAACAAAAACAAATTAAATTTCGGTCATTTCAAGTGTGAAGCCCAAATACATTTTTGTTAATCAGGATACGAGTATACGAGTATTCGTTCATTTCAAGTTGACACAATATACGAGTTTATAATACTTGTAAAAATTTTAAATCATTTTCATAATGACGTCAAGAGATGCTCTGTCGATCGGAACCGATCTCAAACCTCCGGTTCTATACCGAGGTGAATACGCACAATGGAAGAAACGGTTCCTCCATTTTATCAAAAATCAAGAACTGGCAACTGAAATACGTGATTCACTCGAAAATGGTGAAGCAGTATTCTACGAAGATGTAGTAGCTGCACCAAACGCAACACCGCCAGTTCTTGGAGGTCGAACCCCGCTTCCTAAATCAAGATACAATGCTCAACAAAAACTACGAGCTAAAGCAGATGTTCAATCGTTTTCATTCGTACTTCAGAGTTTACCGAACGAAATTTATAACAGCTTGGACAGTTTAGAAACCGGTAAGGAGATTTGGGATGAAATTCGAAAGCAAATGGAAGGCACCGTTTTAGGGAATAAAGCCAAGATGGTAACCACTCTGAATGCTTACCAAACGTTTAAAGCTTCCACCGGGGAAGAATTAGAAAGCACATATCACCGTTATTGCAACTTGTTGAATGAACTTAGAAGAAATAACTTGAAGAAGGAAAATTTGGAGATTAACATCAAGTTCATCAACAGTCTACTACCAGAGTGGGCCACATTTGGTAACAGTGCCATGCAACATAAAGATCTGAGCTCAATTGATGTGCATGAACTGTATGAGTATTTACTTCAAAATGCTCCAATGGTGAAAGATATAGTCAAAACCAAACAGGAAAATGCAAACACTCTTGATACTCTTGCTCTTCTTACAAGACAATACCAGTCAAATTCATCTGGTAAACTGAAAGAAGAATCAGAAGAACCTGTCAAAGATACAAAAGAAGAGATGGAGAGCGAATTAGAACAACTGTTGCAAGCTATGTCTTTCATCTCAAGATATGAGAAGAAGTATTATCCAACTCCTACAAACAACAATCAGAGATCTTCATCCACTTTCAAGTCTGCTCCATCTGCATCAAATACATCTGACAAACTCACAATAACACCTTTGGATCCGACAAAGAAATGTTATAACTGTGGACTTCCTGGTCATTTCTCTCGAGATTGCAAGAAACCTAGAGTTAGGAATTCTGATTACTTCAAACGTAAGATGCTCATGGCTAAGCAAATCGAGGCGGGAAAGGTGTTGTTAGCTGAGGATCTAAGCTGGATGGACGATTCTGATCCTGAGGATGAAGAGCATTCCGCAAATCTATGCTTTATGGCTCGTGAGAATGCCGAGATTTCTGATCGTTTCAATGAAGAGGCTAACAAAGAAATAGAGGTACTCAGTTCACTCTTATCTAATTCTTCAAGTACAATTGATTCTGAAAATTGTTTTGTAACAAACCAGAATTCTGAAATTGAATCTTTAAAACAAAACCTTTTGGATGAAAAAGAATTAAATACTTTACTTCAAGGAAAATTAGATGAACTAGAAAATGAAAATGAACAATATCTTGATCATAATACACAACTTGTTCATATTGTTAGACAAAATAAAAATTTTGAGAAAAAGAATCTGACGTTACAAAATCGAATTTCAGAATTGACTGTTAAATATGAGACTGATATTCAACATTTGTCTCATACCATTTCTGAACAAGAAATTGAGTTGACCAATCTTAAAAATACACAAAGTTCCACATCAAATGCTGACAATGATAAATATTACAAGTTATACATTGATGCATGGAATGAATATCAAATCACTAAAAACTGGTTGGAACGTAAACAAAAAGAATTTGATGATAATGAGAGTCAATTTAAATCTTTTAACACACAAATAAAAGAATTATCAGAAACCCTTCATGAAAAAGACATTCAAACATCACAAGAATTAAATAGCAAACAAAATGTCATACATCAACTACAAAATGATAAAATTCAACTTTCTTACCACATCAAAAACCTTGAAGAAATCATTGCCAAACGAGGACAAACTGATCAAACAATTCACTTGAACAAGCCTAAAGATTTCAAATACTTCAATTCAAGAGAAGGACTGGGGGCGAACAATCCAGAATATCTGAAGATGGCTTGTAATGTGCTTCCAACACTGTATGATTCCAAATACATACATGTTGATGTTTGGCAAAGTTTCCTTCGTATGACCGATGAGGAAGAAGAAATTGAAGCATTCAACAGAGCTAAATCAGAGAATGCACAAATTAGTTTCAATTACAATGAATTAAATAAAACTTATGAAACTAAAAAGGCAAATTTTACAAATGATGAATATTTTCCAATTATTACACCTGCAGAATTTGAGATCAAAGGAAATGCGGTACTTCAAGAAAAAGTAACCCGAAAAGTTTACATTCCTTCTCTAATTCTAGAAAAGAAAATCTATCAATTGGAAACCGAAATAGAAGCAACCCAAAAGGCATTTGACAAAGAAAAATCTGCTTTACAATCAAAAATTCATGCTTTAGAAGATAAAATTGTTGAAATAAAATCTGTTTAAAGTCACAGTGCTTCTCCAAAATCAAAATCAGTCAATGAGAATTCTTCTTCTCCTAAAACTCCAATTCTTTTAAGAAGAAATTCTAATTCTCATGTCTTACATTTTTCAGATAAAACTTTAAATTCCAAGCTTAAAACACTGATGCAAGATAGGATGAAAGCAGTTGAGAAGTCTAAGTCGTCTAAGTCTAGTATGCTTA
Organism: Calendula officinalis; assembly: GCA_963853835.1. Classification (NCBI taxonomy): domain Eukaryota; kingdom Viridiplantae; phylum Streptophyta; class Magnoliopsida; order Asterales; family Asteraceae; genus Calendula; species Calendula officinalis. The sequence continues at coordinate 74,789,855 of OY970827.1, read as the reverse complement.
AGTCAAATGCACTTAAGAAGTCTAGCTCTTCCTCGTTTTTAGCTTCTTCTTTTTCAAATTCTAATAAATGTAATAACTCAACAACGTTGATTTCACCTGCTACATGTTATGGAATTGTATATGATTCAGCAATTTATCGTCCTGTTAATTTTACTGTGAATGGTGTTAATTTGATTGTTAAAACTGACAAAACTGGTAAAAAGGTTTATTTTGATAGAAAAACTAATGCACCAATTTCTCAATATGATACACGATATTTTGTTCGAAAAGATGCTCCTTGTGGTCGACGACATGATGTTCTTCATAAAAACGGATCAATCATTCATTCATGTATCACTTGTTATCCAAAACATTGCAAAACAATGCTTGCTCGATCGCAAACATCTTCATCTACACGTTCTTATCCTAATACGTCAAAATCTGTTTATCGTGTAGTTTCTTCATCCAATACTTCAACATCCACATCTAAACCACAATCTCGGATTCAATCTAACTCGACAAAATCAGTAAATCGTGTGGTTTCTACACTTAAACCAACCAAATTAGTTTATCGAACTGTGACTCCAACTACATCATCAAACTCCAGTTTTTCGACTTCATCTAAAAAGAATTCCAAATTTGTTAAATTTACATGGATCCAAAATGAAAATTCAAAATGGATTTTATCCTCACCTGAGAAATCCTTCAAATGGTCTATCAAAGTAACAAATCCAGAACTGCCTCCTTGCAGTTCTCCAACTCTCTAAATTCAAATCATATTCACTAATTCTTCATAAAACATGCATTACTAATCGTATAGGACCCATATCTGATTGGGTACCTTTTGTTAATTGTTTTATGTAGAATTTATGGTATCTTGATTCTGGTTGTTCAAGACATATGACCGGAAACAAGAATTTGTTAACAAATTTTAGAGACAAATATTTGGGTACCGTTAGATTTGGTAATGACCATTTAGCTGCTATTATGGGAATTGGAGATATTATCCGACACAACCTAATCATTCGAAATGTAACCTATGTTGAAGATCTCGCTCATAATCTGTTTAGTATCGGTCAATTTTGCGATAAAACATTAGAAGTTAATTTTCGTACAAAGAAATGTGCTGTTCGTACATATGATGGAGAAGAACTTCTTACTGGAACTCGAGAGTCAAATCTGTTTACTATCAATCTAAACGATGTAGTTCCACTTGAAGAAGTTTGCCTAATGTCAACAGCTTCATCAGATGAATCTTGGTTATGGCACCGTCGCCTCTCTCATCTTAACTTCAAAAACATCAATAAGTTGGTGAAAGGTGGACATGTATCTGGTCTTCCAGATCTTAAATTTGAAAAAGATCATCTATGTTCTTCGTGCGAGATGGGAAAAATGACAAAGAAACCTCATAAGTCTAAACCAGTTCAAAGTACTTCAAAACCGCTTGAATTACTTCACATGGACTTATGTGGACCTATGAGCGTTCAATCTTTAGCAGGAAAACGGTATGTGTTGGTTATTGTTGATGATTATTCTCGATACACATGGGTTCATTTCCTACGTACAAAAGATGAAGCAACTAATATCATCATATCCTTCATCAAGAAAACTCAAACCAATTTAGATTTAAAAGTACATACCATCCGCACTGATAATGGAACTGAATTTAAAAATCAAGTTTTAGATTCTTTTCTTGACTCAGTTGGTATTACTCACCAATTTTCCGCTGCAAGAACACCTCAACAAAATGGGGTTGTTGAACGAAGAAATCGAACTCTTGTTGAAGCTGCTCGTACCATGCTTTCATATTCAAAACTCCCATTATCTCTTTGGGCAGAAGCTATAAGTACAGCGTGCTTCACTCAAAATCGTTCAATCATCAACAAAGCATACAACAAAACTCCCTATGAACTGATCAATAACCGCATTCCAAATATTAAATTTTTACATATTTTTGGGAGTCGGTGTTTCATTCTGAATGATAAAGATAAGTTGAATAAATTTGATGAAAAAGCTGATGAAGGAATCTTTGTGGGATATTCAAGGGAATCTGCTTCTTATCGAGTTTATAATCGATCAAAACGAACGATCAGAGAAAGTGTTAACGTTAATTTTGATGATACATTTCCTATCAATTCAGTTACTTCAAATGCTGAAACTCCTTCACCATCGTCAACGCCTTCAACATCTGAGAATGACTTGGATATTTTATTTCTTCATTTTTATGATGATTATCATAATATTCGACATATTTTACTGGAGGAAGCTGGCGTTCCATTTCCAACAGTAGCTGAAGTTCAATCTATCTCTGTTCCTGATATTCATACTTCAAGTTCAACGGATTCTCCTTCTCCTACTTCTACTATTCCACCTACTAATGTTTCTTCATCACCTATTGTTTCACAACCTGAGGCTTCATCATCTCCGGAAAATTCTTCACCTGTAATACATCAAGCATCTCCGGACAATTCTCAACCCACGAATAATCCATCATCACCTTCTGGTCAAGCTGCTACTTCTTTCGATTTATCTATAGTTCCAGCTCAACCTCCACCTTTGGTGATAGATTTTTCTAAATTCAACGTTCAACGGGTTGTTCCTCCACCGTCTACATCAACTACTCAAACTGCGATAATTCCACATCCTGAATTCACTGATACCTCAAATATTAACCCAGGTCAAATTCCACTTCATCATTCTCTTAAATGGACAAGAGAGCACCCTTTACATCAGATAATCGGTGACCCTGAATCTTCTGTTCAAACCCGACGAGCTACTGCTGATGAATGTCAGTATACTGCATTTTTAAGCTCAAATGAACCAAATAAGGTCAGTGAAGCTCTCTCAGACCCAGACTGGATTATTGCTATGCAAGAAGAAATAAATCAGTTTGAAAGATTAAAAGTCTGGCGTCTTGTTCCAAAACCTCCTGGCAAATCTGTTATTGGTACAAAGTGGATTTTCAAAAATAAAAAGGATGAAAATGGAATTCTAATTCGGAACAAAGCACGTCTAGTTGCAAAAGGGTATGCTCAGCAGGAAGGCATTGATTTTGAAGAAACTTTTGCTCCTGTAGCCCGTATAGAAGCCATTCGAATATTCTTAGCATATGCAGCACATAAGAATTTTACTATCTATCAGATGGATGTAAAAACTGCATTTTTAAATGGCATTCTCAAAGAAGAAGTGTACGTTCATCAACCCGACGGCTTTGTAGATCCACACTTGCCTAATCATGTTTATATTCTCGACAAGGCTTTGTACGGTTTAAAACAAGCTCCACGGGCGTGGTATGATGTATTATCAAAATTCTTAGTTGAGTCTGGTTTTTCTAAAGGAAAAGTCGACACAACTCTCTTCATCAAACGTCAAGGGGAAGACATTGTTCTTATTCAAATTTATGTCGACGATATAATTTTTGGTTCTACAAATCCCAAATATTGCAAGAAGTTCTCTGCTCTTATGGTCAAAAGATTTGAGATGAGCATGATGGGTGAGATGAATTTCTTTCTGGGTCTTCAAGTTCGTCAATTACCAACCGGAATTTTCATCAATCAATCCAAATATATCAATGATTTATTGAAGAAATATCATATGGATGATTGTAAACCAATCTCGACGCCGATGTCGCCTGGTTCGAAATTACATGCTGATCCGGATGGCAAACTTGTTGATGTTACCCACTATCGGGGGATGATCGGATCCTTACTATATCTGACTTCGAGTAGACCAGACATTATGTTCTCTACTTGCATCTGTGCTCGGTATCAGGCAGCACCCAAAGAATCTCATCTTCAAGCGGTTAAACGAATATTTCGGTATCTAAAGGGCACTCGAGATCTTGGTCTCTGGTATCCTAAAGAAACTTCCTTTGATTTAACTGCCTTTTCTGATGCTGACCATGCTGGATGCATGTTGGATCGAAAGAGTACGTCTGGGAGTGTTCAATTTCTGGGAGATAAACTGGTGAGCTGGTCTTCACGAAAACAAAATTGTGTGTCTCTTTCAACTGCAGAGGCAGAATATGTTGCTGCTGCAAGCTGCTTATCCCAGGTAATTTGGATGCAATCACAATTGAAAGATTACGGCTTTTTATACAGTCGTATTCCTTTATATTGTGATTTTCGAAGTGCAATTGCAATTTCATGCAATCCTGTTCAACATTCAAAAACTAAACATATCGATCTTCGATATCATTTTATAAAAGATCATGTTGAACATGGTAATGTGGAATTGTACTTTGTTTCTACAGATTATCAATTAGCTGATTTGTTTACCAAGGCATTAGACGAAAAACGTTTTAACTTTCTTGTGTCTAAACTTGGTATGCTAAATCTAAAAGCTTAAACTGTTTTAATCTTTCTCCACAAAATGACTTATACACAAAACGGTGTATAACTCGCACTTCAACTTAAGGACTTATACACGCATCAGTGTATAACTCGAACCTCATCGTAAATGACTTATATACACATCAGTATATGACTCAAACTTCAAAGCGATGGCTTTCAAGTACATAAGCTTGCAACCCGCTCTTAACCAGTTTTTCACATAACTGTAAAAAAATTCTTTCCCACTCCTCTAAAACTGTAAATTTTTCATTATTTTGTCGAGGGGGAGAAATTTTAATTCTACGGGGAGAATTATTATTTCCAGGGGGAGAAACTTTCTTATATCAATATTTTTATACCCGTTTGAATTTGTTTTAATGATACATTTTTTTTTATCAAACGATAATACCTTCCTATGGTTTGCCAGAACCGGCCTTACCTTCCAAGGGAAATACTTTTTAGCCAAATTTGGTAAATGTGAGGGTATATGTCTAGGGTATAGAATTAGGTGAGTGCAAGGTGATGTGAAAACATGATAATATCAAGAAAACACACCTTTGAGTGCATCCAAACCGACAATAAACCGGGCAACCTCACTAAATTGTGATCATTCATGTGTTGAATGATTCACCAGACTTAACTGGCCCAGTCAAGCATTTGCACTCCACCACCAACCACTCAGATTCCTCTCAATAGGACTTTGTTTCAATTCATAAGGGGACGTAGCACATAATCTATCGACTGCTCATTCGGAGTATGTTGGTATTGAAATAATTAACCTTCTGCCCCGGGTTACGTCTTCAATTGAATGCACAATGTGTCTAGATTTCACCGACAAATATTTCCAATTTAGGACACATACACTTTTATAAATGAATCTCCGTGTATTCATCGGAACACTCATAGTGGCATCACAATCTGGTGTTTCACGAGGATTGAGTGGAAATCCTGCTAGAGCTAAAATTACGCCAACTCTAATTGCAGGTCACACATCTGAATCAATAGTTGTGCAAACGACTATCGATTCTTACCGTGTGTTAACGGATACTCTATGTGAGTCCGGTATTTCCTCAATTGTTCAAGTTGCTGTGCCTACACTTTTAAATCATAAAGGCAACAACTTATGCCGGAAACACATTTTCCGATGAAAAATCCATGTTATTCTTACAAAGTAACATCATAAATGCTGATATATTGCACATGAGCGTTATAGTTCACTCTCAAATTACTCCTATGATCTGCTATAACCGGCATGATCTTCCCCAGGAGCCACCTACAATATAGGACAATATGTAAGGGTACATAGGTCTAGGTGAGCAGAATCAAGTATCACGGGATCTTGATTGGGGTGCGCTGAGATAAAATTTGAGAGGGGGAATGTAGTATGGGGTGCAATTCAGCTATACATGGTAAAATGAAATGAGGGAGTAGTCGAAAAATGAATACGTAAGCTTGAGTGAGGAGGGTGTGACAGGGTTAAAGAAAACGAAAAACTCTTACCAAACTGTTAAAAAGCCGGGTAGCCACGTCTCTATCAGATTGCATGTGTTGCTCTCTGATATTGAAAAAGACATCATGGAACCCAGTGATGCAATGCACAACCCCCCCAGCCACTCAAGTATTTCTTAAAAAGTACTTGTTTCATTTCCACGGAGATTAGCTCATATGCTATCGACATCTCACTTGGAGATTGTTGATATTGAAATAGAGGACAAGTCTCTCCAGTCCTCGCATTCGTTTGTCCACAAATCGAGTCTATAACCGATAAACACTTTTAGGACACGAGGCATAATACAAAGCTTATCTTTGTGATAAAGCCGGAACATTCATAGTGATACCAACGTTCTTGGTATTCCACAATGATTGAATGGAAATCCTACCAGTGCTAACATCTATTCCAACACTGAAAGTAGGTCACACAGTTTGTGTAACTGTTGTGTTAACGGGTAATCTATGTGATCCCGGTTTTCCCGACTTAATTCGATCATTGCGATTAAATGCCAAATGATTTGATCGGATATCTATATCAACATCGGTTCGGTTTTCGATAATACAATATGTTGTATATTGATTCATTCAAAATATGAATATATCACTATTCATCATATTTGTATTCATGGGCTTAGAAGATTTTCTTCATTTCACCTCGACGAACTTCACATTTTTCATGATGGTTCCGATAAATCTTAATCATCATGAGGGGGAGAAAACTTACTAAGAAGTTCAGTTTATGAAGAAAAATGCTTACAAGTCTTAAGAGAATATATTAGCCCAGTTTACTCCACTTCAAAAAGACATATGCACCAATTAAGGGGGAGTGAACAAGAAACCGAAGAAGATTTATTAAGAAATAATTGTTTGTTCGAGGGGGAGCGTAAACTTCATCAACATTTTATCCCTAACAACAATTATCAATACTCACAAATCGACAAAGCCACAACTTCAACAAAAGACTTCCGCTACAAAACAACTCTATCCATGGGTCTACATTTTAGTCGATTTACATGAAATAATTTGTGAAGAAAAAGAAACTGACTCATCTTCAGAAATTTCTCACAAATTCTCAACATTTCCATTACAAATCTTAAACCGTCAAATCATCCTATCCATTTCACATTCTTATCCAAACCACAAATTCACATTGTTATCCATTTCAAAATCTAATCGAATAAATATTTCTTTCCAAATTCTACACACAAACACATTCATACAAAAGAAAATACATATCATCCACATTCAAATCTTAAATGTATATATCATTCTTTCCTATATACAAACATTCATACACACACACACATTCAAAACCTTCAGCTTTCAAATCATTCTTTACATAATTCAAAACCATCATTATCCCATCCTCACAAATTTCTATCCAAAACTAAATCCCCAGCATTTCTAAATCCCAGTCAAATTCTTACCAAACAGATGTTTCATTTCCAGAATTTTCAAATTTTCAAATATATTTGTTTGAAGGAAGACAGGGATGTAGTTCTAAAAGTTCGCAAAGAGGGAGATTGGATAATAATCAAGACAAATTAAGTCAAGACTCCATGAAATCTTCTAAGATACTTTATATTGGTTGAAAAGCCAATTAAAAGTTTCATTCTTATCTGATCATCATAAGCTGAAACTAATACTACATCAAAACTACTTAAACGATTAATTCAGTTTCAGACTTTGCTCGAAAAGAAGATTTCAAGAACATGATATCCCAACTATTGATACAAAGGGGGAGATTGTTAGGGTCAAATATATTGTATCTAATAGTGTAGGGACTAGTTATGTAACATTGCCTAATGGTAAACTAGTCTTAAGGCTTAGTTAGATGGTAATTAAGCTTGTTTAGCTTTGAGGTATAAATACCTTATGTTAAGACTTAATTTGTAAGCTTTCCATCATTAACTGAATTACAATTTGAAAGCTAACCTTTCCCTCTCAACTACCTCACACACACTCAAACACCAAGAACACACACACTTAAGCAATTCTTCAATTTCTCACCTTGAATCATCATGAATTAGCTCAATCTCAGTGTTATACGATCTCTCAACCACTTGTACCTCTAAACATCTAAAGCCAAATAGTAGGTACAAAAGATTAAAAATTAACGAGTACGGTTTTGTAATAGTAAAATGAGATCAAAGCATCGAACGTGTGATACAAGTAAAAAGACAAAGGGGTAAAGTACAATTTTTGAACTTTGTGAGTTAAAAAAATTAACGAGTACGGTTTTGTAATAGTAAAATGAGATCAAAGCATAAAACGTGTGATACAAGTAAAAAGGCAAAGGGGTAAAGTACAATTTTGAACTTTGTGACCAAAATCCATTATAATATATACACACAATACCCTATTAAAATACTTTGATTCCATCATATTGTCGTCCACACTCTATTCCTAATTGATACCTTTAGCCGACGTCTTGGAAGTAACGGACTGTGCCATCAGTGGGAGAACACCCGAAGTCATCGGTTGCCCAACCAACATACCGATACTCAATAACATACACGTCATATGTTTAAAATGATTATTGAGAAACACAAAAAAATATGTTTTTCTAAGAATGGTCCATATAAATTGTCAAATGGAGGGCGAAACTAATACTTAATTATCAGAATCTTTCGAGCATTCGAAAGGATTGTTTGGTATTAGAAAATTAGGTGTGGTAGTGCCTTCACTAATGGCATCTTCCATGTCATCAATTATTGCAGTGCCAAAGCCAAGCCACTACTTCAGGCGTGGGTTGCGCCAAAGCTTACGAGAAATGGTTGGCGCCGGGTAACTCGGTTTTTGAGGTATTGTGTGAGTGAGTGGTATTTTTGTGTGTTTTAAATGTAGTGTTTTGGTTTTGGTTTTGGTTTTGGTTTTAGTTATGAGTGAAGTGATATTTCAGACTGTGAATGTGAAATGTGAAATACTGACGTGACGACAACATGACATTGAAGTGGATGTTTGGCTCAAACCACCACACTAAATACTATTATAGGCTAAAAAGTAGAAGAGCCGAAGAGGGATCAATAAGTTATATTCATTTTTTTTTCTTTCAATCAAGGGTAGATAAGACACGTCCCCAGGCAAGATTGCATGTGTACCAATGACTATTTTCAAACGTAATGAATGACATGCGCTTATATATACTTACACTTGCTACATACACTCACCAAAGAAAAAAAAAATGAAAAATTTGGTAACATTTGCTTCCGAGGGTGAAAAGAAACCCAAATATAAAAAAATATTAATGTCCGATGTGGTCGTGACGAGAGAGAGGAGCCTATTCCGTGGCCGGAAATGGAATATTGTGGACATTGTAACGGTTCTTTGGGTCATAATTGTTCATTTGCTAACACTTTTCGCACCATTCACAATCACTCGGGGTGCACTTTGGGCATCGTTTTGGTGCTCTCCGGTTTGCGGGTTGGGTATAACTCTTTCATACCATCGGAATCTAGCACATCGTAGCCTCAAGTTGCCAAAATGGCTTGAATATACATTTGCTTATTGTGGCGTTCAAGCTGCTCAGGTTTGTCTTAAATCTCTTTTTAATTTTTTTATTATATGCACGTCTCTACACAATAGTTAAAAGTTGGCATAACTTTTTAAAGTCATTACAAGGCTATATTTAGCATTTTTCATAATTTCTCTATTTCTAACAATACAAAATTCGATTAATAAGGTTCTAATTATATGTTGTTATCGTAGAGGGACCCGATATTTTGGGTGAGTATACATAGATCCCATCATCAATATGTTGATTCGGACAAAGATCCACACTCTCCAACAAACGGTTTTTGGTTTAGTCATATCGGCTGGTTGTTTGATAGTGGTTACATCGTCGAAAAGGTGCCTTTTTAGTGTCGTTAAAATCAAATGTAATAAATTATTTCGTCCAATTAATTTAGTATAAAATTCTTTTTTCAATGGGTGTTATTTGCAGTATAAAGAACGAAACAATGTGGAAGATCTAAAGAGCCAACCATTCTATAGATTCATTAAAAGGACTTATTTGTGGCATATACTTGGATTTGCGGTTGCGGTCTATGCTTTGGGTGGTTTTCCCTATCTTGTTTGGGTTGTGGTAAGGATCTCATTTAATATATAATTTAAAATCGTTAAAAAATATACAACAAAGATATTCAATCTAATCAAAGTCGGGTTATGAAGGAGGTGGGTTGTACACTGTCATATCTTTATGCGGGAGTCTACCCAAAAGTAGAGAGACTGCTTCCCGAAATCCTCCGGCAAAATTATGTGGTGGACAATAATGTGTGATGTCGTGAATATCTAGATACCTTAAATACATAGAATAGTTTGAAGCATGAATTGCAAAACAAAACATACAAAACACGTAAATTTACACTACTAAAAGATCAAATAAAACATATATAAATTATTAAAAAATATATAAACAATTAAATTTATAAGTTCAACGATTACAATATGTGTATACGAGTAAATGGCTTAATTTGGGAAAGTTGTATGTGCTTGTAGGGTGTGAGAATCACGTTGAGTTACCATTTGACATTTTTAGTGAACTCGGCATGTCATATATGGGGAAACCAAGTATGGAACACCGGTGATCTCTCTAAGAACAATTTGTAAGTCTTTTGAGATATACGTACATGTAACCTCTTTTTTCTTTTCATTTCTAAAAATAGTAATCTCGTTGTAAGGCTCCTTGGGATTACCGATTTTTCCCCGTAATATATGCAGCCTAACCGTTTACATGGTCGTTTTCAAACTTTCCTTTACCATCTAGTAATTAAAGTCACTAATGAACCATTACCAACCACTAGACGATGATAAGGGTTCAACTATGTGACCGACTATGTTTTTTTTTTGCATATATATTTAACTTAGATAACTTGTATAACTATATCATCATTTAAATACTTATCAATGATAACTAAACCTTATGCATATGTAGGTGGGTGGCATTATTTACTTTCGGAGAAGGTTGGCATAATAATCATCACGCGTTTGAGTATTCAGCTCGATTCGGATTACAATGGTGGGAGATTGACCTTTGTTGGTGGTTTATACTGTTTCTCGAATCGGTAGGGTTAGCAACAAATGTCAAATTACCAACCGAGGGTCACAAGCTTAAGAGATCGTTTACATCTCTTAATAAACTCAAGTGATTCGACAACTTTCACCCTCCTATGTCGAGTCTTTTAATATCATATATGTATGTAACTAATAAATGAATGTAGCCTACTAAGTATGAGTTTTCCTAGCGTCTGCCCATTAGGTGCAAGATTATCAAAATTTAATTTTAATTGTAAATCATATTTAATGCATCTTTTAAAATGATTGAAATTATACTTCGTTATTCAAAACATATTAAAAAATAATCACTTCATTAAATGCAATCTAATGTGTACCCGTAAGTTAAAAAAATTATTAGTATTTTGTAGTAAAAATTTGATTGTAAGATTGGGCGTAATACATGGTGAGCCATATCAGGTTTCTCCCTTCTAACTAAATACATTACAAACCCCGACCTTACCAACTTAATATTGAACAAATGGACGACCAAATTTTAAAATTGATTTTATTAATACATGTAACACTTACCATGCATAATGTACAAGTTACCGTTACACAACACTAGCGAGCTACATGGGTCGCCAGAGCGACCAACCCCGCTTGAAAATACAATGGGGACGCATCCTTGATGGCTCATGTAATGTGAGTGATGCGTAGGAAGTGGACCCGTGGAGGGACGACTGACGACGACGGTGGGGAGGGATACACAACTACCCATTCTAAGAGAGGATATGAAGTTTGAACAAATGATCTTTATGGTATTACCATTTATGAATATGCGGATCTTTAATAAATACCATAATTCTAATGTTCAATTAACTAATTGTGTTTTGATATTTGAATACTAAAGTTATAGTAATTGAAACCTAGCAATGATAGGAAGAAGCGAAGAACTCATAACAATCCCATCACTTAAAAGAAAGGAGGTGATTTCTTGTAGGGGCGAGCATAATTACCGAAAAACTGAAATCAGTCCGTTAAAAGCGACAAAATCAAACCATTCAAAGTGATTCACTAATCTCTTATTACATTATTTTGTCTCAAAAAACCTAAAATTCAAAGTGATTCACTTATTTTGATACGGAGAAAGTATATTTTTTTAATTTTAGATTTATTAAATAGAAAGTCGACTTATTTAAATATTTGAAAGTCCATCTACTATGGTTCATTAATATGTATATTTTATTATATGCTACAACATACATATATGGTTTGAATTTTGGGTAGAAAATGAAATTTATTGTTGAAATATGTTATTAGCATTAAATTTAATGTTGTAGATATTCTTGCTGAAATTTGTATGTAATTTTAGAAAACTTAAAATTAGTGCATGAAATTATATATCTATGTTTAAAACGAGGTGGATTCTGTTTTAAAATTGAAAATGAATCGTTAACGGCTAAAAACCGCTAAAACCGAAACCATTGAATTTGAATATACTAAAACCGAAATTAGCGGATTGGGTTTAGTTTGAGCCTAAAACCGCTCAAACCGCCCCATACACACCTCTAATTTCTTACACCACGGAACCGTAATATATATCAAAATTAAAACAGATTTAAAGTAATAAATCAACCAAAAGTCGGTTGATTACTTTTTTAAAATAAACTAAATGAAAGAATATTAAACAAAATTAATCAAAATTCCTCATGAATTCATAAGCTAAGATCGGCTCTTTATCGGCTTTTATGGGCATGTTTGGATAAACTTTTTAAAAGTATTTATTGACTTATTGACTTCTTGAGAAGCTAAAATCAAGAAGTAAGGAACTCCTTACTTTTTGATTTTGTCTTCTCAATTAGTAAATAAATAGATTTTCAAAAACGTTCCCAAACATGCCCTATATTACACAAGCCGATCTTTCACAATCCTATACCGTTAACTATATATTCATAATATATATGATATGATAAGAATATAAATCCTAATGTTTAAATAATAACCTAGTTAATTAAAAATACTTAGATGTTAATGATACTTGTCTAATAATGAAACGAATCCTAATTAGGGATAAGGTCGTAGTATTACTCCACCATGAAAAACACTTTGTCCTCAAAGTGTGGCTTCAAACGATTCTAGTATACCACGTTTTGAGTTGTAGGATATGGTTTCAGTAATTGCAATATTTCCTCGAGTTGTTTTCAGGTATCGATCTTTTTTTGTCAGTCGTTTCTTGCAACGGATCAAGACTCGCCTCAGAACATTTACCTTTGTCATCATAAATCCAACTTCTCACATCTCGCAGAATTAGAGCCCTGATACCAATTTGACATGTATCATATTTAAAATAAATACTAAACTAATAAATCAACCAAACATTAGCTATTCCTTCATTAAAATAAACTAAATGAAAGAACATTATATAAAACCAATAAAAAAATTCCAAAGCTGGGATCAACCCCTTCATATATGACAATATGATCTCTTACAATTCTAAATCGATAACTATTCCTAATATTATAAGATGATAAACCCTAATATTTAAATAATAACCTACTTAATTAATAAATACTTAAATGATAATGATACTTATCTAGTAATAAAATTAATCTTAATTAGGATAAGATCGTATCAAACTACTTAACAGTCATTATTTTATAGTGATTGTATAGTTTGCTTTAAATTTTGTATAATCTTTGATGTATGAAATAATTTAGAGTAATGTTATTTCTTCCTATTTTTAAGTCCTACACATATTTTTATTCATCTTTAAACTTGACATGTGTTATCCATTAATTCCCTTTCCTCATATCATTCCTTGATTTTAATACTTATCGTGATTAAATGGGTAGTACTATGGGTAAAATTAAAAGGTAGGACTAAATTAAATATCATTCCTCAATAATCTATATAGTGTAGATAAATCATATCTGTTAAACAATACGCATTGAATATGGAATGGGTTGATCGAGACATTCCATGTTTACCCCTTCATTTTTATAGGGAATTCAGCCCCACAAGTTTAAATACTTCATGGGACACTCTCCTTTTAGGGGTCCGTTTGTGTGTGTAAAACTATGATAACATGATGTATTTATGTTGACCCTTACTACTACACATGGTCATGTCAAAATACAACCTCGTAAATGCTAAACAAATCTTTATTTGATTCCTATTGAAAACAATGTATTTTACAAAAACTTGAAGGAAAAAAAGTAGACATCCCTCTGTATTATAAATATGGTTTACTGAACACCACGTGAAAATGTCGAAGTGTATTGTATAAACTGGTAAACAAATGAGGTTTTTCATTGTTCAAATCATTTGAGGGTGAGTCTTTGACTCGGATTTATGCAGGCTAGATAGAGCATCTTTGTAGTTATTTCTGAATCCATTATCTGATCAACCTCAACATTATCTACTAGAGTTTGAAATTAAGACTATTGCCAATGGCACGTTGGTTCCCAATCTGACGACCATAAGTTTTCTCCAACCGTTGGCATACCTCGTCGGAGCGATACCTTCTGTTTTTTCATCCGCTGGCCGAAGAGAACGGACGAGGGGAGGTGGGGGCCCAAAGGGTATTTTAATAGGGTATTGTAGTGTGTGTATATTTTATTTAATTTTTTTTTTTTTTTTGAATGCTATATAATCTACTTCAAAATTGTCAACGACATGACTTGGTCATGGGCAACACTTTACACCAAACTCCAATACAACTAGGTTACAAACCTTAGGTGTGTATATTGTATAGTGGTAGTGCCTAAAAAAACAGAATATAAGAGGTATCATTTGCATGAGTGTGTCAACTGAGTGATAGGTTATTTGACATTGATGTGCCAAAACTAAAAATGTCAGTTGATATTACAAAATAGACTTTTTGTGAGTAAATCTGGAATTCTGATACTAGTATACCTTGACGGTGATTGCATTTATTTAAAAAAAGAAATATTGTTGTAAAAATCTTACTTTTTGCCATGACAGTTGTTGTGAAAGTAGTTGGGAATTTATTATTTGAGGTAGCTTCACTTTCTCAGTTGTATATTCAAGTGGCTAAGAGAGTTTGTGAAATTGTTTCTAAATTTTCAATTGAACAATCAAAGATGTTACTTCTTAGAATTCAAACCAATTTGTCTAAATTAATTAGTCACATAGATAGCCTTAATAGTTTTCTTTTAAAAGGTTTTGGATTTAAGACCTGATGGATGTGAGATTTCTTAAGAGATACAATAAGGAGGTGGAGTTTATTCTCCCAAAAAGAAGATAAGTTCGAGGAAGGCATAAGGCCAGCTTGGATGTAAGAATGACTCGAACCACTAACTTACTAACTTGTCGTTAAAAAAAAGAAAAAAGTTGTCTTTGAATTCATATTAAGTGATACATTATTGTTTTCACGGTTCTTAAGGCAAAAGATTATAATGAATGTTAAAATAAATTCAATTAAGCAGTTAGTGGGGATGTGTCTCACAACTTTTAAATAAATTGAGTTTAAACATGTTTAAAAGAAAAAAGTAAAGTTAAATAGGTTATATCACTAATAACGAGAGATTTATTGGACGTATGTCTCATTATCTTTTACCAAATAAGATAAATTATCAAAATATATCACTTATTTTGAAACTTACAAAAATGAAAATTATATAACTTATTTTGAAGCGGGGGAAATATTTTGCTGAAAACGATGAGCATGTGCCTGTGTTTCGCGACGAATTTACAAAGACATATTATACTTATAAATTAAATATTTATAACACAACATAAAACATTATATTGTTATGAAAAATTTGGAGAGAAGTTAAACATAATATACAAACACCATTTTAGTATTCAAACAACATTTTACAGGTTTAATAAATAAAAACAAAAGTGTTAAAGAGAAGCTGAGACTATGCGTAATGGGTGACCACTGTTTTAGTTGTCTTTGAATTCATATTAAGTGATACATTATTGTTTTCACGGTTCTTAAGGCAAAAGATTATAATGAATGTTAAAATAAATTCAATTAAGCAGTTAGTGGGGATGTGTCTCACAACTTTTAAATAAATTGAGTTTAAACATGTTTAAAAGAAAAAAGTAAGTTAAATAGGTTATATCACTAATAATGAGAGATTTATTGGACGTATGTCTCATTATCTTTTACCAAATAAGATAAATTATCAAAATATATCACTTGACATCAGCGTCACATAAGAAATCCCGACCAAACCCATGTAACCAGACGACCAAACCATTCCCCTTTAAAATTGAATCCCTCCCATTGAAAATTTGACGACCCTTATCGGTCGTCCGGCCGACCATTGGGGCCATGGGACGCGTCGCAGGTCCGACCTCGTAATTGAGTGAGACACGTCGAAGCTTGGGGACGGAGGGGGGACGCATGCCCACGACCTCCCCGTTACGCAAAGTCTTACCGTAGATGAACAATATTTTTCTTCTAATAAATTTGTCACAACCCGCCAAAAATGGTTTTAATAGTAATAAATGGTTTGCGGAAGAACGGGATGTAACATTCATGAGTAACACAACTATGATTATTGCAAACACTTAATAGTTTTAAAATGTAATTAATACTTGAAATAAGTATTATCTAAAATTTATATCTAAACGAAAAAGGTTAAAATAAAAATAAATGTTTAGAAATGAAAAGACGTTCGTGGCATCTCGACAATATGCATGCTCATGATCCAAAGTCTAACGACTCAATGCTTCTCCTAATTACCTGAAAAACATATATAAAACGATCAACAAAATTATTGAGTGAATCCACAGGTTTAATATTGATTTTGAAATACAAGGTTTTGTAAGCCAAATATGGCAAAATCATATAGTAAAATGCTATTTAAAAATAATTTGAAATACAAAGTTTTTGTGTGCCAACTGGCATAAATTGTATTGTATAATAAAATATAAATTTGAGTTACCCAAAATTAATATGTGCCAATAAGGCAAAAATATGTGTGATGATAAGATGTTCGAAAATGATTTAATAAAAGAAATATTGTAACAAAATTTAATATGTAAAGATATGTAAGTAAACAAAATAATAAGATGGTAAAGAGTAATAAATATTGAAAATGCATGACTGGTGTCCCCAACAGTTAGCTACGCCATTGAGTTAATATGCCGACCCTAAGCTCATAATCAAACTGCAACTCTAAGTGTGATGTTTCTGTTCTCTAAGATATGCACTCCCCTGACGATTAGGTAGAACCGTTAAAGTAGCAACAAAAATGTGGGAGGAAGAGTCTCAGCCAATGGTACCATCTGCATATCCAGGGCCTAGTCGCAACTAGCTAAGATTATGGCATGTAAGCATCTACCTATGCACCACACCTACTTAGTCCGAGCATAAAGACTGTTTGTCATGTTTTGAATAATGTATCATCACAATAAAAAAATAATGTAAGCATTTAATAAAACAGTTGATATGTTTTTCACCCCAAAGATTTATAAAAGCAGTAAATAAAATACAGTAAAAAGTGGGGCTGTGGACTCACCTGATGCAATCTTCCAAAAATGCAATTTAGATATATGCCATTTCTGACCAAACGACTTCTAGTGCCCTAAATGTATAGAAGTAACTATGAGCGATACGTTGGTAACTATATCAAATTGAATTTGTATTTTAAATTTTATGATTTGTATATTTATAAGTTTAGATGAACTGTTTTGTTTTGATCAAAATAATAAGTGATTTTCCGAAATCTTTATTTATATAAATATTTTATATTATAATTATTATTAATCATAAAATATAAAATAGTAGTTTGTGGTTGTGCTTTTGTTTTTAGTGAACTCAAACATGGCGGGGAAAAATCACAAGCCGGCCAACTTGTTGGCCAAGGCTTACTTCGGTAAACGGTAACATAAGGGTGTTTCGTCGTCTAAAAACACCACGCAACGTACACAAAATAGAAGAAAGGGTTATACCTTCACGAATGTCGTCGGAGACTCCAAGGGAGATTATAGGTTCGCCGGATCTGTTTCTGCCTCACCGGAAATAGTGACCCAGTTGAGGAGGGGTGTCTGTGAAGCCTTCAGTCGTCAGAGATCTTTGTTGTCATCGGGAATAGGAAGCAGCAAACAGTAATGGTTGCCGGAAGTCGAGGACTTCGCCAGTGATAGCTGGTCTTCGAAGAAGTTGATGGGTTTTTATGGTTAGCCGGGGCTTTTTGTCTTGACGCCTGAGTTCTTGCTGTTTCGCCGGAAAAACAAACGAGAGAGATGGTTGGAGTTGTTTCTGCTTTTGCCGCCTACTCTCGCCGGAAAGCACTGGTTGCCTGGGTTGCGTCGCCTGGTTTATGGATGGCCGGATAAGCAAAACAAACGGAAGGAATGTGGTGGTGACGGCTGTTATGAGTTTTATTAAAAGATTAGGATTTAATTTAAAGAGTAAATTACTGTTTTTGTCCCTGTCATTTGGCCGTTTCTGCGTTTTTGTCCCTGTGCTTTTTTTTTCTGTTTTTTTGTCCCTGAGGTATGCAAAATTCCGTTTTTTTGTCCTTCCGTCCATTTTCTGCCGTTAAGTAACGGAAAATGCAAAAAAAGTAAGGGTATGTTGGTCATTTTATATTTTCTTTTTATTTCTACTTTTTTTCTCCATCTTCATCTTCTCTAATCATCCATCTTCATATTCTCTAATCAAAAACCACACCACCACCGCCAAAACCCTAACCCTAACCCCATGGCCACCCCTTTTCCTCCCAACTTCACCATCCCTTCTCTCTCCTCCGACTTCTCCACCGTCTCCGGTCAGAAAGCACCGCAACAGATTCGCATTCTCCGGTGCAAGACGGTAATTGACAGAAACAACCACCACCGGCGGTAATTTTCTGGCGAACCGGCGGCACACGGCGTCGTAAGCCAGGACGTCCGGCGAGAGGAAGACGAGTCTGCCGCCGTGAAAGAACACGATCACCGACAGATTTTCTGGCGAACCGGCAGCTCGATGTTCCAATTTTGCAGATCTGTAATTCGATCATTCATCCCCATCGCCAAAAATAGACAGTTGGTTTTACAAATCGCATGAGGTTCAACTCACTAATCACAGATCGATTCAACTCACTCAGATCTGTTCGACGTGGGAAGTAATTCTGTGTGTCATCTTCTCCTTTTCTCCGGTTGAAGAGTTTTGGTGTCCGTGTGGAAGAAACCCAGAAGCCTTGAAGATCTCTGGAGTATAGAGAGAGCAGGAGAGGAGAGATGGCAGAGAAAAGAGGGGAAGAGAGAGTGTACAGAACTTTGCCGGAGAATAGTGGGTTTCGTCGCCGGTGAAGAGTGTACAGGTTCACCGGATAATAGTGGGGTTAGTCGCCGGAGAAGAGTGTACAGGAATTGGTGGAAGCTAATGGGTTGTTTTTTAAGATCCCTTGTACCGTACAACCTTTTAAAGTTGTCTTCATCTACTCTGCAACACATACTTGTACGTTACAAACTTGAAATGCAGATGAAATTATGAAAGGAGAAGGTTGAAAGAAAATGACCAAAATGCCCTCACATGTTTTGCATGTGAGGTTAGATAACAGCAGAAAATGGACGGAAGGACAAAAAAACGGAATTTTGCATACCTCAAGGACAAAAAAACAGGAAAAAAAAGCACAGGGACAAAAACGCAGAAACGGCCAAACCACAGGGACAAAAACAGTAATTTACTCTAATTTAAATATATGATATTCCTCTCACATTATTGATTTATTCAAGATGGGTTAACCGAGTGGGCTGTGTAGACACAATTGGGTTCAGATTTTAAATTAGTATATTATGTCGTTCATCTGTTATATGCGTGTACCGTAAGTGTTGCCTGATAAAATATTTTAACAGGGGTTTTATTTGGTTTTTGATGATGATTATTTCTTGACTGAAATTTAAGAGTTCAGATATACTTTTGATAGCTTTAAGTATTTTCGTATTATACCTAGTATTTATGTGTCGTTAATGTTTTAATTTAATGTTTAAGATATTTTCGTACCGGTTTGTTTGGTTGAGCTACTGTATCATTACGAGTTATAAAATTTATATTTTTGAATTGATTCATAATTATGTTAAGTCACCAACTTGCTATATGTACAGCTCTAACTATATGAGACACAAACTACTATGTGCATAAATAATGATGATGTGTACTAATGAGACATGATGGAAGGGTTTTGCTAATCTTAATTGTGATCTAGTTGATATCATAAATGATATTAGGGTTTTATGCTATACTCAAATGTAAATAAATGCTCTCATAATTTAAATTAGGGTTTTAGTACATTATTAGGGTTACAATAAATGTCGAATTAAATATCCAAATTTTAGGGTTGTCACAAAATTGCTACTATAATTTATATTAAGAGTAAATTACACATAAGGTCCCTGTGATTTGCCAATTATTACAACCACAGTCCTTGAACTTCATTTATTACACTGGACATCCCTGGTGTTTACACTTTGTTACACCGGAAGTCCCTCGTCCTAACGTCCGTCCAATTTGAACGTTAAAATGATCACGTGAAGGGCAAATAATGGGCAAAAATGTTATTTTCCAACTTCTTTTATTTATTTTCTATTTTCTATACTTTGTTTTCTTGCAGCTCACAAACAAAACCCTAAATGGATGTGATCTGGCGAGAGAGGGAGAAATAGAGAGATCGACGAGAGAGTGATAAAGAGAAAAATTCGGCGAAAGAAACAGAGATCCGGAGAGGAAGAGAAATATCCGGCGAGATCTGAAAATTAAACACTCAGCACATGTCGAAATCGGGTTTGAAAACCCTAATTTCCAAAATCGAATCCCCAATCTGAAAACCATAAATGGTGGCGAGGATGGTTGTTGTGGATGTGGTAACGGTGGTGGCTGTGTTAAATAAGAAGTGGTGGTTGTGTTGGTCGGCCGGTGGTGGCGGCTATGGTCAGCCGACGGTGTTGGGAAGAAGAATGATTGAAGAACCATATTGAATGCTCCTTCACCTGGTTTCTCCGGCATGAACTCCGCCGCAATCGGTCGTTTCTCCGGCGGCCAGCGACAATCAAGGTGTGGGAGATGTTGCAGCTCGGTTTCAGGCAGGGGGCGATTCCCACATGTTAGTTGATGCTAATTTGGTCGATTTGAGTTGCTGCTTCAAGTTCTGCACAATCAGAAATGAATTTTCAGGTTTAATGGTCTATTTCTTCTCCGACAAAGCCTTGAAATTTGCAGGTTTAATGGTCTATTTGTGTGGGTTTTTGTTTCTATTTGCAAGGTTGTGCAGAGAGATGAAGATAATTGGTTATTTGGGGAAGAAGAGTTGTGAATTTACCTTTTTGCCCATCATGTGCCTGGCACATGGACAATTTAACGTCCAATTTGGACGGACGTTAGGGCGAGGGACTTCCGGTGTAGTAAAATGTAAACACTCGGGATGTCCAGTGTAATTAATGAAATTCAGGGACCGTGACTGTAATAAGTGCCAAACCACATAGACTTTCCGTGTAATTTACTCTTATATTAAAATAATACATCTAGATACTATCAAAAATAGATTATCATTTTTTCTCAATAGACATCTCCATTATTCTCTATTTTTTATTATATTTCTAATTTTAGCTTTTACTCTTTATAATTTTGCATTTAATCTAATATTTTATTAATCTATTTAAATTTTACGCAGTTATCAAAATGACATGTTCAATATTATTAGAAAATTCTAACTTTCAACAACTTTTTCTATTATTTTTGTGATTAGTTGGTACATATGTCAGCATTTAGTTGCAATAATAATTACATTGTTACTTGATATAAATAATTATATCTTTTTATGGCTATCAATAACCGAGATCTAAATTTTAAGTATAACTTTTAAACTTAACATTAAAGATATTTATGTAACACGCATCAATGATTTAGTGTAACATACATATATCAGTAATTAAAAAAAAAAATCTACCAGACCTACTATACCAAGTAAGTGAACAAACAACACAATGATTTTAGATGACTATGAGTCTACGATTGAATTCTTTTTGTTCATAGTCATCTAAAATCACCTCCCAGTTTATATCAACTTTTAGATCAGTCAAACTATTTTTATTTATTTATCAAAACTATTGATTAACCAAATTTCCTTATTCAATTTGATTTCATGATATTAAAACTCAACGGTCAACTGAATGGCCCATTCTCCTTTTCTAAACCAGTAAAGAGTGAGGCCCACATCAGTCAGCCTATTGGTCTTAATTGCCCAGCTTTCCACCACTCTTGGGCTTGGCTCAGGGAGCCCAAATACAGCCCATGAAATCCAATTCCTCTGTTTTTAATAATATGTTCCCCCAAATAGCACCTCTATCAAATTGATTTGCACTGGAGGATTTTTTGATTCCGTAACTGGGTTCCGACTCACTTTGAGAGTCAACTAATTCCAGACCGACCACCCGCTTTGTGGGTGTCATGGAGTCAGTCCAGATGAACCTCGATGGCTATAAGGGTTGTTTTTTTTGTGTGTGTGTGTGCTGAAAGCACGTATTGAACCAGGACCTCCTCAGAATTTCACTCTGATGGAGATCAAATTCAACCACTAGGCCACCACGCCCTGTGGTTGTTTGGAGGATTGTTAAACCGAGACTTCCAACGAAAATCAATCTTGACAATAAAAGCATCAATTTAGGGTCTCTTAGATGCCCAACTTGTGATGAAAGATGAATATCATATTTTCCCCATGTCCAATGTGGGTAAAGATTTGTACAATACTATTGTCAATTGGTGGAAAATCAAGGCACCGATTCCTAAATCAACATTGGAGGCCCTCAACCTTGCGGACTCAACTGATTAACCATCACAGAACATGAATCAATTCTGAGTCATAACACTCTCCATTAAAAAAAAAACTTACGAAGGATACTTTGGGCGACGATCAATTTTTTATTTCTTTTCATTCGATCTCGAATAGGGAAAAAAATGAACATACCAAACTTTTGTTTTAAAGCAGAATAATCACATTTAAAATTATTCATAAATATACATCATATTGTCATAAGGGTATTTGAGCTCATGACCACATGCCAATTAGAAACATCATCCAACACCTTATACCACTAGACAACAAGCTCACTGGTAATATCATCTTATTAAGCATATTGCATTTACTACGAATTAAGAAAGTCGAACCACATATTAGGAACTAGATAACAAAACAAGTAGTACAAACAAAACATTTATGATTTGAAAGCACGTGTTGCAAAAGGGATTAATCACTTGAACTTTTTATCAGCCGCAAACGATTTCTTAAGTTTTTGAGCCTGGGTTGGGAACTTAACGTTGGTGGCTAACCCGACTGCTTCAAGAAACCTTATGAAATACCAACCAAAGTCAACTTGCCACCATTCTATCCCATGCCGTGCCGAATGCTCAAACGCGTGGTGATTATTATGCCACCCTTCTCCGAAACTAACCAATGCTACCCACCTGTATAGATATGCAGTATCTAGATGTTTAGGTGTCCCATAAAATTGTGAGTTCAAATACGGTTGTGTATAAAAATAATAGATACTAAATAGCTAAATGAATATCACTTATTTCGAAATTACCAATTATTCCTCGAGAGATCGTTCGTGTTCCAAGCTCGATTTCCCCATATATGACAAGCCGAGTTTACTAGAAATGAGACATGATATCCACACGTAATTGCAACTCCCTACATATTTCAAAAATTGTTGTCGTACATCACATACTTTTTTTTTAATCTCCATTTGCTATATGCAACAACAAAAATAACGATGTATAATCCTTTCAAATGTGGGGTATTTGGGAGTTAATATAGACAATTATCTTATTCGCTATATACATGAAGCTAAAAAGTGAAAAGTAGTTAAGCAAAGTCTTACCACAATCCAAACAACGTAGGGAAATCCACCTATAGCGTAAATGAGGAGTACAAATTCAAATACATGCCATAAATAGGTTCTTTTCATGAACCTGTAAAATGCTTGACTCTTTAAATCCTCCACGTTATTTCGTTCTTGATACTACAAAACCGAAAATAATGATTAACTTAAACACCATATACTTTATATAAGTAGCCAAATGAAACTTTCTTTTGGTAAACCATCTTATGACTCATAAGGGATCTCAAATAACTTCCTAAAGATCACGAGTTCGATCCCTGGTCAGAAAGTTCGAGAACGACAACGGAAACAGTTAGGTTGCAAATATCATAAGAATAAACTATGTTACCCCGAGTGAGCCTTTATAACGTCTTAAAAAAAAAAAACTTTTTGTAATGAACATACAAAGTACCTTTTCAAGGATGTAGCCGCTATCAAAGAGCCAACCCATATGACTAAACCAAAATGCAAATATGGGAGAATGTGTATCTTTCTCGGTATCAACATACTTATGGTGGTACCTATGAATACTCACCCAATATATTGGATCCCTCTACACACATACACAATTTAAATTCAATTTAGGTTTTGAATAAGTAAAGTACAAAACGCTGTTCAATATCTTCAAAAGCGATGTATGTTGAGGTAAAATATAGACAATCATACGTATATTTATTAGTGATTAGATAGATTGTTTTTCAAAAGACCTCTGACTTGTTTGTATAAGTAAAGTATACATGCATATATGAAAGAAAGAAAAAAAAACAACGAACCTGCATACGTAGGACTCCAAGATACGCAAAGGTGTACTCAAGCCATTTGGGCAGTTTGAAACTGCGGTGTGCTAGGTTACGATGATACGAAATAATTATACCAATAAACCCGATCGTCACATAGGAGAAAAATCCAGCCCGAAATGCATCCCAAGTAAACATAAATGGTGCGCAAAGTGCTAGCAGATGAACAGCTACAATCCCTACAGCCATTTTGATGTCGAGAGTCCTCCATTTACGACCCATGAAGAGGTTTCTCCTCCTCGTAACCACAACATCGGAGCGCAATATTTTGTCGTATTCTGAATTTTTTACACCTTTGGAAATTGTGCTAAGATATCTCATTTTTGGTGATTGTATCGTAGTTTTGATAGATGCTTAAAACATCTATGTATATTTATAAATAAATAGAGTTTTATGAGGTTTTGCTAAGGGTTGTTGGGATATACTATCTTTTAGGGAGACTACCCCTACCCATACCCATGCACAAATTTTAAAAATTATGTGTAATAGGGTGGAATACACTTATGTGAGATATATTTGATAAATTAAAATTATGAACACAAATTTTAAATATTTTTTTTTTATTTTTATTAATCAAATAATGATAACAAAGTATAAGTAGTTGTGGAATAACAAAGAACACGAATCCTAACTAAACTACTTGTAAGAGATTGACAATTCCAAATGTTTTCTAAGAAAAGTATTGATTAACAAATAATCAAATACAAGATCAGACACTGAAACCACAATATTCAATTGATGAACAATGTGATTAGCAGTATCACTATTGATTTCACTTCGCTTGAAATGAATGCAACATGCGTTTTGAGCAGAGTGATAATCACTGTTGATTGTGCACTGTTTTTGCGTATTTGAATTCGTCCATCGACTCATCTAGTTATAGGGTTTGCATGGATTGACAGCTAAAAGGATGTATGAATTGCCTACGTGTAAGAGTTCCATTGGTGTTAAGGATGTTTTCATGTGACGGACATTACTAACGGGATTATGATAATACTTTTGTCTTGTAGTGGTCGTCGAGATCTTCTGGAAGATATGCATAAGATTCCCTTTTTCGGCGACCTATAATTTTCAGTGACCTTGTATTATACTTGTATCATTCTTTGTCAACTGAAGCTCCGATACTAAGTAATCTCCAGATATTAAGTGATGTTCAGATACCCGACCTTCAGTTACTCATGAGTCTTTCAAATACTCATGCTCCTTCAGTGACTCATGGTTCTTCATATACTGGGTTTGCTTCAATGACCTTCACTAAGATTGGGACTTAGTCTTGCATTTGTCTTCAAGACTCCGTGTTTATTTTCAAGTACACACTGAACCTATTACGACCATCAGAACGATTGATCACTCTCTGATTCCGCATGGGGAACTGATCGTTACTTCTTTGGTTGTTCAGATAGTGTAGTTGGGTGATGAGGATTAGAACATATCAGATACTCATACACCTACAATTTGGAAACGCTTCCTTAATTAGATTGTCTTCCAACTATTGTTTGTTTGTCTTCATTAAATCTATCATAGGCAAGGGTTGCTTTATAAAACTTCATGAACACGCCTATTAGCACACACAATAGGGTACGAGTCAGGGTACTAAGTGGCAATGGTCTAAAGTAACATCTCTCTAATGTCTCACACCCTTCTATTTGAGTTTTATCAACACGCCTATTAACACACAAATTGCGGGACCTAAAATTCTCACTTTGCTTACTTTACCCTTGAGCGAATCCTGGTTGATGTTTATAAATTTTGTATATTTTTACTTTCTGAAAATTATTCATTATTTTATTTATTTTTAAGGTTTTGAAAACAATACTTAAAGTTGCATTTAAGAACGATTTTTATGTTTGTATGGTTCATGTTTTTGGGTGGATTCTTTGATAAATGGTATGTCCTCTTGTCCAAGAGTTAATGTTAGGATCAAATATGTTGTATCAAATAGTATAGGGACTAGTTGTGTAACATTGTCTAAATGATAAACTAGTCTTAAGCTTAGTTAGTGCTTAATTAAGCATGTTTAGATGGGAGGTATAAATACCTTTCATGTTGACTTAATTTGAAAGTTTTCCCACACTTAATAGAATTTACACTTTTGAAAGCTCTCTTCTTCTCTCCATTCTCTCTCAACTACACACACTAAAACACCAAGAACACACACACTTAATCTTCAATTCTCACTCAAATCATCATGAATTAGCTTCATTTCAATCACATTAGATCTCACAATTGGTATCAGAGTATAAACTATCTAAGACTAGATCTAAATTCGTGATGATTTGATCCAGATCTGAGATTTTTGAAGAAAAAGTTGTTCATGAGCTGTGAATTTAATGTTGTAAATTTTTGTTTCGAATTGAAGCAATGTTTTAAAACCCGGATTTTGAATCGGACCGGTCAATGACTTATAAACGGTCGAACCGGTCGGACCGGTTACACCGGCCGGTCGAACCGGATTACAATTGTTAAGGTAAATTAAATTAATAGTTTGATCAATCATGATATAGTCAAGTTTCTTGATTACACTCTAAGTTTAAAGAATGAAAGATAATATTAGAGAATAAACACACATATATTTTTTAAGTTTTCATTTGAATTTATATATTTTTTAATGTTGAATAAGCCTGTTTTATACGTATAAAAAAAAGATTTGAAACAATAGAAAAAAATTTGTATAGTTTGATCCCATAAAGAAAAGAAAGAAATTTTAGTTTGATCCACAGGAAAGAAATTCTAATTTGATACTCTGATGACTGATCCCACATCGTTGAAAGTAAAAGAGTTCACATAGAAAGAAGGCCTATAAAACTGAAAGCATAGCATCACCAATTAAACCAGCTGCAGCCAACGTGCCTTAAAAGATCCGGTTCATACCGGGTCTGGGCGGTTTTTCAGCAACCCGGCTGGTTTCTTCCGGTTCACTTTTGACCGGTTTAACCCAAGCAAATGGACCGGTGGATTACTCATTTCCGGTTGAACCCGGTTGAACCGTCCGGTTCGACCCGGTTCTTAAAACACTGAATTGAAGATTCATGTTTCTCCATTGATTCTAATAGGAATAGAATCAAATTTCGATCAATTCCATCAACAATTGATCCTAATTGAGTGATTTTTGTGAAAAAGTTTAAAACTCAAAAAGTCTCTGTAATTTGCAAAATTCGATCAAATGTGTTATGTTTTGGATTATATGATCGGATCAAAGTGTTGGCGAATAGATTTCGAGCATATTGTGATTGGAATCACTGAAATCGGTGAAGTAATGAGCAGAATCGGATCAGAAAGGTGAAGAAAAGAACGTATGTGTTCTTCCCGTCGCAATCTTCGGCTTCAAGAACAAGAACAAGTTCGGCCCGAGGACTTTAAGCCCAATAGTTCGGCCCGAACTTAGAAAATATTGTAGTTCGGCCCGAGTTTTATTGTAGTTTGGCCCGAAGATTCAATCCACAATAGTTCGGCCCGAGTTTTATTGTAGTTCGGCCCGAGTTTTATTGTAGTTCGGCCCGAAGATTCGATCCACAATAGTTCTGCCCGAGTTTTATTGCAGTCCGGCCCGAGTTTTATTGTAGTTCGGCCCATATCGAACTTCTCACATGTTCGGCCCATATCGATCTTCTCACAAGTTCGGCTCGAACTTGAACTCTGTGCAAATTCAATTCGTTGGCTTAATAGGTCGGCTAATCAAGATCACAATGTTCGGCCCATATCGAACTTCTCTAGTACTTCGGCCCACAAGTTCGGCCCATTGAAGTTCGGCCCGAACATCGACCCAATCACTGTTCGACCCAAACAATTGTTCGGCCCGAAGACAATTGTTCAGTGTTCGGGCCGAACTTGAATTGAACTCCAAATTCATTTTAAATCCAATAGTTTATACTAAAACAAGAGAAATTTTAAATTTCTTCAAAACCCTAAACCGAAAAACGTACAACAATACTTGTACAAATTTTAAATCATTTTCACAATGACGTCAAAAGATGCTCTTTCTATCGGAACCGATCTCAAACCTCTGGTTTTATACCGAGATGAATATGCTCAGTGGAAAATACGATTTCTCCACTTTATTAAACATCATGAATTGGCAACTGAAATTCAGGATTCTTCTGAAAATGGGGTGGCTTTGTTTTATGAAGATGTTCTTGCTATTCCAAATGGAAATCCTCCAGTAATTGGTGGTCGGACTCCACTTCCTCCTGCTCGATATAATGCTCAACAAAAACAACGAGCAAAAGCCGATCTACATTCTTTTTCATTCATGCTTCAAAGTTTACCAAATGAGATCTACAACAGCTTAGATAGTTTGACAACTGGTAAAGAACTTTGGGATGAAATTCGGAAAAAGATGGAGGGTACTGTTTTAGGAAATAAGGCGAAAATGGTTACCACTTTAAATTCCTATCATACATTTAAAGCTAAACCCGGAGAAGATTTGAAAAGCACATATCATCGATATTGTAATTTGTTGAATGACCTCCGTCGAAATAATCTGAAAAAGGAAAATCTTGAGATCAACATCAAGTTCATTAACAATCTACTTCCCGAGTGGGCCACGTTTGGTAACAGTGCAATGCAACATAAGGATCTTCACTTGATCGATGTTCATGAACTTTACGAGTATTTACTACAAAATGCCCCCATGGTACAAGAGATAGTCAAAACGAGACAAGATGCATCAAATACTCAGGATACACTTGCACTACTTATAAAACAACACAAATTTAATGCATCGGGTAAAATGAAAGAAAAATCTGACGAACTTGCATCAGATTCGGATGATGATATGCAAAAGGACTACAACAAGTATTGCAAGCTATGTCTCTTATCTCAAACTATCAGAAAAAATGGTATCCAAAACCCACAAATAACAATCTGAGGTCTTCATCAAACTTCAAGTCTGCTTCATCTGCTGCAATTTCTAATGATAAACCAACGATCACACCTTTGGATCCTAAAAAGAAATGCTATAATTGTGGAATTGCTGATCATTTCTCCCGTGATTGCAAGAAACCTAAAGTTCGTGATTCTGAATATTTTAAACGGAAGATGTTGATGGCAAAGCAAATCGAAACAGGAAAGGTGTTAATAGCTGAAGATCTCTAGTGGATGGAAGATTCAGATCCTGAGGATGGAGAGCATTCAACAAATTTATGTTTTATGGCAAGGGAAAATGCTGAGATTTCTGATAAATTTAATGAAGAAGCCAACAAAGAAATCGAGGTAATCAGTTCTCTCTTGTCAAATTCTGATAATCTCATTGGTCCTGATACTTGTGTTGTTAAAACCCAGATATCTGAAATTGATTCTTTAAAACAAAACCTTTTAGATGAAAAAGATATAAATAATTAATTTCAAGAACGTTTAAATGATTTGCAAAATGAAAATGAACAACTTGTTCAACATATTAAACAAATTAAAAATTTCAAACTCGAGAATCTGGATTTACAAATTCAAGTATCAGAATTGAAAGCTAAATATGAGATTGATATTAAAAAAATTTCACATTCAATTTCAGAAAAAGACATTGAAATACAGAATCTTAAAAATTCAAATGATTCCATATCAAATGAACGAAATGATAAATATTACAAATTGTATATTGAAGCGTTTCATAAATATCAAATCACTAAAAACTGGTTAGAACGTAAACAAAAAGAATTTGATGAAAATGAATCACAGTTTAAATCATTAAACGATCAAATAAAAGAATTATCTGAAACCTTACATGAAAATGACATTAACACATCACGGGAATTAAACAACAAACAACATGTCATAAATCAAATTCAATATGATAAAACTCAATTGTCTTCTCACATCAAACACCTTGAAGAACTAATCGCCAAACGAGGACAAACTAATCAAACTATTCACTTGAACAAGCCTAAAGATTTCAAATATTTCAATTCAAGAGAAGGACTGGGAGCCAACAATCCAGAATATCTTAAGAAGGCTTGCAATGTGCTTCCAACATTGTATGATTCTAAATAAATTCATGTAGATGTTTGGCAGAGTTTCCTTCGGATGATAGATGAGGAAGAAGAAATTGAGGTTTTCAACAGGGCCAAAAAGGAGAATGCACAAATTAGTTTCAATTACACTGAACTAAATCAAACATATGAAACTTAAAAGGCACAATTCGAAAATGATGAATACTTTCCAATCGTGACTCCAGAAGAATTTGAACTTAAAGGAAATTCTGTTATTCAACAAAAGGTTACACCAAAGATTTATGTACCAAATCTAATTCTTGAAAAGAAAATTTGTCAACTGGAAAATGAAATAGATGAAACACATAAGGCGTTTGACAAAGAAAAATCAGATTTACACACAAAAATTCATGAATTAGAAAATAAAATTGATGAATCTCATAAATCTTTTGATGAAGAGAAACTAAAGTTGCAAGTACAAATTAAACATTTAGAATCTAACACATCTCGTCTTCAAAAGCTTAAGAAGCCTAGTTCATCTATTAACTTAGATTCTCCTATAACTGCAACGAACAAATGTAATAAGTCCAGAATGTTTTCT
The DNA here is from genome assembly GCA_963853835.1 of Calendula officinalis. Lineage (NCBI taxonomy): Eukaryota > Viridiplantae > Streptophyta > Magnoliopsida > Asterales > Asteraceae > Calendula > Calendula officinalis. The sequence goes on along the minus strand of OY970827.1, from coordinate 74,758,900 downwards.
CCTGTCATGGCATATCGTGATTTACATACAATCAAGCAATCTGAGGTTAATAGAGGAAATTCTAATCCTAAACCGAAATCACACGTAAGTTCCTCTACCAAGCCTATGCCTAGGAGATCCACGGTCCCACCACACTCTGATAAGAACCTGAATGCTCTCAAACAAATTATTAGAGGAAATTTCGCACCTAAAACTCCAAATAAATTAGGTTCCTCTTCTAAACTTAAGCATTCTCAGATGTATAAGACCAAACCATCAACCGTGTTGAAACATTCTATTCCTTCAAAGAAAATCTTTTCCAACACTAAATCTTTAAGATACTCAAGAAAAGATTTACTTTCATTGGCACCAATATCAACTTTTCATCAAGTGCCAAAAACAACTCGTAAAACACCAACGATCTTAAATGCAAAATGGGTTCCTAAAACTCCAACATCTCAAATAATTCCTCGAAAATTATATGAAAGTGAAACACCGTGTTTCAGTTTTTCTTGGAATTCCAAATCTGTAAATCAAATTGACACAACTTATAGATGGTTTCACTCAAACATTAACACCATCGGACCCAAAACAAAATGGGTACCAAAAGTTGTTTGATGTGTTTTGCAGGAGGATGTCTTATACACAATGCAGTGTATAACTCGTGTGTCAACCGATCTTCAATTAGCTGATTTGTTTACCAAGGCTTTAGACGACAAACGCTTTAATTTTCTTGTCTCTAAGCTTGGTATGCTAAATCTCAAATCTTAAACCGTTTTACTGCTTTATTTTTTATTGTTTTTGTTTTTGTTTTCAATTTTTTTTTAATAAATAATAAAATGGCTTTCAAGTACATCAGCTTGAAACCCGTTCTTAAATGCCTTAATTGGTTGAGGGGGGAGAATTTCTCTATACACTTGTCAAGGGGGAGCGTAAATGCTTTATGATTTTTGAAAACCAACTGTCGAGGGGGAGCATCCTTTTATAATACTAAATACTGTTTCAATGCTCCTTTCAAAAATTTTTTGAATTATAAATATGGAGTATCAATTTTTGTAATATGCGTAAACGATCTCATTACCAATCTCAATTGGTACTGATTGCATCTATTTATTACAAATTTTCTTATTCTATCTTGATAATAAATTTTTTTTTACCTCAAACAGTTTTTCACCCTTTACATTTTTACAATCTCACAAAGTTATCAATGTTGAGTATTAGCTTTTGCAATATTCGTAAACGATCTCTTTACCAGTCTAGGTTGGTACTGATTGCATCTGTTTATTGCAAATTCTCTTATTTCCCATTGCTACCTTTGTGTTCCTTCATTGTCAACATTCTTCAACATTCCAAAATTTTTATCTCACTTTGTGCTCACAATGATGTGTTCACAACGTAGGATACAAATTTTTGTCATATTCGTAAACGATCTCTTTACTAGTCTCGATTAGTAAAGATTGCATCTGTTTATGACAAATCTTCGTCTCTTGCGTTGTGACTCTAATTTTCAAATATCTGATTTTGCACATATACTTTTCACATTTCAAATGATTTTTCAAAGCTCAAATATTTACTATCATTTCAAAATCATTCTTAAAACAATACTTCATTGGGGACTTAAAAAATTTCATATCTTTTCCCCATACTCAAAAGGTGTACAATATTGTGAAATTCATGAGTTCGTAGTCATGTATACCCGTCGATCTTATCTCTGAAGTCATTCAGTGAAAATTGCATCTTTGTAAGTAGTATACACCAATGACTACTGGACTACCTTTTAATTGTCTTTTTAGTTCTTAGTCTTGTATACTCGTCGATCTTTTTTCTGAAATCTTTCAGCGAAAATTGCATCTTTGTAAGTAGTATACATACGTGACTTTTGGACTAATTAGATGTATTCACCTTACACTTAAATGATTTTTGTGCACAATAAATTGATTTCTTTTAAATTTCAAATCTTTGATTAACAATGTCTTTAATCATCGTGTTCGTCATATCCGTAAACGATCTCGTTTCTGAAGTTCTTCAGAAAAGATTGCATCTGTTTATGACTTCACGTGATTATTGACATTGCTATTCTACATTTTTCAAATATTTTTTCTCCAACATTCGTTTCTACAACGCAAAATTTTCATCATCATCATGAGGACCCTGTTCATGATCCTCATGAGGGGGAGAAATGACTAAGAAATTGTGAAAATACCGAGTTTATATCAAGAGATTAAGAGAAAGAGAAAATGATAATCAGTGTACTAAATGGAAAAACAATTGAAGAACAATGAAACCGATTCATCTGAATAAATCTCTCTCCAAAACCTCAACCAACTCAATTTAAAACTTAACCGTACAAATCATTCTTTCTAAATTCCATAAACAACCATATCCATACAAAAGCTTAACTGTTCAAATCTTTTGTTCCATACAAAATACAAATTATCCACATTCATCCAAATATTAAATGTACATATCATTCTTTCCTACATACAAACCATACACATGTCAATTCAAAATTTAACCGATACAAATCATTATTACATTTTACACGCACATCCAAAATCTTTAACTTTCAAATCATTCTTTACATAATTCAAAACATTATCATCTTATCCAAACAAAAACCTCTACCTTAACATCTCAAAATCCCAGTCAACTCCTTATCAAACTGATGTTTCATTTCCAGAATTTTCAAATCTTTAATATATTTCTTTGAAGGAAGACAGGGATATAGTTCTAAATCTCAAAAAGAGGGAGATTGGATAATGATAAAGACATATTAAGTCAACAATTCATGAAATCTTCTGAGATACTTTATATTGGTTGAAAAGTCAATAAAAAGTATTATTTTTCACTGTTCAATCAAAAGCTAAAGCTGATACGACATCAAAACTATTCAACGGATAATTCAATCTCAGACTTTGCTAGAGAAGAAGATTTCAAGAACATGCTAATTCAAACTATTGATACAAAGGGGGAGATTGTTAGGATCAAATATGTTGTATCAAATAGTATAGGGACTAGTTGTGTAACATTGTCTAAATGATAAACTAGTGTTAGGCTTAGTAAGTGCTTAATTAAGCATGTTTAGATGGGAGGTATAAATACCTTTCATGTTGACTTAATTTGAAATCTTTCCCACACTTAATAGAATTTACACTTTTGAAAGCTCTCTTCTTCCCTCCATTCTCTCTCAACTACACACACTAAAACACCAAGAACACACACACACTTAATCTTTAATTCTCACTCAAATCATCATGAATTAGCTTCATTTCAATCACATTAGATCTCTCAGTTAATTACATATATATGTGTATTAATTACAGTTGTTTGTGTCCTTTTGGCCAAAACTTAATTTTGGTTAGAGATTGGACATTTCATGGATTTTGGTAGTAAGTTTTATCACCATAAAATAGGCCCCCGGACATGAAAATTTTACATGTACTAATAATCGAATGTGATTCTCACACTACATAATATTTAAAGTAAATTATGCGAACATTATAAAACAATAAATGTTTTGTGCATAGTAAATTTTATGGTGTAAAAACTACGTACCTTATCAAATACTTCAAAAACTTTTGAGGGGGCCGAATTTTTAAGTTTGCCATTGTAAATTCGTGATGTCAGGCTAGTCCGATGGAGTGGAGACGTTAAGATACTCATTCAATTCAAATTTATTGACAAAAAAAAAAATTAAAATCACACGAGCCGTCTGGCCATGGGTGATTTTAATATCAAGTTTTAATAATGACACCTTTAAAGCTGTCTTTAATTACATAAAAAGTTATGCAATAATTTAAGTACATATAAAGGTATATGTTTTATAATGATATATAAGTTTCTAATGCAAATCTTATGATAACCTTTAGGGTGTGTTTGGTACAGAGATTTGAAGGGAGAGAAAGGGAAATAAAGGTAAAGTCTCTTATTTGGTTACATTGAGGAAAGAAGATGGAGAAAAAAAACTTTTCATTTTCCCTAATTTTAATTCCCTACTAAATAAGGGGAAAATGAGAGAATGATATATCGAGACTTAAAAAAAACACGTAGAGAATCACAAAGCCCACAAAGCCCTCTTATTTTCTTTATATGTTTGCGCAGAAACCCTTCGTCCTCAATTTCGTCCGCTGCAATCTTCGTCCACTGCAATTCCGTCGTCAATTGTCTGCCACAATTCCGTCCAGCAACAATTCGTCCGCCACTTTTTTTTTACATTTTGATTGAATTGATGTTTTTGAAAGTGACAATAGTTTATGTTTTTGGATGTTATTATTGATTTTATTAATGCACTTTCGTTATTAATTTATCCATGAATTTTGTATGTTATAATAATGATTGTTGTGAGAAAAAAATATGTTTGCTAATTATAAAGTTTGTACAATTCTCTACTGATTTTTTTTGTTATACCAAATAAGAGAAATGATTCTCTGCTGCAATTCTCTGTTCAAGTCTCTGTGCTACCAAACAGAGGAGTCAATTCTCTTTCTCCAGACTAATTCCCTTTCTCTGCAATTCCATACTCTGCAACCATTTCCCTACAATTTCATTCTCTGTACCAAATATACCCTTAGTGATGTCACTATTAAACCCTTTAATATTAAGTTCGTTTGAAAAGTAGATTTATCATACATAACATTTTAAAAAAGAAAATTTACTTGAATATCTACAAAGTGGTTTTATTTGCCAATATCTATCTATTGGAAAAACATTGGATATAAATTGAATTATTTAACCTACTTTTTTTTATATACAAATAGACACAGTTGTATAGCAATTTTGAATAAGAGCATCTCCAATAGGAAGTTTTTTAAGAGGTTGATACTATTTGAATAACCTTTAAAATGACTTTTTATCATTGGAATGAATGACTTTTTTAAGAGGTCACTCCAACCACTTATTATTCCCCAACCACTTGAACATCTTTCAATGTTTGATTCTTTTGGTCCCTATAGTTAACAATTTTACATTTTAAACCCATGTATATATTTATATGTGAATCACTTATTATTTATATAACTATATATTACAACTTTATCATAATTCAATACTTTTTAAGAAATATCACACATGATGATTACTTTTTTTTTTTTTTTTTTTTTTTGTGGTATGTTATGTCTATAAAATGAGATATGGTTTTAGTTACATAAGTGAGGGTATTTATAAAACATTTGATATAGTTAAAGGTAAATTAGTAATATTTATAAGAAAAATTCTTTGGAAAAGGTTAACCATTGGAGAGGCTATTAACTAATAGGTTATTAGATGATGTGACAAAAGTAATAAATTATTGGAGAGGTTAACAATTGTGGATGCTCTGAGAATATAAATAATGGATGACACCGGGATAAGTTGATCTAAATGAAAAGCATTACACATAATAATACATCTCATATGACTGACTATGAGAGCACTATATGATCGATTGTATTTTAAAGCAATGTTAAAATTATTTTTTCCTCTTTAATATAGATTTAATATTCGACTTAAAATTATCTTTTTTCATTTAATATTCATATAACATCTCTTTTGGTACCATAAAAATACCCAAAGCCAATCACTATTTTCAAAAATAAAAAATAAAAATTGAAAAAAGCTTTCGCACACGTTATGCCGATGTCGCGGACGGAATTGGCAACACGGTATCGTTTGGCTGGCTTTGGCGCCGACAAAGGCATCTTTAGCGAGCATTTGGCGGGTACCATACCACGTTCTCCAAGGGTATGCTTGTTTATCTTACTGATTAAGATTAAATCATATTTAGATAAATGGATTGTCTGAATAAATTGAGTCTACATGAATTATTATCATATTACTAAATGAGTGACGATATTAATTCATATAATTTATTCATACTCATAGTCTTACTCATTACTACCTCCGTCTCATAAAAAAAGTTTACATTTCATTTAGGTACAATCTTTTAGGAGATAGTTAGTGGTGGTGTCCTTTGTAATATTTTTGATTAAAATATAAGGTTAGATTAGAGAGAGAAAAATATTTTATTGGTGAAATGATTGGTAATAATATTATTTTATTAGGTGGATCCCCTAAATTTGAGAAATGTAAACTTTTTTGTGGAACAAAATTTTAAGGAGAAATGTAAACTATTTTATGGGGGGACATGTGTCAAAATAAATGGGTTTAAAGAGAGACAATTAATGGATTACACATATCATCTTTTTTTTTTGAACAGCAAAAAGGGAGCAACAGATCGAGCTTCGGCATTGCCATCACCCTCCTGAAGACCCCCAACAAACTTATATTAAAACAACGAAAGCTAGCAAGATGCTAGCAATTACAAAACAGTGTTTTTAATCCAATCAACCCAAGAGATCTTACAATGTCGGTCTCTAAGAGTTAACCAATTAAACGAATACAAAACAATAAAATCAAAAATGTCTCGTTTCCGAATGCTACCTCCATCAAATAATAACGAATTTCTAAAACGCCAGATCATCCAACAAGTCGAGATCCCGATAACGCGTAAAATGAGTCTCTTCTCCTTATTTGAAGCCACATCTTCACAAAACAACCACCATTCGATGAAAGACGCCCCTACAAACTCTTGGATCTCACACCACCGACACACCAAACCCCAAACCTGCTTTGCTATAAAGCAATGAAAGAAAATGTGATGCATCGTTTCCATTCCACTTTGACATACTGGACATATAATAGAATTAATCTCCAAACCCCTTCTCGATAAGTTATACCGCGTAGGTAATCTATCTAATCTCATCCTCCAAAGAAATACATTTATCTTGATAGGTACAGCCTTGCACCAAATCGTTACCGAATCACAGCCCGGGTGTAGAAGAGAATCAATATGTTTTCTAGTACCTGCAACCGAGAACCCGGCTTGAATATCTAACGTCCAGCACAATCTATCGCCTCCTTGTCGTAGATGTATATTTGAAATATCTTCACACAAATTACACATATCATCTTGTCAAGTGAGTATGACTATAACTAGAAACAAATAATAATACTAAATATCATTTCTCTTTCGTAAATTTTTTCAAAAAAACATGATTTTATTGACACTTTGACAACTTCGTGATATGATAAACTTACATGATTTAAAGTGAACAAAAAAAGTATATAATAAAATTGTTTTCTACTAAATTATTTTATTTATCTTTCATTCTTTTACTTATATGATTAATACAAATGTTTAAATTCACATGACTAATTATTATTCTAAGTAAACTAAAAGAGTACGTAACTTTTATTTTTCTTAACGCTCGGCTAGTAAATAGTGGTATGAATCATGAAGTGACATCCAAACAAGCAGTATGTATTCCTCGAATTTATCTCTTTTTAGAAGAATAAACCTCACCTCATTCTTTTCTCTGAAAAATGCCATCAATAAATTTTGAACCTAAGATCTCTTGAAGGCAAACTCCTCAAAACTATCATTGGTGACCAATTGATGTATCCTTAGTATTGCTTGTTTGTTTACAATGAACATTAATTTAATTTCATGCATCTAGATTCACATGACTAAGACTGGGGGTGGGGGTGGGGGTGGTCGCACCCTTCCGTCTAAAAAAGGTCACTGCCAAGGACGTGTCCCCTCCCTTTACATGAGCTCCAGCGCAAAGCGTCGCGAAGGGCGTTTCATCAGCCAAACATTTATAGGGGAAGGGTTGATTTCAAACGGAAAGGAGTTTGGTCGGCTGCTACGTGGAGTTGGTCAAGGTTTTTCATGTGTTTGGTTGAAAGAAAAAAGGTGACGTGACAAAAGTGACCAAAAGGGTGTTTGGGAAGCTTTTAAGAAGTAACTTATTAATTTATCGTCTTCTCAAAAAACCAACAAGTTAATAAGTTGTTTGGATAAACACATTAAAAAGGAGTTTTTAAGAAGTCCCCTTACTTTTCAAAACTGCATTTCAAAAAGTCAATAAGGTAATAAGCACTTTTTAAAAAACACATCCAAACATGCCCCAAATTGAGTTTGATCACCTCTTAGAGCATCTCCAATGAGATTTTTTTTAAGAGGTTAATACTATTTGAATAACCTCTAGAATGACTTTTTACCACTTGAATGAATTACTTTTTTAAGTGGTCATTCCAACACTTATTCTTCTCCAACCAGTTAATCATATTTCAATGTTTGATTCTTTTACTCCCTATATTTAACAATTCTACATTTTAAACCCCTATATATATTTATATGTGAATCATTTATTATTTTTATAAATATAAATTATAACTTTATCATATTTTAATACTTTTAAGAAAGATCACATATGATGATTAATGTTAAGTTTTGTAACGCTATAAAAATTGTTAAATTATAAGTGAGGGACATTTATGAAACATTTGATATAGATAAAGGTAAATTAATAATATTAGTAAGAAAAAGTCATTAGAAAGATTAATATTGAGAAGTTTTTAATTAATAGGTTATTAGATTATGTGCAAAAAATAAATAAATAAATAAGTTATTGTGTGGTAAAATGCTCTTATGCCAGTCTATTTATTTGAACTTACCATGTGCTTTGAACGTGATTTTATTATTTGGTTTATAGAGAAATGTTCAAGGTAGTCCATTAATTTTATCTAGTCCCAAGGGACATTTATTAGCCCTTGGATCAAGAAAAATTAATGGTCAAGATCAAGATTCAAAACCACCACCACCACTACAAGCACATGTGCTTCTCCGGCGGCCGGAGACGGCGGCCGGCGGCGGACGGCCGGCGGCGGCGGACGGTGGCGGACGGCGGCGATGGGCGGCGGACGGCGGCGATGGGCGGCGGTCGGCGGCGGCGGACGGCGGCGGACGGCGGCCGGAGGTGGCCGCCGGCGGTGGTGACCGGTGGTGGTAGTCATGACTGGAAGCACATGTGCTTCGTGACTTGTTTTGATATTTTTTTTTCGTGTAGTGAAGCACATGTGCTTCATAACGTCAAGCACATGTGCTTCGTGACTTGTTTTGATTTTTTTTCCCGTGTAGTGAAGCACATGTGCTTCATAACGTCAAGCACATGTGCTTCGTGACTTGTTTTGATATTTTTTTTTCGTGTAGTGAAGCACATGTGCTTCATAACGTCAAGCACATGTGCTTCGTGACTTGTTTTGATTTTTTTCCCGTGTAGTGAAACACATGTGCTTCATAACGTCAAGCACATGTGCTTCGTGACTTGTTTTGATATTTTTTTTTCGTGTAGTGAAGCACATGTGCTTCATAACGTCAAGCACATGTGCTTCATGACTTGTTTTTGATTTTTTTCCCGTGTAGTGAAGCACATGTGCTTCATAACGTCAAGCACATGTGCTTCATGACTTGTTTTGATTTTTTTTTTCGTGTAGTGAAGCACATGTGCTTCATAACGTCAAGCACATGTGCTTCGTGACTTGTTTTGATTTTTTTCCCGTGTAGTGAAACACATGTGCTTCATAACGTCAAGCACATGTGCTTCGTGACTTGTTTTGATTTTTTTCCCGTGTAGTGAAGCACATGTGCTTCATAACGTCAAGCACATGTGCTTCGTGACTTGTTTTGATATTTTTTTTTCGTGTAGTGAAGCACATGTGCTTCATAACGTCAAGCCCATGTGCTTCGTGACTTGTTTTGATTTTTTTCCCGTGTAGTGAAGCACATGTGCTTCATAACGTCAAGCACATGTGCTTCGTGACTTGTTTTGATGTAGTGAAGCACATGTGCTTCATAACGTCAAGCACATGTGCTTCGTGACTTGTTTTGATTTTTTTCCCGTGTAGTGAAGCACATGTGCTTCATAACGTCAAGCACATGTGCTTCGTGACTTGTTTTGATATTTTTTTTTCGTGTAGTGAAGCACATGTGCTTCGTGAAGCACATGTTTTTAGTGACTTGAAGCACATGTGCTTCGTGACCTGAAGCATATGTGCTTCGAAGTAATATGTTGTATTTGGTGAAGCACATGTGCTTGGATACATCAATACTACCACCACCCCCATTAGCACCAGCACCTTCACCGTCAGCCACCACCACCACCGCCGGCCGCCGGCCGCCGCCGCCGGCCACCGGCGGCGGACGGCGGCGGACGGCGGCGATCGGCGGTGGTCGGCGGCGGACGGCAGCGGCGGACGGCGGCCGGAGGTGGCCGGAGGCGGCGGCCGGCGGTGGTTGTAGGTGGGGGATTTGATCTTGTCTATCTTGATCCAATGGCTAGGATTTGTCCCTTGGGACTAGACAAATCCTTTGTACTTCCTAGAATGCAACTCTTGGTTTATATCATAATCACTCTATCCTTAATTTTGACATTAAATTTGTAAGCAAATAAAACACTAGAAAGTAGAAACCGAACACTTGGTTCGGGCGTTCGGCCATGTCCCTATCGCATTGAGACTTTAAGACTATAAATGGCAGTTATCATATAATTTGGTGAACGGTGGATATCTATCTTATCTCATTCTATCATTTAAAGTAGACTTTATAATACTTCTTCCGTTTCAAAATAAGTTATACATTTTATAGTTCACAGTTTTTGAGATAAATTATAATACATTTTGTTAGAAAGACAGTTATGTATTATGGAAATATTTTCTCAATTGACATCGATATACTCCCTAAAATTAGGATTATTAATTGTGTTATTAATATTATATGGGCTGTGTATAAAATGATTGTACATTTATTGATATAGTAGTGTGCATAAAATTCAGGGGCAGTTTTGTATTAGTTTTGTCTTATTATTGACAGTCCTATATACTTACCCTATGGGCTGTCATTATCATTTTCCTTATTATATATACTTACCCTCTTTTTAATAAGAGATTTTCTAATGTATTAAACATTTTCAATTGCAATCTTCTTCTTCAACTTAAGATTAGATTGTATGATGATTTCAGCCTTCATAAATAAATAAGTGGACTTGGAGGTATGTATCTTTTTTTTACATTTAAAATTCTTTAAATAAATAAGTGGATTTTGAGGTATGTATCTTTTTTGTACATTAAAAATTCATTAAATAAATAAGTGGACTTGGAGGTATGTATCTCTTTTATACATTTAAAATTCATTAAATAAATAAGTGGACTTGGAGGTATGTATCTTTTTTGTTCATTTAAAATTCATTGGAAATTTATTCGTAGCTATAAACATAACTTTTTCTTTGAAAATTAATATATTGGATGAGAATGCGAGAATAGATCTCAGTCGTTGATTTAGGGAGGGGACTTGTCGAGGCGTGAGGAAGGGCTTGTCGAGGCGCGAGGGAGGGCTTGTCGAGGCGCGAGGGGATTACCCGTTGTCACACCCCGCCAAAAATGGTTTGCGGAAGAACGGGCGTGGACATTTTGAGTAACACAAGCATATGATTATTGTAAACAATAATCGTTTAAAACTTCATAAAGGTTTGAAATAAAGTAATGTCACAAAATTAACGTAAATGAAATAACTTAAATCCAAAATATATAGTTTTAAAATGATTTGTGATCGTGGCATCTTGACACACGCATGCTTGCTATCCAATGCTATTATGACTCATGCATCAACTTAGTTACCTGAAAAACATATGAAAAATGATCAACAAAATTGTTGAGTGAATCCACAGGTTTAATATGAGTTTTGAAAACCAATGTTTTTATATGCCAATAAGACATAAGTAAAAATGATGATATAATGTTTAAAATGATTTGAAATTCAACGTTTCATGTGCCGAACGTGGCATAAACTGTATGATAGTACAATGCTTGCAAACGTTTTGAAATCCATAGTTTTACGTGTGCCAAACATGGCAAAAATAGTGAAACAATATGTTTTAAATTAGCCTGCCACAACGAGCAGTTCGTTCGATAACCCCTGCCACAGCGAGCAGTTCATTTTGGTAACGCCTGCCACAACGAGCAGTTCATATAACAACATGCCTGCCACAACGAGCAGTTCATTTGGTAACGCCTGCCACAACGAGCAGTTCATAGTGCATACAGTAACGCCTACCACAACGAGTAGTTCATTTAATAACGCCTACCACAACGAGTAGTTCATTTGACCATGAGTTGCAAGATAGTTAATATTGTATAAGTAGTAACATCGCGGTAAAATGAATAGTTATGAAGATGTTTATAAAACAGTTGTTATGTTGCAAACATTTGTAAAAGATTTTTGATATGTTTTTCACCCCAAAAGTTGTAAAAGCGTAATAAAAAGAGTAAAATGAGGGGCTGTGGACTCACCTGATGCAATGCTAGCCAAAATTGTAGACAATAACGTGGTTTCCAACCAAATGATCCTAGCGTCCTAAATGCGTAGAAATAAATGTATAAGTGACGGTCTCAATGATACGCCTAAACTGAATGATGCATAAATGATTCCCGAAGGAAGATCAGACTCGAGCGATACGTTGTGACATTTGTTAAACTGATATTGTGTTTAAGTTCGTTTGGTTTTGACTTATATAGATTTGGATAAATTTGTTCTAACTGATAGGTGTTGGCATAAGGATTATTATTTAAATAAAGTAAGAAAATATTAATTTAAATAAATAATTGAGCAGTAAATAATGATTAACTTCTTTTAAATGATAGATACCTTATTTATTCGTAAATCAGTTTCGGAAAAGTAAAAATGTAAATATTTAATTATTACATAATTAGGTAATTTGATTTTAAGATGGTAAAATAAATAACAAATAAGAAATTTAAATTTTAAAATCAAATTAATATTATTTTGGCGACACATGCAAGATCCAAAAGTGGCCAGACGCACAAATTTTCATAAACGTTTGGACCGCCGGACTTCACCTCGCACACCCATATCAAATTCGTGACTGAAATCACAATGATTTAAGGGAAGAGAATTATACCTTCAGTTCGGAGTGTTCTAGAGAGACAGCCGGTCGGGAGAAAGAGATCGGACATGGGCTATGTGTTTCGCCGGTTGTTCACTGAGTTAGCCAGATACGCTGCTGTATCGCCGGTGGTAAGGGTTGCAGGAGAAACAAAAGTGGTTACACCGATCAGAATTTCATCGACGGAGGTGATCAGTAACGGAAAAATAAGGGTTGTAATGGTTGCTGTTTTGCACACGGTAAAGAGAGGCGGCTGCTGGGTTTCGCCGGAGGTTTTATGGTGTACGACGGATAGTTTTCTGCTGCCGAAAAACGCAAGGAAGATGGTGAAAGTGGTGATGTTTTCTGGTGAATCCGAGAGAGAAACGAGTAGGATGAGTGGCGTTTTATTAGTTTAAAATGGTGATGAATGTGATTGGTCAACCAAATCTTCATATTGCTATGATAATAAGAAAATAATTCGGATAGTTTGTTGGCAGATGATGGGGGTATGTGCACGTGGGTAAAGTGATAGGATAAGGAAAAGTTTTATAAATTTTATTTAATTGTTTAAGATAAAATATATACAATTGTTTTGTTAGGTAAATGTTTCGTAAATATTTTGTACCAGTTTATTTAGTTGATTTAGAGATTCATTATGATAGTTTAAAATTTTGATTTCGATTTGTGTTTACATTGAGTCACCAACTTGCTAAATTGTACACTTCTAACTGTATGAGACAATCAAACTGACTTGTGGATAATGAAGACGTGTACTACAACACAAAATGTAATGGTCTCCCTAGACTTAAATTTAATTATGAATGCTTTCATTATTGAGATGATTGTAGTAAGACAAGATGGATTAAAATAATTGTTGAATTAAATGTCTAAGTTTTAGGGTTGTCACATTCTCCCCTTGTTATAGAAATTTCGTCCCGAAATTTAAGACAATATACTACTGGGTTGGGAGAGGTGTTTTAATTAATTTACTTCATTAGATTTCTCATTGACGATATGGTTTAGGATGTTTATTCATTGGTTCCTTGTATTAATTCATGACTCTGATAATTCGACATTCTATTATGTCATTATAAACACGTTGGCCATTTTTGGCCATTATAAACACGTTACTCAAAATGTCCACGCCCGTTCTTCCGCAAACCATTTTTGGCGGGGTGTGACAGATTGGTATCAGAGCATATGATTATTGTAAACAATAATCGTTTAAAACTTCATAAAGGTTTGAAATAAAGTAATGTCACAAAATTAACGTAAATGAAATAACTTAAATCCAAAATATATAGTTTTAAAATGATTTGTGATCGTGGCATCTTGACACACGCATGCTTGCTATCCAATGCTATTATGACTCATGCATCAACTTAGTTACCTGAAAAACATATGAAAAATGATCAACAAAATTGTTGAGTGAATCCACAGGTTTAATATGAGTTTTGAAAACCAATGTTTTTATATGCCAATAAGACATAAGTAAAAATGATGATATAATGTTTAAAATGATTTGAAATTCAACGTTTCATGTGCCGAACGTGGCATAAACTGTATGATAGTACAATGCTTGCAAACGTTTTGAAATCCATAGTTTTACGTGTGCCAAACATGGCAAAAATAGTGAAACAATATGTTTTAAATTAGCCTGCCACAACGAGCAGTTCGTTCGATAACCCCTGCCACAGCGAGCAGTTCATTTTGGTAACGCCTGCCACAACGAGCAGTTCATATAACAACATGCCTGCCACAACGAGCAGTTCATTTGGTAACGCCTGCCACAACGAGCAGTTCATAGTGCATACAGTAACGCCTACCACAACGAGTAGTTCATTTAATAACGCCTACCACAACGAGTAGTTCATTTGACCATGAGTTGCAAGATAGTTAATATTGTATAAGTAGTAACATCGCGGTAAAATGAATAGTTATGAAGATGTTTATAAAACAGTTGTTATGTTGCAAACATTTGTAAAAGATTTTTGATATGTTTTTCACCCCAAAAGTTGTAAAAGCGTAATAAAAAGAGTAAAATGAGGGGTTGTGGACTCACCTGATGCAATGCTAGCCAAAATTGTAGACAATAACGTGGTTTCCAACCAAATGATCCTAGCGTCCTAAATGCGTAGAAATAAATGTATAAGTGACGGTCTCAATGATACGCCTAAACTGAATGATGCATAAATGATTCCCGAAGGAAGATCAGACTCGAGCGATACGTTGTGACATTTGTTAAACTGATATTGTGTTTAAGTTCGTTTGGTTTTGACTTATATAGATTTGGATAAATTTGTTCTAACTGATAGGTGTTGGCATAAGGATTATTATTTAAATAAAGTAAGAAAATATTAATTTAAATAAATAATTGAGCAGTAAATAATGATTAACTTCTTTTAAATGATAGATACCTTATTTATTCGTAAATCAGTTTCGGAAAAGTAAAAATGTAAATATTTAATTATTACATAATTAGGTAATTTGATTTTAAGATGGTAAAATAAATAACAAATAAGAAATTTAAATTTTAAAATCAAATTAATATTATTTTGGCGACACATGCAAGATCCAAAAGTGGCCAGACGCACAAATTTTCATAAACGTTTGGACCGCCGGACTTCACCTCGCACACCCATATCAAATTCGTGACTGAAATCACAATGATTTAAGGGAAGAGAATTATACCTTCAGTTCGGAGTGTTCTAGAGAGACAGCCGGTCGGGAGAAAGAGATCGGACATGGGCTATGTGTTTCGCCGGTTGTTCACTGAGTTAGCCAGATACGCTGCTGTATCGCCGGTGGTAAGGGTTGCAGGAGAAACAAAAGTGGTTACACCGATCAGAATTTCATCGACGGAGGTGATCAGTAACGGAAAAATAAGGGTTGTAATGGTTGCTGTTTTGCACACGGTAAAGAGAGGCGGCTGCTGGGTTTCGCCGGAGGTTTTATGGTGTACGACGGATAGTTTTCTGCTGCCGAAAAACGCAAGGAAGATGGTGAAAGTGGTGATGTTTTCTGGTGAATCCGAGAGAGAAACGAGTAGGATGAGTGGCGTTTTATTAGTTTAAAATGGTGATGAATGTGATTGGTCAACCAAATCTTCATATTGCTATGATAATAAGAAAATAATTCGGATAGTTTGTTGGCAGATGATGGGGGTATGTGCACGTGGGTAAAGTGATAGGATAAGGAAAAGTTTTATAAATTTTATTTAATTGTTTAAGATAAAATATATACAATTGTTTTGTTAGGTAAATGTTTCGTAAATATTTTGTACCAGTTTATTTAGTTGATTTAGAGATTCATTATGATAGTTTAAAATTTTGATTTCGATTTGTGTTTACATTGAGTCACCAACTTGCTAAATTGTACACTTCTAACTGTATGAGACAATCAAACTGACTTGTGGATAATGAAGACGTGTACTACAACACAAAATGTAATGGTCTCCCTAGACTTAAATTTAATTATGAATGCTTTCATTATTGAGATGATTGTAGTAAGACAAGATGGATTAAAATAATTGTTGAATTAAATGTCTAAGTTTTAGGGTTGTCACACCCGTGCCTGTGTAATCATGCATGATTCATGTGTATGTGTAATCATTGATGATTACTAGTGTAATCATGTACAATTAAACTAGAATACACATAATGTAATCATAGATGATTACTCTATCATGAATACACATAATGTAATCACGTATGATTAAAAAATTCTCAGATTCTCACGATTTTTTCAATTCATTTTTTTAATTAATCAATATACATCACATTTTATGATTTTAAAACCTGACCGTTGTTGTTAATCTAAGAATACGGTTCATTGATTTATCGTTTAATTCCCTGACCATTGTTGATAACGTAAAACTACTGTCTATGATTTGATTTAACATTTTATTTCTTGACCTTCGTTATCAGTTAGCAGTGGAAGTCATTTCTTAATCTCTGTGGCTTTTTGTTGATCTGATGTTCTTGATAATGTTTAAACCCTGACCGTTTTTGATAGTGTAGGAATATGGTCTAATCTTTTTATCGTTTGATTCTCCTTAACCCTTTTTAATGACATGAGAGTACGATCTCGTGTTTTTCATTTGATCTCCCGATCGTTGTTGATAATGTTAGAGTACGGTCATCAGATCTTGCACCACATCAATCAGGGTAAACCAGGATCACATATATTTCTTGTTAACACAATAGTTACAGAAACTGTGTGACCTACGTTCAACGTTGGCTTTGATGTTAGCACTGGTAGGATTTTCATTCAATCGTCGTGGAATGCCAATATTTTTGGTATCACTATGAATGTTCCGGCAATATCACAGAGTTATGCTTGGTAGAGTACATGTGTCCTAATGGTGTTTGATATGTCTCTAGACTCAATTAGTGGACAAACGGATGCAAGGACTGGAGAGGTGTCCTCTTTTTCAATATCAACAATCTCCTAATGAGATGTTGATAGCATATGATAATGGCGTATTTATTCATATTTAAATCCGGCAATATTATATAATTTAGGCTTGGTTTGTAAGGAAAACACTTTATTTATGTCTAAATGTATGTTATTTGTGAAATGTGGGTCATAATTCCAAAGTAGACAAGAAATAAGCTAAATATATGTTAAAAAGAAGAATCTGAAAACACAGAAGCTCATGATCAGTCAGAGTGCAAAAAAAGCTAATATGGTCAAATTAACAGAAGAAGAAGACGTTTAATAAGGAGCAAGATTTAATTAGGCCAAACATTAGAAGAAGGTAAATAAAATGAATCAGCCACGTTTAATAAGGAAATGGAATGCTAAGTTAATTTAAATTGGGACACATACCAGCCGAGCTACGGACTAAATGTCCGTTGACATATGTACGGCCCACATACGAATTTGATGAAATAACATCAGACCGGTGCCATCGGGGGATCGGTTGGCCACCGGTTGGCCACCGCCGGAACCGGCGCCGTTGGCACGGTCCGCCGGTTGGCCCGCCGGTTGGCCGCCGGTCGGTATAGTGGCGAGAGAAGCGGCTGAAGCGTTTGATTTTTTTATTTTTTTTTTCTTTTTTTTTCTTCTTTTTCTTAAATGGTAATATTTAAAATTAAATAGTAATATTTTAAAAAAATTCAAAAAAATTTAAAAAAATTCAAAAAAATTTAAAAAAATTAAAACCTTTTACATCTATAAATATCCTCTCATTTCGTCTATTTTTACACCACATTCACCTTCTATTTTTTTTAATTAATGTCTTTTTTTTAATTAATATCTTTTTTTTATGTAATGTATTTTTAAATTAATGAAATTTATTTTATTAGTTATATGTTTTAATTAGTTGTATATTTTTGTTTTAATTAAAAAGAAAGTAAATTAATTAAAGTTGGTGAAGTGACGGAGTGCTGTTGGCACGGGTACGTCAGTTTAGTGTTAGTTTGTTTGTCTGCTGACGTGTCGCTGAGTTGGCAAAAACTGACGGCGTCAGTTTCCGTCACCATTGGCACCGGTCTCATAGGTCCACGTGAAGAACTTGGAAAAATTGAGCCCACGTATGTAATTAAAAGAAAAGGAAGCCAGAAACAAATTGAGACAAGGCCCACATACACATTATATTACTTTGAGGTGTCGGTCACAATTGAGGGTTAACGTGGGGTTTGTGGACGCATAGTTCACGAACGACAGCAGAAGCCGCAAGGCTACGAAAAGAAACCCATACGTACGAACTTTCCAAACAGAACTCCTTACGGACGATTGTACGGAAGACAGGAGGAGAAGATTAAAGGCACCATACATCAAGCTTCATTTGGTTAATCCCTGTTTATTTTACATAATGTTTTCAAGCTTTTATTTTTACTTTATGTTTGGTTGTTTTTGTATGTATATTGCTAGAACCCTTTATTTGTATGAATTTGAGATTTAGGTTTAGTTTATTTTTAGGATTGTTTTAATTATATTTGAACATTTATTATTTATAACGAATAACCTAGGCGAAACTAAAAGACTAACCCTTAAAGAAGAAATTCTTAGGATTAGAAGGTGGCGAAAATCCGAGCCTTAATAATAATTAGTAAACCGGAGTGTGACCATAATATTACGGATATTGTATGAAGTTGAGATAAATCTAGTTGTCTAACTTCTAAAATATTTTATCAGTCGGGACTTAACCAACCAAACCTAAGTCTAGAGGGATTAAGTCATAGTGAATGTTTTCTCTAACCAGTTAGAGTTTGTCAAACATTTGTCTTTTTAAAGTTTATTTATTTTTAGTTGAACTTTAATTCTTTTAATTCTTAGATTTAATAAATAAAATAAAACCCTTTTAATAATTATTAGTTTTAGGTTAATTAACTTAGTTTTAACTTACGTGTCAGCTTAACTGTTCCCTGTGAGACGAATACCCGAAATACTAACATGTACTATATTGCACACGAATAGGTCATACTTGCCTACGAGTGTGATAATATAGAATGAGAGTATTTAGGACATTTGTTTTATAACTAGTTTCATCACATCAAGTTTTTGGCGACGCTGCCGAGGGATGGTTGCTTGATTTTGTAGATTAGAACATACTCTATTGATCGATCATCTAGGAACTTGTTCTTGGAAGACTTAATTACTTTATTTATTTTATTTTAAATTTTATATTTTATTATTTTATTTTATTTTATTATTTCACACATGTGCACTTTATAGTTTGTTATTGCTCCCTTGCAATTTATTTTTCTTTGCAGTTTATTACTCAATGGGGGATGCAGAACAACCAATGTGGATAACGATGCACATAGCACCGAAATCTCCTGTTCCTGCTATTAGGAGACTAGATATCACAGGGGTAGATTTTGAGATCAAGGGCCAATTTCTGAGCATGGTCCGTGAGCTAAATTTTGACGCTAAAATATAAAATGATCCCTACCAACATGTAGAAGATTTCCTAGATATATGTGAATTGTTTAAGCAACAGGGTGTATCAACTGATGCAATCAGACTCATATTGTTTCCCTTCAGCCTCGTTGGAGAAGCAAAAGCCTGATTAAGATCATTCGAGCCAGATTCCATCACTATATGGAGGAACTCAGAAGCCGGTTTATCCTGCGTTATTTTCCATCGGCCAGAGCTGAAAAAATTAAAATTGACATTATGACTTTCCAACGGATGCAGGTGAAACACTAATTGAAGCTTGGGAGAGGTTCAAGAGGTTGGTAAGAACGTGCCCGAACCACGGTTTCTGTAACATCCCGAGACCCGACCCTTAATATTTTATTACTTTTGGTAAGTAATATCTTATTATTTATTATTTTATTAATTTATAGAATTTTATTTGATTTAATTGAATTAATTGTATTTTTAACCATGGGGTTAAAAATTAAGTAAAACTGAGACATTTAAATGTTAAAATGATTTTTACATATTTGGGTTCATTTCTGAACCGGGGTTCTAAAAATATCTTCGTTGTTAAAATTGGAGTTAGTTAGGTCTAATTAAATTATCTGCGAACCTGATATCCTGTTCTGTGTTTAACTGAAATTACCTGTGATGGTGAGTTAGGGTGTACGTGTCTTTTAAAGGGCAGATGTCATTTGACTCTTCTCTTTTCTCTGGTCTCTCTCTCTCACGACACACACACACACACACTTCACACACATTTGAGTTTTCTTCCAAATTGGTGTTAATTGCTTGAAGATCTTGCCTATTCCTTGTGATTTTCTGAATCTAGAAGCTAATCTAAGTAAGTTTCTTCCTTCTTTAGCTAGGGTTTCATGTTCTTGATGTAGAAATGAATTAGGGTCTTGAACTAGTGGGTTTTCTTGAAATTCTTGTTGATTCTTGATGGAAATCCGAAATTGATGATTGATTTGGTGTATATTTGAGTTCTTGCAAGTATTGTATGAATTGTTATTAGTTATAGCTCATTTGGTGAAGCTTTCATAGAGCTCCATCAATGGTGGATTTAGGAAGAAGATGGGTTTTTCCTTAATTTTGGTGAATTGTATATTTTGGTGTTCTTGAAGCTTTGTTAGTTGAATTATGCATGTTAGAATGGTAATTGTCAATCTTGAAGATCACTAGTTAGCTATTGTGAAAATGCATAAAAGATGGTAGTGTTTGGCTAGATGGAAATTTGGTCATAACTAGCTAAAATTGTGAATTGTTGACTTTGGTCAAATCTGGGAATTGACTTTTAGTCTTGTATGACTTGTAAACTCTAATTATCAAATTCATGCTAGAAATGTGTTAGTTGAATGAATTGTAAGCTCAAGTGTGTAGGTTTCATGTCTTGACCCGTTTGGTTGCTTAATTGTGAAATTGACTTAAGTAAAGTCAAAATTGGTAACACTTGCAATTGGATGCAAGAAGTATGTTAGTTATGTAAATTGGATGTTGATCATGTAGTTTAACTCATTGGATTATGTTGTGTGAATGTCCGACATATGATTCTTGTTTTGACCCGTTTGGGCCTAAGGTGCAATGTGACCAATTGGCATAACGAATTGACTTGTTGAAGTTTAGACCTTAGTAGTTGTTATGTGTATAAATACAAGTATTTGGTTATAAGCTCTTGTTGCAAAATGTGGTCTAAAGCTTATATTACTTGTTACACAATTGGCGATTTCGGGTGACTAATTCGGTATTCATTTTGTACAGGAAAGGGGAAGGAGCCTCAGTGATATAAGATCATTGAGCTCGGCACAAAAGGAAGCAAAGGTGAGTGGACTTAACCTTCTTTCTTGTGTGATGGACAAAATTAGGGAATGGTAGGGTCTTGGAGAAAAAGTGCAGGAATTGTGTATCTGGAAGAGTTCGCGTCGCGAACTTATGGTCGCGATCGCGAACTCGGGACAGAGAGTTTGGGGTCTGGTCGTGATGTAGTTCCCGAATCGTGAACTCTTAGTTCGCGACGCGAACTATGAGTTCCCGACGCGAACTATGTTAGGAGCAGATTCTTGGCTGCAATTCTTTTTACAAGTTTATTCTTGGTCTAGTGGTCAATGGTAGTATGTGCACATGTTTTTTTGAGGTTAGCTATGGTGGTTTTCGGCTACGCTTCGTTACTCTTGGCAGGGGCGATCGGACTCCTTCGTATTCGTTATGTAAGGAGGGATCACCGTGCCTCTAGTAAAGAAGCCATCGGTTGACTGTTGTTGGCCGACAACAGTTGAAGGTCCTCGCCCGACCGCCGATCCTCTTTTAACGTCCAATTGCTTGTGGAAGTTTGGACGGGTTTCCTTATTGATTTCCCTCGATGTTCTAATTTGTGGTAGTTATGCAAATTGACGTTTATTTCTATTCACTTAGCTTTGTGCTAATCCCTCATTTGTTGACTCTTTTCAGGTTGTGGATTAGGCTTGTTTAGAGTCGGGTTTTGGAAGTATGACCGCACTCTGATTTTGTATACCGGGTCGAGCCTGTTTTAGTAACACCTTAAAATGTTTTTAAATATTTAGTTAATATGTAAAGTTTTTATGTTGTGTAATAATTTAGGATGTATGTCTTCTTAAATCGCTTCCGCATGTTTATTTATTTAAAAAAAAAAAAAAAAAAAAAAAAATGGCTCTAGATTGTGGTGTTACAATTTGGTATCAGAGCCCAGGTTTGGCGATGGTTGCACATTTAGGTGTACCATTCCCAAATCTTGGCTCGAGTTGGTCAAACTTCCATAATTTTGGGAGTGGATTAGTCGAGTGAATATGAATTGTGTGTTAGTAGTAGTTAGTAGATAGGTACTAACGATTTAAACTAATAGTTCGTGAGATGTTGTGCTTGATACAGATATGACAGATAACGATTCCAATCCGCCGATAACCACGCCGAACCCCGAACAAGGAATCATTGGTACTTCTTGGGATACAAATGAAGACAGGGAAGATTACATTATAAGAATGGAAAGTCGCCTGGAACATCTTCAGAATCTGGTTGATAGCATGAGCCAGAACCAAAATAACCAACCCCCAAATTTCCCTCCAGTGTTTACTCCATCAATGTCCGTTCCCTCCATGCAAATTCCCACAACTCCCGCTTTTACCATGACGGTTCCCCTAATGTCAACCACACCTGAACCTAATACAATAATGTCACAACCACAATACTTTTATGTTAACCCAAGCCAGGGTTTACCTCAATACCAATTTACCAACCAACCCTACCCATTCGGCATGAAACCAAGTTGCACTTTCAAACAATTTCTAGACTGTAAACCCCCTGAATTCAGTGGGAGTAGAGATCCCAATGTCACTATGAACTGGTTAAGAGAAATGGAAAGAACATTAGATGCTTGCGGGTGTGATGACCAACACCGGGTCATGTATGCCACACGAAAATTAGTAGGTGGGGCTATGAATTGGTGGGATACTTTAATTGAGCATCTACCCAAGGAAGTTAAAAACAGTATAACATGGGATCAATTTAAAGAACAGGTGTGCAAACGTTATTGCAATTCGTTTGAGATGGATAGGATTCGGTCGGAATTCTTAAATTTGCGGATGACTGAAAGGATGACAGTTGATGATCTGATCGAGCAATTTAATGAAAAAATGAGGTTTGTGCAACAATGGGTTCCCGATGAACCATCGAAAATAAAGCATTTTATTGGTGCTTTGCGACCCGAGTACCGAACCACAGCCAGGCTTGCAACCACACTTTCACAGGCTTTTGATTTGGCTAAAACTGTTGAAGGTGATTTAAATTCTCGTGATTGGGTGACCCAAGATAGACCCGGGTATCAAAAGTTCAAGTCCACACAATCGGGTTCTCAACAAAGCAAGAAAGGGAAAGGAAATCAAAGGTTTACTAGTCCGAATCGTAAACAGTCGGGTGGAAATTCGGGTCAAAGGACACAGTGGTGTGTTAGATGTAGATCTTCTCATAGTGGGGCTTGTACGGCCCAAACGATGCGGTGTGTCAGGTGCGGACAGTATGGGCACGAGATGAATGATTGTAAATTTCCAAGAAGTGTTTGCTGGAATTGTCATAAAGAAGGTCACAGAGTCGGTGATTGTCCCTCGGATAGAAGATCGGGTTCCGGTTCTGGGTCGGTTGAGGGATCGGTGGCATCATCTCCTCAAAAGAGGAAGAACCGTCCTACATCAGAGGGTCGAGCTTTCAAAATGACGGTTGAAGAGGCTACCACTACCGATGATGTCATCACTGGTATGTTTCCGATAAATAACATAGATGCTCGTGTGTTGTTTGATTCTGGAGCTAATCGCTCATTTATTTCTGTGGATTTCCATGCTAAGTTAAAATTGCCTACATCTGTGGTAACTACTCCATTGGAAGTGGAAGTAGCTGATGGTTATGTGGTGCCAGTCACAACATCTGTGACTGGGGCAAATATTAATATTGATGGGGCGTGTTTTAATATGTTTTTACTTTTAATGCCAATATCTGGTTTCGATGTGGTCCTTGGAATGGATTGGCTTAGTTTAAATAAAGCACTAATTAATTGTGACAAGAAATTGATTTCATTTCCATTGCCTGACGGGACACACGTAGTGGCCCGTGGGGATCGGGTTAATACATCTCTCCCTATTATTTCATTCATGAAAGCTAGAAAATCTCTAGCCAAAGGATGTGAATCGTTTCTTGCTTATGCTATTGATGTCAGAAAAGAAAAACAGGTTGTTAGAGACATCCGGGTGGTATCGGAATACCCGGAGGTCTTTCCCGATGAGTTGCCTGGGTTACCTCCTATTCGGGAGGTAGAATTCAAGATTGATTTGGTTCCGGGAGCCAGTCCCGTAGCCAGGGCTCCGTACAGATTAGCACCGTCAGAAATTCGGGAAATGATGACACAGATACAAGAGTTATTGGATAAGGGTTTCATCAGACCGAGTTCTTCGCCTTGGGGTGCACCAGTTTTGTTTGTTAAAAAGAAAGACGGCACTATGAGAATGTGTATTGATTAC
This sequence comes from Calendula officinalis, assembly GCA_963853835.1. Classification (NCBI taxonomy): domain Eukaryota; kingdom Viridiplantae; phylum Streptophyta; class Magnoliopsida; order Asterales; family Asteraceae; genus Calendula; species Calendula officinalis. The sequence continues at coordinate 74,734,269 of OY970827.1, read as the reverse complement.
CGTGAGTTGAATAAGAGAACGGTTAAGAATAAGTATCCGTTACCGCGTATTGATGACTTGTTTGATCAGTTGCAAGGGGCTTCATACTTTTCAAAGATCGATTTAAGATCGGGTTATCACCAAGTTCGGGTTCATGAGAACGATATTTCAAAAACCGCGTTTCGAACGAGATACGGTCACTATGAATTTCTAGTCATGCCGTTCGGTTTGACGAATGCTCCCGCTATATTCATGGATCTTATGAACCGGGTATGTCGATCGTTTCTCGATAAATTTGTAATTGTTTTTATTGATGATATACTTATTTATTCCAAAACCGATTTGGATCATGAGAATCACTTAAGACAAGTTTTAGACACTTTGAAACGGGAACAACTCTATGCTAAGTTCTCGAAGTGTGAGTTTTGGCTCCGGGAAGTTCAGTTTTTGGGGCATGTAATTTGTCAAGAAGGGGTGAAGGTGGACCCATCTAAGATAACCGCGGTGATGAATTGGAGTGCCCCGAAGACTCCATCCGAAATTAAAAGTTTTCTAGGTTTGGCCGGTTATTATAGAAGGTTCATCAAGAATTTTCTCAAAGATTGCTAGTCCGTTGACAAAGTTGACACGAAAAGATGTTCCATATCGGTGGGGTGATGATCAAGAAAGGGCGTTTCAATTGTTAAAACAATTATTGTGTCAAGCTCCAATACTAGCCTTACCCGAAGGCTCGGATGATTTTATAGTTTATTGTGATGCATCTTATTCGGGTTTGGGTTGTGTTCTAATGCAAAGAGACCGGGTGATTGCTTATGCCTCTCGTCAATTGAAATCCCATGAAAAGAATTACCCGACCCATGATTTATAGCTCGCGGCGGTGATTTTCGCATTAAAGTTGTGGAGGCATTATCTTTATGGAACCAAATGTGTTATATGTACCGATCATAAAAGCCTTCAATATGTTTTCTCACAAAAAGATTTGAATGTAAGGCAACGAAGGTGGTTGGAGCTCATTAAAGACTATGATTGTGAAATTCGGTACCACCCGGGGAAAGCTAACGTAGTTGCCGATGCCTTAAGTCGTAAGGGATCATCGGAGGTGGTTCAGTTTATGCGTATGGAAATCGTGTCCGATCTTGTCGATAGGTTGAGAATATGTCAAATAGAAGCTTTAAAAGACGAAAACTTGAAATCGGAAATTATGTTAAAGCGGAAAGATGAGTTGGTTGATGATTCGCGAAGGTTGAAAACGTTTCGGTCACGAATTTGGGTACCGTTAATCGGGGGATTACGGGAATTAATATTGGAAGAATCGCACAAATCACGTTTATCTATTCATCCGGGTTGTACAAAGATGTACAATGATTTGAAAGTTTTGTATTGGTGGCCCTCTATGAAGTTAGATATTGCCCGTTTTGTTGAAAAATGCCATGTTTGTGCTCAAGTCAAGGCCGAACATCAAAAACCGTATGGGTCGTTAAAACAGTTAGATATCCCCGAGTGGAAATGGGAGAATATTACAATGGATTTCGTCACGAAATTACCTCGTACCCAAAAGAACCATGATATGATTTGGGTAATTGTCGATCGGTTGACCAAAAGTGCTCACTTTTTGGCCACAAACGAAACCGCATCACTCGACAAATTGGCTAAGTTGTATATAGATGAAATTGTTTCCCGACATGGTATTCCGTTATCTATTGTATCTGATCGGGATCCTCGATTCGTTTCCAATTTTTGGAAGAGTTTGCAAAGAGAATTAGGTTCTCGGGTGAATTTGAGCACGGCGTATCACCCACAAACAGATGGTCAGACAGAAAGAACCATTCAGACTTTGGAAGATATGTTACGGGCTTGTGTAATGGAATATGGTGGGTCGTGGGATTCTCATTTGCCTTTGATCGAGTTTGCTTATAACAACTCGTATCATTCGAGTATTAAGATGCCACCATATGAAATGTTGTATGGTAGACGGTGTAGAACTCCCACATGTTGGCTCGAAGCGGGAGAAAAACAGTTTGCGGGTCCCGAGATTGTTCAGATAACGGCCGATAAGGTGGCGATTGCACGTGAAAAGTTAAAAGCCGCTCGGGATAGACAGAAAATGTATGCGGATCCACGGCGTCGACCCGTAACTTTTGGTGAGGGTGAACGGGTTTATTTGAAGGTTTCTCCGTGGAAAGGTGTTATCCGTTTCGGGAAACGGGGAAAGTTAGCACCGAGATTTATTGGCCCGTTTGTTATTCGTCAAGTGGTGAATGACCAAACCGTTGCACTTAATCTTCCTCCTGAATTGTCGGGTATTCATGACACGTTTAATGTGTGTTATTTGAGGAAGTGTAATAGTGATGAGGAAATACCGGTTTTACCGATTGCAGATTTAAAGGTGGATTCGAGAAAGCGGTTAATTGAGGAGCCGGTTGAAATTTTGGATCGTAAGGTAACAAAGTTGAGAAAGAAACAGATACCGATGGTTTTGGTTAAATGGAAACATAGTTTGGGTGCCGATATGACGTGGGAAACCGAATCGGATATGAAGAACCGTTATCCGAATTTATTTGATCAAGGTGAGATTCCGGGGACGGAATCTTTTTAAGGAGGGGAGATTTGTAACATCCCGAGACCCGACCCTTAATATTTTATTACTTTTGGTAAGTAATATCTTATTATTTATTATTTTATTAATTTATAGAATTTTATTTGATTTAATTGAATTAATTGTATTTTTAACCATGGGGTTAAAAATTAAGTAAAACTGAGACATTTAAATGTTAAAATGATTTTTACATATTTGGGTTCATTTCTGAACCGGGGTTCTAAAAATATCTTCGTTGTTAAAATTGGAGTTAGTTAGGTCTAATTAAATTATCTGCGAACCTGATATCATGTTCTGTGTTTAACTGAAATTACCTGTGATGGTGAGTTAGGGTGTACGTGTCTTTTAAAGGGCAGATGTCATTTGACTCTTCTCTTTTCTCTGGTCTCTCTCTCTCACGACACACACACACACACACTTCACACACATTTGAGTTTTCTTCCAAATTGGTGTTAATTGCTTGAAGATCTTGCCTATTCCTTGTGATTTTCTGAATCTAGAAGCTAATCTAAGTAAGTTTCTTCCTTCTTTAGCTAGGGTTTCATGTTCTTGATGTAGAAATGAATTAGGGTCTTGAACTAGTGGGTTTTCTTGAAATTCTTGTTGATTCTTGATGGAAATCCGAAATTGATGATTGATTTGGTGTATATTTGAGTTCTTGCAAGTATTGTATGAATTGTTATTAGTTATAGCTCATTTGGTGAAGCTTTCATAGAGCTCCATCAATGGTGGATTTAGGAAGAAGATGGGTTTTTCCTTAATTTTGGTGAATTGTATATTTTGGTGTTCTTGAAGCTTTGTTAGTTGAATTATGCATGTTAGAATGGTAATTGTCAATCTTGAAGATCACTAGTTAGCTATTGTGAAAATGCATAAAAGATGGTAGTGTTTGGCTAGATGGAAATTTGGTCATAACTAGCTAAAATTGTGAATTGTTGACTTTGGTCAAATCTGGGAATTGACTTTTAGTCTTGTATGACTTGTAAACTCTAATTATCAAATTCATGCTAGAAATGTGTTAGTTGAATGAATTGTAAGCTCAAGTGTGTAGGTTTCATGTCTTGACCCGTTTGGTTGCTTAATTGTGAAATTGACTTAAGTAAAGTCAAAATTGGTAACACTTGCAATTGGATGCAAGAAGTATGTTAGTTATGTAAATTGGATGTTGATCATGTAGTTTAACTCATTGGATTATGTTGTGTGAATGTCCGACATATGATTCTTGTTTTGACCCGTTTGGGCCTAAGGTGCAATGTGACCAATTGGCATAACGAATTGACTTGTTGAAGTTTAGACCTTAGTAGTTGTTATGTGTATAAATACAAGTATTTGGTTATAAGCTCTTGTTGCAAAATGTGGTCTAAAGCTTATATTACTTGTTACACAATTGGCGATTTCGGGTGACTAATTCGGTATTCATTTTGTACAGGAAAGGGGAAGGAGCCTCAGTGATATAAGATCATTGAGCTCGGCACAAAAGGAAGCAAAGGTGAGTGGACTTAACCTTCTTTCTTGTGTGATGGACAAAATTAGGGAATGGTAGGGTCTTGGAGAAAAAGTGCAGGAATTGTGTATCTGGAAGAGTTCGCGTCGCGAACTTATGGTCGCGATCGCGAACTCGGGACAGAGAGTTTGGGGTCTGGTCGTGATGTAGTTCCCGAATCGTGAACTCTTAGTTCGCGACGCGAACTATGAGTTCCCGACGCGAACTATGTTAGGAGCAGATTCTTGGCTGCAATTCTTTTTACAAGTTTATTCTTGGTCTAGTGGTCAATGGTAGTATGTGCACATGTTTTTTTGAGGTTAGCTATGGTGGTTTTCGGCTACGCTTCGTTACTCTTGGCAGGGGCGATCGGACTCCTTCGTATTCGTTATGTAAGGAGGGATCACCGTGCCTCTAGTAAAGAAGCCATCGGTTGACTGTTGTTGGCCGACAACAGTTGAAGGTCCTCGCCCGACCGCCGATCCTCTTTTAACGTCCAATTGCTTGTGGAAGTTTGGACGGGTTTCCTTATTGATTTCCCTCGATGTTCTAATTTGTGGTAGTTATGCAAATTGACGTTTATTTCTATTCACTTAGCTTTGTGCTAATCCCTCATTTGTTGACTCTTTTCAGGTTGTGGATTAGGCTTGTTTAGAGTCGGGTTTTGGAAGTATGACCGCACTCTGATTTTGTATACCGGGTCGAGCCTGTTTTAGTAACACCTTAAAATGTTTTTAAATATTTAGTTAATATGTAAAGTTTTTATGTTGTGTAATAATTTAGGATGTATGTCTTCTTAAATCGCTTCCGCATGTTTATTTATTTAAAAAAAAAAAAAAAAAAAAAATGGCTCTAGATTGTGGTGTTACAGTTTCCAGAAAGGTTACATTGTTCAGATATTTTACGGGGGATTACGCAGAACCCGGAACTCTCAATCGAGCCCAACGACACCCCGTCTCAATCTCCTCGGCTGGTGCTGTTCTTGTGATCAATCCAATGCAGAAGAAAACAACTCGATTAAAACATGGGCCGGAAGGAAAAATGTTAAAAGAAAAGAGAGTAGTTACCGAAAACTCTTGATTCCACACTCGGTTGTTATCGTGCTCGATCACTGAACTCACCACCTCGATGTCTCGGCCCTTCCTTCTTGCTTCCGATCACGCAGAAAATGGCAGAGGTTGGGAGGATGTGGAATACGGCCATAGGTTTTGGGAGAAATAAGAATGAGGGTTTTTCTCTAATTGTTGGTTTAAGTATCACTAACTACGGGCCCTAACTTTATATTACTGATGTGCTAATAACCAACAACTCGAGCTTCCACTTCCCCTACAATATCCGAACAAAAGAAAAAAGGGAAACAAAATGGTTCGGCTACTTCAGCCCACACGCTCAATCTCGACACTTCAACAATCTGGCTCACCATTCTCGGTTTCTATTTCCACCGGGCTTCGACCTTGGCTTCTGATCGGCCTCGACCCGACACTCAAACTCCCGGGATTAAAATATCACAAGCAATCACTACTCTTTGATCACTAAAACAAATCACCACACGATAGATGATACTCATAATTATCTAGACATAAATAATACTCTTGTTATTCATACGAAATGTCACACAGTCGATTATTTCCATTAATACACATTTAATCATTTAATCACATAATCTCTAATAAGCTTAATAAAACGAAATTTATTTTAATAAAAGTAATTACATAATTACTGGAAATTTAGGGCGTTACGCACCAAATTTCCACTACCAACAACCACCACCTAACTTCCAATACCAACAACTTCCACCAAACTTTCAATACCAACAACTAACAACACTTCACCTTTCACAAAACTTTCAATCACCACCCACACCCTCTGAGTTTGTGGGCGACACCCAACCAGAACCGGTACCCACAAGAAAAGGGAAAGAAAAAGCAACTGCTAAAATGAAACAAAAAAAGTGGTCAACCGAAGACGCCCTGATTTTAGCCCAACGTTGGGTTCATAACTCCCAAGATGGTGTAAAGGGGAATAACAAAAATTGTGCCGTCCACTGGAACGAGGTTCTCGAGGACTTCAACTCTGTCGCTTCCGAAAAGCGTAACCTTAACCAACTAACGGGCAAATGGGCCAAAATAGCGCACGACGTGAAAGTTTTCAATGCTATATACAAGGCTTTAAACGACCAACGTGCAAGCAGTACAAGGGATGAAGACGTTATAAAGCTTCTCGTGCACAATTCCATGAGAAAAATTACCGCCAATTTGGATACGAGGATGGTTGGGAAGTGCTAAAAGATTACCCAAAGTTCCAATTTTGGGCCGGTGTCATGGACACAGCGCCGATTAGCCTCGATGACGATGATGATGCTACGGCGACACCCGCTAATATGAATGTGTTTTTCCAAGATGACCCGCTAAGATGCCCCCCAGTCGCGTTCATAGTAAGAAAAGTCAAAAAAAATTGGTTCGTCTGATGCCGCAACTTCTTCAAGGTCGGTTAAGTTGGACACTTTGGAGACAGTTAGGTTCACATCCGAAAAGCAATTGAACGTTATCTCTAAACTTGTCAAAATGGCCAAGAAAAAATTAATTTTGAAGAGTTGGAGTTTTTTTGTCAAAGGTATACCAAAAAATATTAGCCTAAGTGGTAAGGAAATGCTTGAAACTGCTCGGGCATCAGTTGCAAAGTACTGGTTGACGAAGGATTTGACGATTTTTAATGAGGATGATGGTGAGGGTGACGATGAAGGTTCGGGAACACAAGTACTGGTTGACGAATGCGGCGACGAAGAAGACGATAAATCTCTTTACTAGTACTTTTTTTTAACTTTTTTATTCATGTACTCTTTTTAATTAATGTCCTTTTTTATGCAATATTTTTTTTAATTAATATATTTTTTTATGTAATGTCTTTTTTTAATTAATGTAATTTATTTTTATTAGTTATACGTTTTAATTAGTTATATATTTTTATTAGAAAAAGAAAAATAAATGATGGAGCCCAAATTTGGTAAAGATGAGAGATGCTATTGGCATGAGTACGTTAATTTATTGTTATTTAGTTTGTCTGCTAACGTGCCGCTGAGTTGGCAGAAACTGACGGCGTCAGTTTCTGTCACCATTGGGAGTGGTTTTAATTAATTAATAATATATAAACAATACGGATAAGTATGCACAGAAAGTTCTGATCTTTTTTAAAAGGTCAGACACCGAACAAGTCTATTGTTAAACAAATATCTAAAGGAGGCACGTAACCATGACACGCGTCGCACCGTCAGTGCACGTGTCACGCATCTACCACACATGCATCTCTATATATTTCTACGTTCTCCATGCACCTCTCCAACAAACCGAATCTCACAAACTTTCATAGCAAAAAGAAGCACAAAAAATCAGCTTTATTAATCAGTCAGAAAAAAACTCAAGTTTCGAAAGATGTCGTCTCAAGACAAGCAGTTCAGAGCCGGTGAAGTCAAAGGTCAAACCGAGGAGAAGACCAGCCAAGTGCTCGGAAACATTAAGGATAAAACCCAGCAAGGAAAAGACAAAACCTCCGACACGGCGGGCGCCGCCTGGGACAAGACAAAAGAGACGAAAGACCAGACCGGAAGTTACGTCTCGGAGAAAGCCGGTCAGGCGAGAGACAAAGCGTCACAAATGGGTCAAGCGACGAAAGAAAAAGCGTCGGAAATGGCTCAGTCGACTAAAGAAACGGCACAGGCCGGAAAAGAGAAGACCGGGAACGTTATGCAGAGGACCGGTGAGACGGTGAAGAATATGGCGCAAGGTGCGACTGATGCGGTGAAGAATACTTTAGGGTTTGGTGGTGGTGAGGAGGAGGAACACGGTGGTGCAACTGGTGGTGGTCGGAATACCACTACTACCACCACTAGGAGGTCGGGCTAGATTTGGTGCTAGCTGCCGGTGGTTGTTTGGTGTTAGTTATATGTCGTTGATTTCTTGTATTGTGTGTGTTAGTGTTTGGTTGTCTTTGTGTCGATGGTTTTTAGGGTTCACAAATTTTTAGGGTTCCCTTGGTGTTTGTTTTTGTTGGGTTAATTGGTGGGTGGATGTATGTATGTATGTATGTCTTGCTACCATTGTGTCCTCATACTCCTTACATTGCAAATAAAATGAGGATCATGTTTTAAGTTGTTTAATATCAAGTCTGATCGATGAGTATTGTTCAATGATCATGCATGGATTTTTTTTATTTTCTTTTTGGTTCAATCAATCGGTCGTAATATATCCTGAAATGATCCCGCTCTTCTATCTATATTTTGAGAATTTTGTATATATTCTTGTAGAATTTTAATATTTATCCAAATAAATGTTTCAACTATTAATAAATGAATATAATTCTTCTCTTGATGTTGTTTTGAGTTAAAACCTTGGCTATTTTTGGAAGTACAAAAACAAAATTAGAAGAAATTAAAGAGAGCTTACAATAAAAAAAATTGGGAAGGAAACTTCCAAGTTCCATCGCTCAAGATGTAATTAGAATTCCTCTTTGTATTAAGTTGAGATAGGGTAATTAGACCATAAGTAGTCCTGGTGGATTATGATGAAGAATATGTTAGATTAAATATATTGTAATAATAAACTAGGAATTTAAGTTTAATTAGTTCGACTTAGTTCATAGTATAAATATAAGGGCAATTAGACGCTCCATCGGTTAGAAGTTCGGTTGATGATCGTGGGTCCCAATATATTTTAATACGAGTAGCATATTTAATATTTTATGTATATATATTTTATAATGATAGTACCAAAAAACTGAAAAGAACAAGTATTGTTAACATGAGTATGTTAGTTGAATGTCGATTGTATTATGAACTAGGGGTGAGCATAAAAACCGAAAAACCGAACCGAACCCGAAAAAACCGAACCGAAAAAACCGAACCATTTGAAAAACCGACATCAACGGTTTTGATTTTTGGAAAACCCGGATGTTTGGGACGGTTTTCGGGGGCATATGAAAAACCAAACCGAAAAACCCGCCCCGCCCCGCCTTTATATATATTTCAAGTTTTATAAAAATATTCTTATATTTTTAAAAGATTTAATATAAATTTATTTGCAAAAGGAAAGCAACCATGCAATGAAACTTCTATGGATGAAGACATTGACTAAGATTATTGCGAAAAATGATTGGATGTTATTCTATTACTACCTCCGTATCAAAATAAGTGATACATTTGAAGAATTACGGTTTTTGAGGCAAGAGATTAAAAAGTGGTTTAAATTAGATTAAAGTGGATAGTTAGTAGATAATGGATCCCACTTCTTTGGAATGTAGTGATATTAATGATGTTTAAAAGTAAAAGTAAGGGTAAAAGGGTAATTTCACTTTATTAAAGTAGATAGTTAGTGGAGAATTTGTCCCACTTTTTTACCAAATAAGGTAAGTTTTGGAAGTGTAACACTTATTTTGTTCCACCCATAAATAAAAAGTGTATCACTTATTTTGATACGGAGGTAGTATTAATTTTTTTCAAATTATGTTAGTTGAATTTATTATTACATTATATTAAACTTACTAGTTGTTTTTTATTTATAATGAAATGAGTTAAGGTTTGGAAGTTTGAATCATGATATTAGTTTTTAAGGTAATAAATTGGTAAATTTAAAGGGAACTAAAAAACCGAAAAAACCCGAAACCGAACCGAAAAACCGAAAAACCCGAAACCGAACGGGGTGTAAACCCGAACTTTCGGGGCGGGGTTTGGTTTTAGTTAAAAACCGCCCCAAACCGCCCCATGCACACCCCTATTATGAACTGACATCTCTTTGATTTGATAAAAATTGAAGTGTCGGTTGATATAATTTTATGTAATTTTCAGAAGTGATCTTATTAATTATAGATGACCTTTACCATTACTTGTAACTTAATTAATCTTAATACAAAATACATTGCTCTACAATTTTCTCTCTCTAAATTAACATTAGTTTTAAGCTAACTAATTATAAGCTAAGATTTTGATTAACAATGAGTCAATGACCAATTACACTAAACCTTTACTATTATTTGTAATCTAATCAGTCTTAATGTAAAATGCATTTCTCTTAAGCATTACTTTTTTTTAGATTAACATTAATCATAAACTAACATCTTGGTTAATAATATATTCTAAGTTTTTAAATTTTTAATTCTTCCAATTTAAATACTTAAATAAATTAAAATAAATTGTAAAATTGATTAGACAAAAAGTATATTATCAAAATAAAGAAAATCATGAACTTCAAGAAAAATACATAGTTTAAGATCCCAATACTAAATAGGACCATGTGATCACTTTTATTTATCAAACCAAATTGTTCAGAACCGAACTAAGAAATGACAATAGTTTTGAGCGAACCGAGGACCGAACCGATGGTGTTTTAGACTGGACCAAAAAACCACAATTTTCCAACTTTTTACGATCTCTTTTTCCATTTTAGAACGAATCGGACCCAGAAACAATATCGCGTGGAAATTAAAACCAAGAATCGGACGGGTGTAACTCGGTTCGGTGATTACACTTGATTCTTGACCTAGGGGCGAGTATGGTTGGATTTGGGTGGTTTTCACATGAAAACGAAACTGTATGGAGAACCAAACTCTGTGCAACTTGATTCGAAAATCAGTTGGAATCACCAAACCAAACTATACCAATCCCATTTTTGGTTTTAATTTCAACGCGATATGGTTTCTCGATCAGATTATTGGTTTTAATTTCAACTCTAAACCAACCGAATAGCTCGATTTGGTTTCGTTTGATTATCGGTTCTAATTTTCACGTAAAATCAATTCTCGATTCCGGTTGGTTCGGTCAGGTCCAAAATCAAGAAAAAACCAAAAAGAAGTCAAAAAACTCTCATTTCGGTTCCCGCCGGTTCTCTGTCCGGTTCAGTTCCGAGCGTTATCGGTTCAGTAGTCAATCCAACTGAAACCATTTTCTCGGTTCGGTTCTTGGGCTGCGCAGAGACCTACTCGCCCCTATTAACAACCCATAACCCAATTTTACGTATGAAATCACAATTTAAAGAATAAAAATACAACCTTTCTACACAAGGATGATATATAGCGAACATAATAAAATAAAATAAACACAGCCTGTAATTTAACAAGCATATGTTACTAGCTAATAATAGCCCGATCCTTACCCTTGGGCCCGTTTACAGGTACCAACGTGTAAACCCTCCATTTTTTAGGCAACTTCAACGGCTGAAAGCTGTTTGTTTGGGCTGTTTACAATAGGGATAGTGGTGTCCTTGTGAGTTGGTGGGCCCGTTTGTGTTTGCCATATTCTTACGGTCCCATCTTCAGATCCAGACGCATATGACTCACCCCTCGGTGAGAACCGTACACAATGGACCGGGCCATGGTGACCCTTGTTGCACCCTAAAAAATAAATCATTAAATATATTCTAAAATTTGGCCCAAATTGACAAAATTGAGGTCAATTACCAAAATAGACCTTAATAAATTATAATAACCAAAATATATTCATAGTTTATGACAATTTCCTTTTACTACTACCTCTGTATGACAATAAGTGATGCATTTTAAAATTTACCTTATTTGGTAAAAAAAAATGAGATTCATCCTCCACTGACTATCCCCTTTAATACAGGGAAATTACCCTTTAACCCTTACTTTTAAAATCATTAATATCACTATATATCCAATTTAATCAATCCTAACCCTCATTATAATCTTTTCCCTAATAGACTATGATACGTAGGGGTGAGCATCTTGGGTGAAACAATTGTACAGAAACCGAAAACATCAGTAGTTTTGAAAATTCATGATTTTCGGTTTCGGTCCGGTCATAGAGGTGAGCATTTGGGCTGAAAAAACCAAACCGAACCGGAACCGGAACCGAAACCATGCAATCGGTTCGGTTTTGAAAATTTATCATTATCAATTTCGGTCCTATCAGTTTCAGTATCAGTTTCGGTTTATGTAACGCGCTTACCCCTAGTGATACGGAGGTAGTATTATATTTAGTAATAATTAAAAATAATTTGAAAACTGCCATTGATTATAATTAACTTCAAAAAAAAAGAAAAAATTAGCAGCTCAGCCCACTTAGAGATGGCGACCCGGCCCAATTAGGCCCATAACAAAAAGTGACCTGACATTTCAAACAAACTTACCAATCTCTTCACCAGTATTAAAATCAAAAAGTCGAATCCACAGGTCTTCTCCTCCAGCAATAAATTTATTACCAAATTTTGGTTCTAAAGATGCAGATTCCACAATACATGGCATATCATAACTCTTCACCAGCCCAAAACTTTTTAAAAAATTATAAATTAAATGCATGAGAATTTTACTGAAATTTTATTGATATTATAATAGGTTAAAATTAAATTATAGAAATTGTCCTTATGGTCTTTCATTTTTGCAAGTTTTGTCCCTAAACTTTTTTTTCCTGGTTTTTTGTCCATGTGGTCTTGGTTTTCCATTTATTTCGTCCTTTTCCACCTAAATTGACCAAAATACCCTTATCATTATTTTTTTGAATTTTTTAATTCCCTTTTCCCTTTCTTGAAAAAAAAGGCTGAAAACAAAATAAATTTTTTTAAAAATAATGATAAGGGTATTTTGGTCAATTTAGGTTGAAAAAGACGAAATAAATGAAAAATCAAGACCACAAGGACAAAAAACCCGAAAAAATATGTTTAATTGTTTTGGAACAAAACTTGCAAAAATGAAAAACTACAGGGACAATTTCTATAATTTACCCTTTAATTTAAACTTACTGATTTGCATCCCAAAACTTAACACTTGATCCATCTGCTGTTGTAATATACCGACCATCTTGGCTGACCTCAGCACTTGTCACTGGTGACTTTGTTTCAAGTGTATGAACAATTTTGCCACTTCTTACATCCCATAGTCTGCCATTTCATCATTTCAAAATAATAAAGTTTATTAATTTGCACTATTTTTACATTAAATAATTATGAAAATTTGAGAACATAAATTATTTATAGGACATCAAGATTTTATATGTGATGTCCAACACCAGTTTAAAATATGTCAAAACAAGTAATATGAGTGGGTCAGGCCAAAACAGGTCAACTTTTTTGTGTTATACCCATTTTGCCCGTTAGAGATAATAACATAACCCAAATAGAGTCATTCATAAGTAATGAGGTCAAAACCGTCATTTCTACTTCCAACACGGCATACAATAAGTATGTCACAATAAAGAGCAAATTACAAAAATCATCCTTGTGGTTTGTACTTTGTATTAAATTACTGGTTTCATCCCTAACTTTTCAAAATTACAATAATCATCCTTAGTTCCGAAACTTATTACACATGCAGGCCCTAATTTGGATGGCTGTTAGGTTGAGGTGTTATTTTGATTTACAAAAGGTTAAATTTGACATTTTAGAAAAAATGACAGCTCAATTTAACGGCTATCCAAATTAGGGACTGTTAATGTACAAGTTTCATAATTCGAGACGATTTTCGTAATTTGCACCACAATATATTAATACATATAAACATGTCACACATTTTACTTTTTCAGTAAGTATCTTATATTACCAAAAAAGAAGGATTCAATTTTCATAAGATTTTATAATACAATTAACAATTTAGTAACAAAAAAATAGGAAATTTGTATTATTCAGTTAACTGCATACCTAACTCCACCAGAATCAGAGCAAGAACTTAATATAGTTTGATCACTATGAAGCCATGCAACAGTTCTAACAGAACCTGCCGAATGTTCAACTTCCTTTGCTGCTGCATCCGGCCGATTTAAATCAAATATTCGTAATATTTTCTCAAAACCACCAGTCAATAAAAGATGTGTATCCTGCATATTATATTATTAAACAAAAGTTGTTGCTTACACTATTCCAAAAAGAATATGTCATGCTGATAATACAAGCCCAAATCATTGTTTAAAAAGCACATGAAATTACCTGAGAAAAGGCACAAGCCCGAACAATATGTTTGTGATCAAACGAGTGCAGTTCATCCCCAGTTAATGCATCCCACAATTTCCTGCAAAAATAAAGATGAATTGCATTAAAATATTAACAGTTAATTTACATAAATCGTCCCTGTGGTTGTATGAAATTTTGGATCTCAAATTAAGTAACTAACTGTGTAACAGAAAAAGTCAAGGGAAAAATCCGTTATTTATACAATACTACAGGGACGACTGATTCTCAAACATTTAATAGCATGCACAGTTACATAAAATAATTTAGGAAATAAATTTTATATGAAACGTAAATAATATTAATAAATAAAAATGCTTTATTACATACGCAGAGAAGTCAGCAGATGCAGATGCAGCACGAAGAGCATTAGTATCCAAACAACAACTCCAAACTGCACCTTTATGTCCCTCAAAAGTTCCAATCCAGTCACCAGTCTCACCATTTCTTAGCATAGGAGTGGAATCTGAATAATAAATCTATAATTATTGTATTTATTTCTTAAATCATATAATAAATATGGAGTATTATTTTGGATTCAACAAAAGTTTATCCAATGTTTTAATGATGCGATTCATTCAAGTTACCATAATCCTAAGAAAGCACCACAAAACCATAATTCATTCTCTTAATACAATTCTTCCTAAATTTTTTCCTAATTAATCAATTAGCAATAAAACAAACACTCAAGTTAATCAAACTCCTATAATTCTGCTTATAAACTTAGAATCATCACCAACAATCAAAATGTGAGTACTTATACACAAAATCAACAATAATAATTAACAATTATTGTTATAATGTACTCCATTAGAACATACAAATATCAATTTCAAAATTCAATGAAATTCCACAACATACCTTTGCTTGCACTGATAAGAAAAAATCCATCTGGCGTGACCGGACTATAAAATAAATCCACAACTGGACGAGAATGACCATGGCATACAAGAGGAACTTGCAATTTCTTCTTATCCATTATAGTTCTCAAAATACTCAAATTGCACACACAAAAAGCCCTAATTTACTGTTCGCGATCCAAATCACAGCAATTAACGATGAACAATCTACAGCTGAATCCCCAAAAAAAATGCACAATTGGCTGAATTAAACGTCTGATTTACGTATCGGTAACAAAATCTAACAGAAAATAGTTTAAATTATACGGAAAATTGGCGGCAATTAACACAGGTGGGAAAGCCTAATTTTTAACTTGTGATCTCGCATGAATCCACACCTCCTAACCCTAATAACATCACAGATCAGACTAATTATGTGATTCAAAATTAAATTTTAAATAAGGAAAAAGTTAATCTAAAATTATATAAGAAAATGCGTGTATAGGGCTAGGCGCGAGCATGTTCTTGTGGTATCGTTCCCATTTATAGTGTCTGGAGTTCGGGGTTTCTTCCTCGACGATGGTCCCTGATGATTTGTTTTATTGTCATTTAACCCCCTTTAATTTTAAAATATTCTATTGACACCATCTTATTTAACTTATATAAAACTCACCTTCATATTTTGCTATCCATGTAGAAAAGCATTTAATTTTGGTTGAAGGAAGATATATTAATCCACCTATCTATAAAACATAAATGTAACTATTAAAAGGGGTTAAAATATTAAATGTGTTCAACATTTAAAAAGAAATGCCACAAATATGCTAAATAATTAGAATGTTTTAAGCTTTCCACTCAAATTTTTGGAATATTATTTTATTAATTAGAAAATTATACAAATGGTTCTTATGGTTTATTCAGAATTGCATCAAGGTTCATTTACTTAAAAAAATAAAGTAAATCGGATAAATTGCACAATTAGATCCCCTAGTTGTTATTTTTTATTTAAATTAAATGATCATTGGTATAATTTCAAGTAATATATAAGCCATAAGGACCATTCGTGTAATTTATCTTATAATATTTTGTAATCATGATTGATTGATTGGTTATTTCCAAAACTAGGGGTGAGCTCGGTCCAAAAACCGAACCGAATCGAACTGAACCGAACCGAAATAAAACCGATAGAATCGAAACTGAAAACGATGATTTACAAAATTTAAACCGAACCGATAACATGTTATCGGTTTGGTTCGGTTCGGTTCGGGTTTTTTTGGCCAAATGTTCATCCTTTTCCGAAAACCGAACCGAAACCGATAGAACCGAAACCAAAAGGGTGAATTTTCAAAACCAATAACATGTTATTGGTTTTGGTTCGGTTCGATTTCAATCGGTTTTAGTTACATTCGGTGTTTTCGGTCCAAATGTTCACCCCTATCCAAAACTGTTATAGCCAAAATGATTTTGACTTGTTTTAAGTCTTCCAATTATATGATCCAAAAAATCATACATAGCTCAGAATCCAACACATATGATATGTTCTCTTGATCTAGATTTTTAGTAGAATAATTAATACTCCCTTCGTCCCTAAATAAAGTTTCTTATTTCTCCCTAAATTTTTATCCCTAAATAAAGTCATCATTTCACAAGTTGGATAGGGTCCACTTAATAAAATAATATAATTATCAAGGACCTCACTACTAACTATCCACTAACTACATTTCTCTCTCTAAACCAGCTTTATATTTTAATCAAATTTATATCAATGACCTCAGTTCTAACTTTCTACTTAAAACTTGTGCAAAAAAGAAATGAGAACTTTATTTAGGGATGGAGAGAGTACATAACAAGGTTTATTTATTTTAAATGTTGAAGGAAGATATATATATATATTTATCAATATATAGATATAATATTTTTAAAGCCAAGTTTGAACCGGTTAAATTGTGGCGTGGATATTAAATTAATGGGTTTTAATAATGACAGCCCTTAGGGCTGTCACTAACAATGGATAAGATTAAGCAGTTTGGATTTTGATTGGTGGATGAGATTGAATGTTGGTAAAAAGAAGGAAGACAATTTGACTACTAAAGTTTAGGGGGTAAGTTGTAAATATTATTATTAAAACCCTAAATTAATTACTTATTGACCAATTACATTATTCATGTTTATGCACTAAATATACATTATTCTTTTTTCTGGATACAAACTTTCATTTTTAATATGAGTAAATTATAAGGATAGTTTATGTGATTTGTTAAAAGTTTTGGATTTGATCTTTAAGTCTCAGAAATTATATGGATGGTCCCTATGGTTTAAAATTTATCACGCTTTTGGTCCTTAATACTAACAGGCGTTATATTTGGTTGTTAAATATTTTTAAATTGAGATGAAAATGAAGGAAACAAGGGTTTTATTAGTGTGAAATAAAGGGTATTTTGGTCATTTAAAAATATTTAACAGCCAAATATAACGTCTGTTAGTATTAGGGACCAAAAGCGTGACAAGTTTTAAATCATAGGGACCCTCCGTGTAATTTCTGAGAGTTATTGACCAAATCCAAAACTTTTGGCAAACCACAGGGACTATCCTTGTAATTTACTCTCTTAATATTTTATAGCCGAGGATGAAGTAATAACTTTAATGGTGACTTGTAACTTGCATAAACATTAAGGGCCAAAGTGTATTTATTTTCACATACAAAACCTCTAATCGTCTTTCGACTCTTCGAGGCCCTTTATTTTCTCCATAATATCGTAATCTTCTGTGCTCGAAATTGTTAATCCTTCGAAACCGGAAAAATGTCGGGAAAAGGAGCAAAAGGTCTGATAACGGCGAAATCATCTGGTTTGAATGGATCTAACAATAAAGATAAAGACAAGAAGAAATCCGTCACGCGATCGTCACGTGCCGGTCTTCAGGTTTACTCTGTCTATACCTCTTTTAACTGTGTTGACCTTAGGTCAATCGTAGGTGGAATTCGATTGTGGATCTATGCATAAATGTTTTTGATTGTGGAATTTGATCATCTCATATTCTCATTCATGTAGCTTGTTAGATCTAGTTGTTTTATAAATATTGTTGAAATTTTTTACTTTTTTCAAGATTAAACGTGATTTTTGTTTTACATATATATATTGTAGATTTTTGTTTATAAATTTATGCCGCCAATACTGCCCAATGCCCATTTTTTTACATCACTGAAAGTGCAAAACAGTTTCTTAGCTTGGCCTATTAAAAAGGTAGCTACATTTTCTTGGTACTTAAAATTAGGTTTCTGCAATAACATCTAGCACAAATCATTGGTGGCAAATTTGGACCCATTTACTTGTGATTGAAAAAAAAATCTAGCTACAAATGGAATGTGTCAAAGTGTCAAACGGGCTTAAAGTCGCCTAAAGTGTCCTTTAGAGTACATACAACATTTTTAAATCTCTTTATTCAAATTAGACCATTATTATAATATTTAACATATGAATATTAAATTAAAGAAAATGGACAATTTTATTTTGAAATCTGACAACCTGCCTATTTTGCCACCTCTATAATTCATGAATAAAATTCTAGGAAAATGGATAAAAGAAGTCAACTACACCCGACCCAACACATTTGGGCGTTTTTATTGTAGAATTATTCGTCTTGACCCTTTAGTCGACTCTCCCGCCCCACTCATTTTTGCAACTATTGCATGCTATTTATAATTTGTGATTTACAATTTACAATTTACAATTTATTATTCTAATACGAGTAATCTGAATTTTATTTTGGTGTAGTTTCCGGTGGGCCGAGTTCACCGTCTTTTAAAAACTAGGGTTTCATCTAGCGGGAGAGTGGGAGCAACGGCGGCAGTTTACACTGCCGCCATACTGGAGTACCTAACCGCCGAAGTGTTGGAATTGGCGGGAAATGCAAGCAAAGATTTGAAAGTGAAACGTATAACGCCACGTCATCTTCAACTTGCAATTAGAGGAGATGAAGAACTCGATACACTCATAAAAGGGACGATTGCGGGTGGTGGTGTTATTCCTCATATTCATAAGTCACTCATTAACAAGTCTTCCAAAGAGTAAGGGTGTTGTGTTCACAACACGGGCTTTTGATGATATTAAAACGCGAGAATGTATCACAAGTATTAATGTCGTTTCGTATAAACATTAAATTATCAAATGCTTTGAATGTTGTGTTTCTTTCATGTTTGTAGAAAACATTAAGGGTCGTAAAGTTGGGTTGGTTTGCGAATGGGATTTGTTTGGATTTACATTTTGGAACTGGTTATTGTGAGGATACTCTTACGGCTTACCACATAGAACCCAAACATGACGCATGTAACCCCTTTTATATATTAACACTTCAAATGGTTGCAACAACACTATGGCTGAGCATGGTCTAAAGACCAGACCGAAACCAAAAATCATGAAACTACAAGACCGAACTGAAAATCATAATCGGTGTTGGTTCAGTTAGGTTTTGGTTGGTTTTCGGTTCGGTTATTTCAGCCAAAATGCTCACCTCTATCCGAGGACAGAACCAGACTAAAACCAAGTCCGAAAATCATGAAATTACAAAATCAAAACCGAACAGAAAATAATAATCGGTATTGGTTCAATTTGATTTCGATAGGTTTTCAGTTCGATTCGATTTTTTCAACCTAGATGATCACCCCTAAACATGACATGTATGTTACCCGTTTAATTTAAAAATCTTGGTTGGTGTGATACGTGAGGTGTAGTCAAGTCAAATCGTACACATGTTAAAACAGGATAGTGAGTTGATCTAATTTATAATTCTTTATTTTATCAAATCTAATTTTTAAGGGGTTGGTAGGTCTACTCAGTTATCTATAACCCAACTAGAACGCATCCCGGGATAGACGGGTTGACCCGTTTAGGCGAACACCAAGCCATTCACTTTGTGTCGAGTCAAAAATTGCAATAGTATTATCTTTTAGAGTGCGTGTTTAGTAACATTTGGTACAACTATGTGATTCTTATAATTCAAAAACAAATACAAAAAAACAAGTAAAATTAACAATGCATTGGCTTTAAACTAAGTTAAACCATATAATTAACCTAATAATAAGAAAAATTATCAATTTCAAAACCATTAGTAAAAAGGGCTAAACCGTACACTGGACCTGCCTTAACGCCTCTGAAACTTGTGAATCAGGGCGCAACACCAAACTAACTTACAATAATTAACAGAAAACAGACCATTTTAAGGTGATTTCACCATAATCACAACCCCTAAAAATCAACACCCCTACAAAATTTTAATTAAAATAAAAAAATAAAAAAAATAAATAACTATTTATCTTGCCTTAGCTGACAGTTTACTGATAAAGGGTAATATTGCAGCAAGCAATACTTTGGGGCATTCCTCATGAGGTAGATGACCACAACTCGATATTGCAACTAGTTTCTACATAAATATACGTTTTGGGTTAAAAGTGGCTCAATTTATAAAAATTAAGTTTATACACGTTTTATTATTACTAGAGTAAATTACAAATATGGCATTTGAGATTTATACTAAATTTCAGGTATTGTTCTTTACTTTAAAAAAGGACCATAGGTGCAAAAGGTTTCAAAGAAAGGACTATCAATGTAATTTGTTAAAGTAAATGACCATATACGAAATCTGGGGTAAACCTCAAGGACCATTCTTGTAATTTACTCTTATTATTATATGTATCATACTTCAAAACTAACATTTTTGATGTACTAAACTTCCAAAACTTAACATTTAGTATAAAGGTTAAACCTCAAACTTTGACCCAGTTTTCCTTTTAACCCCCCTTAACTTTTCTGCAATAATTTTTAACCCCTCAAACACATTTGCGGTCTTGGCCTTTTTTTACCTTTTGACCGGTCAATTTTCTTATTCTTCTACAATTTTTGAATTTCTATTGTTATTATTTTTTAATTTCTTATTCTTTATAAGTGGTTAAAACGTAAACTGAGTGAAAATTTGAGGATTAAACCATTATTAACTCTTTAATGTATCAGTTTACCAGATACTTGTATTTTGCTTAGGTGGCACCCGTTTTAACTGTATTGTGTGTGTGTGTGTGTGTGTGTTGGGTTTAAATTAAAAAAAAGGGAGAGAATGATATAAACTTACAGAATTACGAAATTTTGAAGCCATAGTTTGAACAGATTTTAAAGGAACAAGAGCATCTTCAGCTCCTGCAATAACCATAACTGGCGTATCTTCAACTGATTTGACCAATAATGATGCATTTTGTTCTGATAAAACCGTATCAGATGATATTTTACCGATTTCATATAATGCTTCATCCCAACCTTCTACACATAGTGGGGCCTACATCATGTAATTAAAAGTGGTGATTTTGGTTTTGGCCCGTTTAATTGTGGATGAGTCGATTTGGGTTGTGGTTTATCTCAAATGGGTCGAAATGGTTGTATCAATATTGGACCAAACTAAGGATGAAAATGGGTCATACAACCTCCTCAATCATTGCCATTCAAGTTTAGATTATTATTGTAAATACTTTTGTTTTTGTAATCGTAATCAACAAATTCATAAAGAGTAAATTGCAAGGATGGTCCCTGAGGTTTAACCTAAATTTCATGTATGGTCCTTTACTTTTAAAAATTACATTGGTAGTCCTTTTTTAGAGACCTTTTGCATCGTCAGTCCTTTAGCCTAACGTCCATTAAATATTTCAACAGAAAAAGGACTACCGGTGTAATCTTAAAGGACTAACGGTGTAATTTTAAAGGACTACGCGTGTAATTTTATAACATAAAATTTTAACGAACGTTAGGCTAGACTGTATGTGCAAAAGGTTTCCAAAAAAAAAGACTACCAGTGTAACTTTTTAAAGTAAAAGACCATATGTGAAATTTGGTGCAAACCTCAAGAACCATATGTATATGTATATGTATATGTATATGTATATGTATATGTATATGTATATGTATATGTATATGTATATGTATATGTATATGTATATGTATATGTATATGTATACCTTGTAGAGGCTTAAGACATCTGTTGTTAACTTGTTAGCATCATACCATGCTCTTCGATTAACAACTTGACAAATTTCTGTTCTGAGTAAAGAATGAACCAAATTTTTCTTCCCTAAAGATGTACGCATCAATATTCTAGCTAACCCAGGGACCACTTCTCGCGACAAACTAACTGTCAGTAATACTACCCCTTTAATTTCCACCTGAAAAAATTTAAGTATTTTTTTTTTCAGTAATGCGTAACTAATAGTAAATTACAAGGATAGTCCTTGAGGTTTATCCCAAATTTAACGTATGGTTTTTTACTTTAAAAAACTACATTGGTAGTACTTTTTTGGAAACCTTCTGCACTTAAAGTCCTTTAACGAACGTTATTAAAGGACTGTAGGTGCAAAAGGTTTCCCAAAAAGGACTACCAATGTAATTTTTTTAGGTAAAGGTAGGGTGAAATTTGGTGTAAACGGGACTATCCTTGTAATTTACTCTATTTTATAAAAAAAATGAACATACTAATTTATAGAAAAATGATGTTTATTAGCATGCATAATTATAAATACAGATTTCTAGCATAAATTAATTTAATTAACTTACATTAAGAGAATTTGGTGATGATCGGACTTTTTGTGCAGCCTTTAATGCAAGCAGACCTCCATCATCATGACCAACAAGCACCACAGAAGAAAGGCCCATCTCTTTACAAAAATAAATCAGCATATCAACCTGTAAATTACTTTTAATATTAAGTTCTAATATAGTAATATATGTGCATTAAAAGGAAAATTAACCTAAACAATAGTAATTTTAAGAGTAAATTACATGGATGTTCCTTGAGGGTTACCCCAAGTTTCACGTACGGTCCCTTAATTTGAAAAAATTACACTCGTAGTCCTTTCTTTGGAAACCTTTTGCACCTACAGTCCTTTAGCCTAACCCGTTAAAAGGTAAGTGTAATAATAGGTTTCCAAAAAAAGGACTACAAACATGTATTTGTGAGTCAACCTAACCCGGCCCGTACTAAAGTACAAAAATGATTTGTTTTAACCCAAACACATTTTGACGAATTACTTGTTTGTGGGTCAACCTGACCCTAATAGAATTTGGACTTATTTACACAAATGGTCCTTATGGTTTATACCAAATTTCACCAATGGTCTTTTAGTTTCAAGAATTACATTGATAGTCATTAATCTGAAACTTTTGTCACCCGTGGTCCTTTACACTAACTGGCGTTAACTTTTTCTGTTAAATAAAATCATGTAAGGGTATTTTGGTCATTTTAGCCATGGTCCTTTATCCTCACATGCATCGCATATGACCTAACTTAATTGAAGAACTTAACATCGTTTTCGCCAAAAGGACCACAGGTAACAAAGGTTTCAGAAATAAGGACTACTAGTGTAATTTTTGAACTAAAGGTTTAATGGTGAGATTTGGTACAAACCATAAGGACGATTTGTGTAATTTACTCTATAATTTGTTTACCCAACCCGTACCTATTTTGGCCCGTTACCCAACCCACACATCTAACCACCTCTAATACACTTGCAACTTGCTTGAAATTAAAAAAAAAAAAAAAAGACCATTACCTGTGTATCAATCATGTAAGGATTAAGCAATTCACTTGCTTCCCATTCTTCCCGTTTCGGTCTAGAAGTCAACCCCCAACCGGGCCGGTCAAAGCAAGCAACAACACAATTAACCCGTCTAGACAGCACCCCAACCACATGCCTCCATGAAAACACCCCACCACCAAAACCATGCACCAAAACAACCCCAAATTCCCGATTCAAATCCAAACTTTTTTGCACAAATTTACTCTTATGCCCTTCATCCACACGACTTTCATCCAATAACGGAGCATAAAGTGAAGAATCTTGAATTTGAATACTGAAACTTCTACGAAGACTATGTTGACTTTTTGGTAAATAATTTAATGATGGATTTTCGTGTAAAGTTGTTGAGGATAATGTTCTAGAAGGTGGATTATTTGGTATGTGAAGTTTGTAATGGATTGTGAGATTATTCCACACCATGAATAAACTATCAACATCAGCTAGTAATCTAATTGGTAATTCACCTTGATTATCGCCTAATTGTGAAGATTTTTTTCTATTTTCGGTATTGATTTTTTGTGCCATGTCAGCATGAGTTGAAGATCGTGGGAGTTTAGCGTACCCAATTGAAAATAAAATTTGGCTAAAAAATACCTGGAGAGTAGTAACAAACTAAATTTCAAAATAATAATAATAATAGTAAATTACAAGGATGGTCCCTCAGGTTTATACCAAAGTTCATGTTTGGTCCTTTACTTAAAAAAATTATATTGGTATTCCTTTTTTTCGAAACCTTTTGCACCTACAATCCTTTAGCCTAACGCCCGTCATATATTTTAACAGAAACAGGACTACTTGTGTAATTTTTTAAGAATTTTTTTTAACAAATGTTAGCTAAAGGATTGTAGGTGCAAACGGTTTCCAAAAATAAAATGACTGCCATTGTAACTTTTTTAAAGTAAATGACCATAGGTGAAATTTAGTATAAACCTCACGGACCCTCCTTGTAATTTACTCTAATAATAATAAAATAAAATAAAAAACTTGACATTCTTAGATATAATTAGTATATCAAATATGATTACAAAATTTATAATATTTCAATAAAAATTTAGTTTCCTTCATTAAATTATTAGTTAGTGTTATACTCAGTTCCTTTTAAGCAAATTGTTTTACCCATTTGACCTGTTAAGATAAAACTTGATCCACATCAACCCGTTCACGAGTAAACGGGTCAAAAACACCATCTCTAGGAACAAAATTATTTCTTTATCATCAAACATACCGAATCAGGATCAACTCTGTTAAACATAAGCTTCCTTCTTGCTCTGCAACTTGTTCGATAAGCAATAACAGTATGACCTAAAGCAAAAACCACTGATGACAAAAACAATACATTCATTCCCCATGATTTCTTCAAATGAACCCTTAGATTAGAATCAGAAGATGAAGCTTCAGCTTCAATTTGGTAATTTACAGTAAAAACACACGCTTTAATCGATAAAACGAGAATTGAGAAAATAGAACATAATGTTACTGTTCCAAGATATTGCCCGTGTGACAGCACGGGTCCATCATACATCATATAAACACCTGCAATCACATAAGAAAATTTTAATATAAATATATAATACTCATTAAAGGTCTCAAGAGCCAAAAAAAAAAAAAAAAAACATAATTAAGTAATTAACATGATATTTGACATAAATCAAGTAATTAAGCTCTTCCAACTAAATCCAACCAGCTTAAACTTCAAAATCGAGCAAAAATGGAATAAATTAATGCAAAATTCATAGCTAAACATTATTACTATTGTGTTGATGCTTGTGCATTTATATAATAAGCATACAGAAACACAATGTTGGTACATATACAGTTATTTGAATTTATAAACAGGCTAACATAATTAAGTAATTAACATTATTATATAATCAAGCTCTTCCAACTAAATCCAACCAGCATGAACTTCAAACTAGAGCAAAAACTGCATGAATTAATGCTAAATTCATAGCTAAACGTGATTACTAATTGTGTTGATGTTTTTGCATTTATACAGTTACTCAATTATATAAACAGGATTACAAAATTATAAACGTTTGATTGAATTTACATACAGGTGATTACGAGAGATCTGATCGCAGAAACAACCGGAAAATCGGTTAATGAGCTTCTGAAATCATATCTATCAAAATGTTCGTTAACACTATAGCATCGAACACAGGTAAAACTCGAAATTAACACACAAGGAACCAATATATCACCAACTGAAACCAAAATTGGAAGCCATAAAATCAATAACGATGCCAGCATTACAATCAAAAAATGTAATGTCCGTACAAATCTCCGTATCTTCTCATATAACCCTCCGGACTTTTTTCCGGAAGCCATAGCTGTTCGAATTGATCAATATTTGTCTCGAATTTTGATAATTGTGAATGTGAAAACCCTAACGGATTGCAGAGACGTATCGGCCATGTGATTGTGATTGTGATGATGGCTGGAATCTATGGTGATGATGAATGCTTGAATGAAACAAATGTGAATCGGTATTGTTAGGGTTTGGTTAACAAAAAAAAAATTGAAATCAGGAAGAAAAAGGGATTTGGAAATGGTTTGTGTTTATGAAAGTAGAAACAGAGAGACGACCTCCTGGTATAATTCGACGGAGGAGGTGATTCTGGTTTTTCTTTTTCTCTTTTTTTCGTTTAAAAAAGGGTATTTCCGTAATAACGGACTCCCATATGGCAGAGTTGCGATCTAATAGTTATCGTTGCAGTTTCCGAACCTTGATGACTTCTAGAAGACCATTTCAGACGCTCTTACTGTTAAATTATTGATTATTATTTAATTATTATTAGATAAATTTTTATCTAGGTTATTAAAATATGGTTTTATATCACTTTTTTCCGGTGAATTAATGTTCTCTCAAGCGTGATAAAGTAATGACATGACGGAAACAACTTAACATGTCAATTTTGTGTCCAATTTGGGTCATTAACCACGGCTTTATTATATGTCATCTAGGTCATTTGGTTATTGTTACGTTATAGTTTTATCATGTTGTGAGGTTGTCGAATGATCCAAAGGATATGCAAATCATTATCTAAACTACGGTTAAATCGCATACATTACGAGCAAAACGCTCATACCTTGTGAAGTCTTATAATGAGAATACCTTTTCAGAAGAAAAGAAAAAAAAACATCTAACCCTTCTATACATTAATACTCCCTCCGTCCCACAAAAAACTTCCCATTTCATTCTAAATTTTTGTCCCACAAAAAACTTCCCATTTCCCATATTTGATGGGCTCCACACAATAAAAAACTATTATTACTAAAGACCCCACCACTAATATCCACTAACTATTTTTCTCTCTCCAATCCAACCTCATATTTTAATCAAAAGTATTATCAATGACCACACCACTAACTATCACCTAAAAACTTGTGCAAAAGCAAATGGGAAGTTTTTTGTGGGACGGAGGGAGTAATATACTTCCTAAGTATCAAAATAAGTGAATCACTTTGAAGTTTACATTTTTTGAGTCAAAATGAGATAATAAGAGATTAGTGAAATTAAATAGGGTAATTAGAATAGATGGGCCCCACATCTTTTACTATTTTGTTATTTTTTCTAAATGGTGAAAAAGACAAATATAGGAAGATGACAAAAATACATGGGCCCCACACCTGTAATAATGTTTCAAAGGGTATAAGTAAGGGTAAATGACTAATTTTAAAAATAAAAAATTATCAAATAAGGTAAATTATTAAAATGGTTCATTTATTTTGATAGATCTCAAAAAGGAAAGTGATTCACTTATTTTGATACGGAGGAAGTACTATACATGATTTGGTCTAGCTAACCAATGGGCTACTTTACTTACACTCCAGAACCACTGACGACTTGTCTTTGGTTTGGCCAATTGACCCTCTCCTTAAAGGTTGTCGTGTATGGTATTGGTAGGACTTGTCATTTTGTCATTAGGTGTGAAGGTTCATGTATTTCGCAACGAAGTTTATTAATAAGGAATTAATTTTTCTATCATATTATTTGATACATAAACCACATTATATAAATATTAATGCAAATTATACAAGCTTATAAATCAATAATTGTGGTACACGAATTAAAAAATCAATATATTATCTTTCTTTTTATCTAAAAAACACTAATTATTTAATTTCATTTGTAGTAGGTGAGATGAAAAATATTACAATGAGCCCAACCCTATCATAAGTCATTGCACCAGCACATCTTTTTGTATATTGTAGTCAAAAGTCTTCCCACTAAGGTCAGCAAATACACATGATCCCACATAAATCATTGACACCCCACCGGTTGGTTCTACAGCCGCGTAGTAGGTGCACCAACCCCTTTTCACCAATTCAAAAGTCATCAAATTCCATAAATCCCACCAAATTTTCCTCTTTTCATACAGTTACCCTAAAAAACACCAAAAACATCCCATCACCACCACCGCTGCCGTCGTCATCCGCCATGCCGCCACCGTCAGACCTCCCACCACTACCACCACCACCAACTTTCTTCTGGGGAGAAACACCAGAAGAAGAATTCTACAAATCTCAAGGCGTTCGTAACTCAAAATCATACTTCGAAACCCCAAACGGAAAACTCTTCACCCAATCATGGCTCCCAATCGACGAAAATCAACCGATTAAAGCCGCCGTGTTCATGACGCACGGCTATGGCTCCGATTCCAGCTGGTGTTTTCAGAAAATTTGTATCGAATACGCAAAATGGGGATATGCTGTTTTTGCAGCTGATTTATTAGGTCATGGTCGATCTGATGGACTTCATGGATACCTTGGTGATATGGATAAAGTTGCTGCCACGTCGTTATCGTACTTTCTCTCCGTTCGCCGGAGTGAAATGTATTGTAAACTTCCGGCGTTTTTGTTCGGAGAGTCGATGGGTGGTATGATCACCTTGCTTATGTATTTCCAATCAGAACCTGACACGTGGACAGGGTTGATCTTGTCGGCCCCACTTATTGTCATACCGGAAAACATGATACCATCCAAGGTAAAATATATTTTAAATTAAATTATCTAAAAGATTAAAATATATAATTCGATCAATTAGAATTACCAAATTAATATTTGTGCAATTTGTCATTTCCGGTGATAAACGAGCGATATGTTTTTTCCAAAATAATTTATCGGCTTATTAATTTTTAAAAAGTTCAAATCGACAAAAAAAAAGTTCATTACTTTTTGGTTTTTGGCTTCTCCAAGTCAATAAATCATTTTGAAAATCTTATCCAAACATACCTTTAATCACCAAAAGGTTTAGAGCCTAATAGTATCAAGATAATTAAGTGTTCCACAAGATTGTTGGTTCAAGTCCTCACAAAATATGTGTAGATTTAGTGGGTGCGTGTCGTTAAAAAAAAACATACCTTTAATCAATTGTATCCGATTCACCTTTGTGGACTGGATCGTGTGATTATCGGGTCATGTAAATAATAAAATTTTCATTTTTGGTAGTTTTAAAATAAGTTATA
Organism: Calendula officinalis; assembly: GCA_963853835.1. Classification (NCBI taxonomy): domain Eukaryota; kingdom Viridiplantae; phylum Streptophyta; class Magnoliopsida; order Asterales; family Asteraceae; genus Calendula; species Calendula officinalis. Next base: position 74,705,352 of record OY970827.1, on the reverse strand, counting down.
CACTTTAATAATTTACATTATTTAGTAAAAGGTATTAGAGCAATACCTACTATCTCATTTAATATAAAAAAATAATTTTTTTACGTTTACTTTAACTTTTAAGCATTATTAACATCATATTATTTGAAAGAACGTGGACTCATTATCCACTAATTATCCATTTTAACTTATCCTAATTCTCGTTATAATTTTTTGCGTAAAAAATCATAAAACTATTTATGGATCATTTATTGTAATATGGAGGAAGTATATATATATTTTTAATTGTTCATTTAAAGTAAATAAATTGTTTTCTAAATTTGTTGCGGGTCAATTTGACCAACTTGATGTCATAAAAGTATATACTCTAAATAATATGACCAGCTTGTCCATATAATAAATCTTCTTAACTGACTTATTGCTTATTTTGAAACTAAATCAATCTTATTTGGTAAATTAAAGCTACACTTGACCATGTACGGGCTACTATTCGGGTTTGCGGATACATGGGCATCAATGCCCGACAACAAGATGGTGGGAAAAGCAATTAGAGACCCCGAAAAACTAAAAATAATAGCCGTTAACCCAAAACGGTACACGGGAAGACCAAGAGTTGTACAATGAGAGAAGTAGTAAGAGTCACAAATTACATACAAAACAACTTTGACCAAGTCAAAGCCTCGTTCATAACATTGCACGGGACTTCAGACGGTGTCACGTGCCCCACTGGGTCCCAGTTGTTGTATGAGAAAGCATTGAGTGAGGATAAAACATTGAAATTGTATGAGGGTATGTATCATTCATTGATACAAGGCGAGCCTGATGAGGCTGCAAACCGTGTGCTGGCTGATATGAAAGTATGGATTGATGAAAAGGTTGAAAAATATGGCCCTAAAAGTAACGATAATTAATTGAAATTACAATATATATCATCATAAGATAAAGATGTAATTTAAATGATATCTGATATTCGGGTTATAGAGTAGTTTAACATAATCTCATTGATTTGGTTGTTGAGAAAACTAAATGTTTGATATGAAAACTCCTTATGTTGTCTCTGTTTCATTTGTTCCCATTGTGAATGTAGCATTTTGTGTTATTACTTGAAATCGATCCTTGGAAATGAGGAACTATTGAATATCTCGTTTATTTGTTTGTTTGTTTAAAAAAAATATACTTCTTCCTATTCAAAATAAATGATACACTTTAGGTTTCACAGATTTTGAGTCAAATTATTATAATAATAGTTAAATTAGATTAATTGGATGGTTAGTGGGGCATGGGTCCCACATCTTTTGAATAAAGTGTGATTAATAATGTTTAAAAGTAAAAAGTAAGGATAAAGTGGCAATTTCACTTTGTTAAAGTAGATATTTAGTGTGTGTGGTCCCACTATTTTTTTCCAAATAAAATAATTTTTCAAAGTGTATCACTTATTTTGAATCATCAAAAATTGAAAGTGTATCACTTATTTTGAATCGGATGAAGTAAAAAAAGTGTCACGATGCAATGAACGCGCGCAACGAAAACTGCCTTATGTAGACGTTTTATTCTCGAGTGTTAAGGGTAAAGAATGAAAAAGAAAAAGTGAAAAAAAGGAAGAAAATAAAATACCCCTCGCACTAAATAGACGATGAAAATGAGCTCGAGTTTGTTAAGGCTCAAGCTCGATTTCAAAGACATCATACTCAATATCAATTTATTTTTTCTGTATTAGTAAAGGACCAAATTATCCTCCTACACACTAGTATTGCTTTCCGAAGTAATAACACTAAGTTTCATATTAAAACAATGCAACACTTTGGTGTCACATTATTTGATTAATTGAAACAATTATAATTCCTTTTTACATTTTTCACAATATTTATATTCAAATTATTTAAACCTTACATAATGTAATGACAAATTAATTGGGGTCAAACACATTACTAGCTAAAAATAAGCTTGTGTATGCTCGAATAATCGAACCGATCGGAAGCGAACCGAGATCAAGAAAAAATAGTTTCGGTTGGACCTAGAATCAAACTGATGATGCTTGTGGCTGAACTAGACTGAAAACCAGCCGGAACTGAATCAGACCGGCTAACCAGGAACTGAGAACCGGCCGTACAAAAAGGTAATCGTGACATCGAAATATCTTATTTTTGTATATGAAAAAAGAAAAATAATTTATTAAGAAAATAGTCATGGTCACATACTCACATGTGAATATGTGATAAAGAACAATTTGAAGAAAAAAGTTGGGGTTTCCGAGGAGTATATTCAATGGATAGTTTTCGTGGATGAAGATCCACCATCCGACAACTATATACCATGCTCAAATGCCCATCATTCAATCCTTTCTACACAATAATAATCCATCCATCCAAATTATATATGCTGATATGCACATACCAATTCGAGTTTTTATACTATGTGTAATTTGAGTTTCTCAATTCGAGTTTTTATACTATATATGCTTAGAAAAACAAACTCGAGTTTCTAACGTGTTACTTATCATGTGTTTCATGCTAATGTTGGAATATTGGATCTGAAAATGTTAATGTTGGAAAAATATGTTAGAAAATTTTGGTTAGATTTCGATTACTTGGAAAACTGTGAAGTCGTGAAACACTTTCAGATCAAAGTATTTCGTCGGTACTACGAAATCTTCGATCGGATAAAATCACAGTTCAAGAACAGAGAATTTTTTTAGAATGTTATCAGAGAATTTCGTACCATATCTTCAATAAATGACCAAACATGATGCTATATTCAAGCAGACTCTCAACCACCGAAAACTGCCAAAAAGCAGTTCCTAAACTGCTAAAAACCGCCCAAATATGGGTCGGATTCGGGTCTGATTCGAGGGGTCGGAAAATCGGGTATTGAATCCGAATTCGAATTTTCCATGCATTTTTTATAAAGCAATATTAACCTTAATAAAAAATTTCCGCGCTGACCTGGCAGCTCGACCCCAGCCAGGGGCTCTGCCCCTTGGACCCCGTTCCCAGGGGCGCTGCCCCCGGACCCCCGTTCAGTCGGTATATTTTAATCAGAATAAATTCAAACAAGCGTGCACTCCGCACCATCCTTACTTGTTCAAAATTTATTAAGATTACATTTGGTCAACAAGTTTATCCCATTACACTTAAATAATATTGGTAATACAAATCACCAACAAAATACAAAGTAATGGTATTGTTAGATAGTAATTAGTGTTATACTTTATTTAAAGGTGATTTCTAAATTTTATCTTACTTTTATATATTTTTGAAATGTGTAGACACAGTCTTTTCAAGTCAAGCACAAGCTTGAGCCAGCCTCATCAATTGATATCTACTCGTGACTTTAAAATCAAACATTAAGTTCATAGAATGAAATATATGTCAAATACTAAGAGAAGGGTAGAATAAGCATAAGCTGTCGGTTATTTGGTCAACATGTGAAGTCAAGACTTTTGATCATTCGGGAAGATAAAAGGATAAAAGACGGCAATTTACAATTGTCGTAATCTAACTATTTTTATTTTATATTTATCTATATTTAAATCTAGTTAGGATATATTTATCTATTATCTAATAAAAGAAACTTATAGAATGATATTTTACATCTTCAAAGGCTTCCATTACCATATGTCAACCTAAGAGATCACCTCATTATATACTATTTAAAAAAATTAAGTATCTGTTATTTAAAAAAAATCGATAATTCAAATTATAAAATGATAATACAAATCAGGATAATATATTTAAATTGATTTAAAATATTATATAAGGATAATAACCACCTCTTTTTTTAATAGTATCATATTCACTGTCAATATTAAATTTACGATCATTAAAATTACGACATCTGTGAATTTCACGAGATATAACCTAATATTTGAATATTTGTTTTCAACTTATCAAGAGATATATTTCAAAAATATTTAGTTTTTCCTCGACGTTCCTTTTTTAATAAGCATATATTCACACAATTAATATCACACATGTCTCAAACAAGATTTGAATTCACAACCTGATAGTTTATAGGGAGCTCGCATACCGCTTGGCTATGTACCATTAGGGTGTGCTTGGTTAAGGGTTATAGATACTGGTCCACACCAAGTCAATGCAAGCCAAACAACAACTCAATATGTTGAACATTCCAAATACTTCAGAAGTTGTATGAAGATGTAACCCAGCCAACTTAATTATCAAGTTGTTAATATATTAGTTAGTTAGTTAAGAGTTTGTTAGAAGCTTGACTAGAGGTTTAGAAGTTTGACTTTGCTAGCTCATGTGTATAAATAAGGTCCATGTACGTCACTTTGTTTTTAACAGTTGAATGAACATTTCATCATTCCAATATTCTCTCTATCTCAATTACTCTTATGGTATCAGAGCTTCTTCTCCACATCAATGGAGAACGATTCATGACCTAAATTCATCATTTCTTCCTTGATTCTTATCTCAATTCATCGTTTCTTCTTTCCGCATCTTCAAAATCAACAAATTACCTAATATGAGCCCTGTTACAGAACAAGTTCCTCCTATTTCAGGTCAATCTGCCGATGATGACCTCAATTCCTCAAATCATCCACTCTATCTCCATCAGAACGATCATCCAGGTCTGATTCTGATTTCGAAGAAACTCACAAGCTCCGATAACTATGGTGTCTGGAAGAGATCAATGATGATTGCATTAAATGCTAAGAATAAGATGAAAATTGTCACTGGTGAACTGAAGAAACCAGACGATTCAAGAACTAGGGCTCTTTGGGAACGAAACAATGACATGGTCATTTCCTGGATCCTAAACACAATAAACGATCAGATAAGCAATTCTCTCCATTTTATCAACAATGCTTCAGATCTGTGGAGTGAATTACATGAACATTACTCTCAATTAGATGGCCATAGAACTTACCAGATAGCAAATGATATTGTCCAACTCAAACAAAACAATTGCACAATTGAGATTTATTACCACAAGTTAAAAGGACTTTGGGATGAAATTGATGCTTTGGAAGCTTCTTACTTATGTGTTTGTCCTTGTGTCTGCAATAATGGCAGAGTCAATGAGGAACGTGATCAAAGGAAACGTTTGATTCAATTTCTCATGGGGCTTGATGAGTGTTACTCAAACATTAGAGGCCAAATACTATTAATAAAGCCTCGACCTACTGCTGCAAAGCATACAGTATGGTCAGACAGGAAGAAAAGCAACGAGAAGGCTTATTACCCAGACCTATGACTGTTGCAGCCCTATTTTCCAGTCTACTCAGTCAAGGTTTCATAATAACAACAAATACTCGACACAAGGTGAATCATCAAACAGAAGGAGCACTTTCAAAAAGGGAATATACTGTGATAAATGTCAAAGAGAAGGACATATAAAAGATGAATGCTATAAGGTTGTAGGTTATCCAGTGGGTCATCCTCTTCATGACAAGTACAAGCCACCAAACAGGACCATATCACAAGAATTAAAATCACATAAGACAGTCAATGTAACAACCCGAATTTTTTTGTAAATAGATAAAATGTATAAAAATATGATAATTATGGATAAATCATATAAAACTCGTAGAAACTGGTTTCGTGTCGTTTGGACACCGTATGAGGAAGTTATGGGCGAAACCGGGTCGAGACGATGATGAAAAAGTGCAGCCCTGGCTGCATACGAAGTTCGCGACGCGAACTAGGTTCGCGAAACGCGAAGTAGCGACAGGGAAATTGGCCTTCGATCGTGAGGTAGTTCCCGGCCAGTTAACGATCGCGAAGTTCATAAGGACGCAAAGTTAGCGACGCGAAGTTGGGGTTCGCGACGCGAACTCCTTCGAGCAGCATTAAAATCGGGTTTTGGCTCATTAATGGCATGTGCAAACCCTAGTTCCTCCCTTTTGGCGATTTTCGAGCTTGAGGACTGATTGAGGTCGAATCCTTCACAAATCTTTGATAGATTTCACTCCTAGTTGAAGATTAAAGGTATATCTTCACTCTTTGATCTTTGTAGCTTAAGATCTATGCATTTTGATGTAAGGGTTTGAAACCCTAGTTCATGGGTTATGGGATATGGTGATGTTGATGATGTATACACTTAATAGATGGTATATTATCAAAGGAAACAAGGGTATGATTATGATTTGTAAGAATCTTAAGGATTTGGTTAAACCTAGGGTTTGGTAAATCACCATAATTGGGGGAAATGTGTTAATAAGTGTTATCTAAAGATAGATGGACACAATAGTAGTTGTATGTGATGTTGATCATGTTGTGATAATTGTATTAGGCTTTTGGTGAAGTCTTGGAAGTTGATTGAGCTATGAAGCAAGGAAATTGGCGTAAAGAATATGGTTGGAGCACTTTATTGCTAAGGTGAGTACATGAGACTTTTAAACTGAGTACATAGTAAATAGTTTTGAAAATACATATGATATTTTATTGGTCTCTATTAATAAATATGTTGATAAAGATAGTGACTGAAAATGTATGAAAGTGTGTAGAATGTGATACTAGAATATGTCTAGTATGATTGATGAATTGGAAGTAAAATATGATAGATTCAAGTAATTATGGAATCTGTGTTAATGAACAATAATAAGGAAGTAATTGATTAAAAGAATGTATACGGAGCCTTTATTAATAAATATGTATTAGTAAAGCAATTGGGAATGATTTTATAGTAATGAGTACCTATTGGTAAGATATACTAATAAAAGTAAAACACGAATGTATATGAAAAAGAATATGATGTGACTAGTAATAATTGTGTATTATAGTCAAGGAAGAGATAAAAGTATTATGATATCGATAAAATAAGAAATGTATCTTATGTATAAAGTAAGTATGGACCTCATAGGGTTCATAGATGTAGAAGTAAATGTGGGTTGCTTATGATCGGGTCCATGGGACCATACAGGTACGTTCACACTGTGTTGAACTAATTATATGTTGTTATTATTAGATAACTAACTTGTTTGATGATTGATGTGATAGCCGAGGGCTTTGATTGGAATAACTGATGAGTTATGGTAAGAACGAGATGATGTGATGCTAGTTAGTTCGGGGGCAACCCGATAACTAGACATGGTGATGTTTCTAGCTAGTTCGGGGGCAACCCGATAGTTAGATAGGATAGTGCTTCTAGCTAGTTCGGGGGCAACCCGATAGTTAGATATGTTTGTGACTCTAGTTAGTTCGGGGGCAACCCGATAACTAGATATATATATTGGAGTTCTAGCTAGTTCGGGGGCAACCCGATAGTTAGATAGGATAGTGCTTCTAGCTAGTTCGGGGGCAACCCGATAGTTAGATATGTTTGTGACTCTAGTTAGTTCGGGGGCAACCCGATAACTAGATATATATATTGGAGTTCTAGCTAGTTCGGGGGCAACCCGATAGTTAGATAGGATAGTGCTTCTAGCTAGTTCGGGGGCAACCCGATAGTTAGATATGTTGAGATTCTAGTTAGTTCGGGGGCAACCCGATAACTAGATATGATTGCTAGGAAGGCATTGGAACGATAGGGTCACTATAGGGTGGCTAGCTTATAATGATTTAGTATATGTATATATATATATGTTCATATACATCTAATTATGAAACGACTATTATTGTTATTTGGGTCTAAAACCCATGTATCTCACGAGACTATTTTGTCTCACGTACTACGTTTGTTTGTGACTGTGTACTCAGGTACAGGTTTGAAGTGAAAGAAGGTTGCACTAGAAGTGGCCTAGAGATGTTTAGATCGGGAGCTAATAGGTAGATCTCGTTGCCTATGGTTTTGATATACTTGGTGACACCGTATTTTTGTAAACTCTGATATAGGTTTTAAAGTTTTTTTTTGTTAAACCGTACTTTGGACAATATGTCAAATATTGGGAAAATGTATTTTAAATGATTTAAACGATGTTTTAAAAATACGGGTGTTACAACTTGGTATCAGAGCTATAGTTTAAGTGAATTAGGTTGGATGTCCATCCTAGTCTTAGACTGTAGCAATAGGAATGTAAGATTCCTTGAGATCGATAGGTTGACCTTGAGACTTTATGTTAAGTTTAGGGTTAAACCTAGGGGACCTATAGAAGTTGTTAGGAAATGTGCAATGTGAAGTCTTTTGAGACCGTAGGGCATTGGTAAGCTAGGGTCGACCCCTATGGGAAATGCCATGTTTTCATCTAATTGTATTGTTTTCGACTGTTGAGTCGACTGTTTGAATCTTGTTTGTTGAATACATTGTTATGGCGAAGGAATGAATGAGTAAAGTGGGTGAGCTCCACTAAGTTGGGAAAGGTTAAGAATGATGATGTGAACAAGATTTTTGAATAATTGAATAAATAAGGGTAGGTGGAATGATTCCAATACCCATAGGAAGGAAGAGTAATCAAATGGTGAATCCCGTAGTGGGAGGTGTCTACATAAAAAGGTAACAAGACCTAGTCGGAAGAAATGGAAGGATGTGGTATAGGGTTTTCATAGCATGTAAAACCGTTGAGTAATTCGGAAGTTTTGAGCCGAAGGTCACGATGTGGTGGATTCGGTAGATTTAGCAAGTGCTAGAGAGTAGCAAATGAAGGAAGAACAATATGGCGACATTGACGTCACCATTATTGAAGGATGAGGTATTGACACGGTGGAACGTGTTGTATGAGACCTTGAGGAAAAAAAAAAGCGTGGTACAAAATGTTGTGAAAGGAACTCACGAGTGAGTTGAAAAAGGGGAGTTTTTCCCGGAAGGAAATCTAGAGGGGGTCATGATGCAACCTCGGAGGTCTTTGGTGAAGATTGAGGTTATGTGAATATTGCTTAATTGCCTGATGGTTGCACGAATTGGTGCTTATAGAGATTGGAGACGAGTCGTACGTCATGGAGATTTATATTTGGGAATGGTCTTCCCGGTTAGTTATGTGTATGGAAGTGTGCATTGGAAAGGATTATAGACAAGTGTGTTGCATGTAGTAAGGATAGAAGGGTTGATGCCATTATGTAGTATCAAAGGAAAAACCACGAGGATGGTAAATGTGTTTCAACAAAAGGATAGCAGTACAATGGAGTACTAAGTCTTGATAAGTATGAATGGAAATTTTAGAAATAGAACCTTTGGAAATGGAATTTGGATTTCCGGCGGGAATCCGGATAAGTAACGTGATATTATACGGGAACGGTAAAGGAAAGAATGACTAAGGTATAGTGATACCTAGAATTTATAAATGAAAAATATGTGGAAAAGAATAAGTGTCGGGAATGACGAATTTTGATTGTTGAAAACGGATGAGTAAAAGTTGGCGCATAGCCATAGCAAGTTTCGTGATAATATTGATAAATTCGATGTCAAGAGTGAAAAGACAATTATTGGTAAAATACCATAGTAATAAGTGTGACAATGTATGTCATAGCGTAGTGTAAGACTACGATTTGAAAAGGAATATTTCGGAGTCCCACGACGTGTACAAGTAGAACACCGAGTGTTGGGCTTTTGGTTGCGAGTGTGGACCGGAGTCGATTGTTTGACTCAAGGATGATTGGATTGGTCGGTGATTTTTCTTGGCTAATGGAATGTAGTGGTAGCTACTCCGGCGGTGACAAAAGTCTTGGAAATTGTTAAGGAAATGAACCGGTTAAGGACGGTTATTGTGTAAGTGAAACAATAAATAGCAATTAGAGAATGTTATTAGTTACCCGCGGGGTACAATGCATGTGCATTATGTGATGGCCTTGGAAGGCATATGATAATGGAAAGGTAATATTATATGAAATGTATTAAGTAGTATGTCCAATGGGAGATATGTGAATAGGAAAGAAAACGATAATGTGATTTTATGGGAGAGGTGCTAGAATGCATGATGAATGATTTGATGATCGAATGAGTAAGATAGTAGCAAGGCTACACGATGCGAAAAGATGGATGTCAGATGACATTGGTGTGGCATATACATATGTTTGTATATGTGCACAATAGAGATGTATAGATGGTATTGGTGTGACATATACATATGTTTGTATATGTGCACAATAGAGGTGTTTAGATTGAATTGGCGTGATACATATGTGTATATATATATGTGTGTGTGTGTATATGTTTACGTGTTTAAATGATGAATGTAGAACCATGTGGTTGATAATGTATTACTATTATGTTATGGTATATGAGGACCTAGTTCGAAATGCGGGTTGCATCTAGGTCATGCAAATGTAGGGGATGCCTACGATTTATAGAATAGGAGGAAAGAGAAACTCCTAGTGAGCAAATTATCATTTGATAACCAAAGTATGGTAAACTTGTATGAAATCGCGGAATATGTTGCGATAGGAGAACAAATTCCGGTAATTGAGAATAAGAGTTATGAAATTGATTGTTGCGATGCAAAGATGGTTGAAAGAAAACTAAGTGATGGTGTGAGTGACCAAGTGTTGGTCAATAATCAGTAAAGGTCGATGTGACCGTATTTGAATGTGCAACTCTCGCATAATTGGGGAGATATTGAAGGTGTGGAAAAACGGGGACAATTGTTAAGGAAACAATAATAAGTAGAACCGGAAGTGATATATTATGATAGTGCCCCGTGAGTATGAAATTGGTTAGTTTGAAAGGGGTATGGTTGACTTCACGCAAAAGTCAAGTTCGACCAATTTGTGATTGGTTGACTTAGTCAAAGATGGGCTTGACTCTTGTTATGAACAATTAGTGAATATTGAGAGCATCATGTGTCGATGTTATGTGCGAGAAAAAGGGTAATGGAATAACTAAAAGAGTTATAGTCGGATTGTGCGACTTTGACCCGTTGGGTGTTTAGGGTTGAATTTGGGAACCGAGTATATGATTATTGATAAAATCATGAAATTAAAGACGATAGTAAAGGAATGAAAAATTAATGAAACCTTTAACGAGAAGGGAAAATGTTAAAGTATAGTTGACTTTGTGCTTAAGTCAAAGGGTAGACAATGTGGGGATATACCAATGTCGGGATATATCGGTTGGGTCAAAGCTAGAGTTTGACATTCGTTTTAATCAACTAGTCAATGGTATGATTGTGTCATACCATTGTTATGGGAATGAAAGGATCGGTCGAGAGAGTGGCGGTGTTATGGTCAAATTGTGAAATTTTGACCCGTTTGGGTATTATGAATTTTAAAAAAAAATTTGGGTCCTGACCGTTCGGACTTAACGGAGTTAAGTGAACGTTTGGATATGTAATGTTAACGGAATATGAATGAGGAAAGTTTGATGGAAATGACCACAAGGGAATGAGAGCGGAATGCTCGGTCGGATGTGGGTTGGAATTCTTAGCGATTCCGAGGACGGAATCCTTTTAAGGGGTAGATAGTTGTAACAACCCGAATTTTTTTGTAAATAGATAAAATGTATAAAAATATGATAATTATGGATAAATCATATAAAACTCGTAGAAACTGGTTTCGTGTCGTTTGGACACCGTATGAGGAAGTTATGGGCGAAACCGGGTCGAGACGATGATGAAAAAGTGCAGCCCTGGCTGCATACGAAGTTCGCGACGCGAACTAGGTTCGCGAAACGCGAAGTAGCGACAGGGAAATTGGCCTTCGATCGTGAGGTAGTTCCCGGCCAGTTAACGATCGCGAAGTTCATAAGGACGCAAAGTTAGCGACGCGAAGTTGGGGTTCGCGACGCGAACTCCTTCGAGCAGCATTAAAATCGGGTTTTGGCTCATTAATGGCATGTGCAAACCCTAGTTCCTCCCTTTTGGCGATTTTCGAGCTTGAGGACTGATTGAGGTCGAATCCTTCACAAATCTTTGATAGATTTCACTCCTAGTTGAAGATTAAAGGTATATCTTCACTCTTTGATCTTTGTAGCTTAAGATCTATGCATTTTGATGTAAGGGTTTGAAACCCTAGTTCATGGGTTATGGGATATGGTGATGTTGATGATGTATACACTTAATAGATGGTATATTATCAAAGGAAACAAGGGTATGATTATGATTTGTAAGAATCTTAAGGATTTGGTTAAACCTAGGGTTTGGTAAATCACCATAATTGGGGGAAATGTGTTAATAAGTGTTATCTAAAGATAGATGGACACAATAGTAGTTGTATGTGATGTTGATCATGTTGTGATAATTGTATTAGGCTTTTGGTGAAGTCTTGGAAGTTGATTGAGCTATGAAGCAAGGAAATTGGCGTAAAGAATATGGTTGGAGCACTTTATTGCTAAGGTGAGTACATGAGACTTTTAAACTGAGTACATAGTAAATAGTTTTGAAAATACATATGATATTTTATTGGTCTCTATTAATAAATATGTTGATAAAGATAGTGACTGAAAATGTATGAAAGTGTGTAGAATGTGATACTAGAATATGTCTAGTATGATTGATGAATTGGAAGTAAAATATGATAGATTCAAGTAATTATGGAATCTGTGTTAATGAACAATAATAAGGAAGTAATTGATTAAAAGAATGTATACGGAGCCTTTATTAATAAATATGTATTAGTAAAGCAATTGGGAATGATTTTATAGTAATGAGTACCTATTGGTAAGATATACTAATAAAAGTAAAACACGAATGTATATGAAAAAGAATATGATGTGACTAGTAATAATTGTGTATTATAGTCAAGGAAGAGATAAAAGTATTATGATATCGATAAAATAAGAAATGTATCTTATGTATAAAGTAAGTATGGACCTCATAGGGTTCATAGATGTAGAAGTAAATGTGGGTTGCTTATGATCGGGTCCATGGGACCATACAGGTACGTTCACACTGTGTTGAACTAATTATATGTTGTTATTATTAGATAACTAACTTGTTTGATGATTGATGTGATAGCCGAGGGCTTTGATTGGAATAACTGATGAGTTATGGTAAGAACGAGATGATGTGATGCTAGTTAGTTCGGGGGCAACCCGATAACTAGACATGGTGATGTTTCTAGCTAGTTCGGGGGCAACCCGATAGTTAGATAGGATAGTGCTTCTAGCTAGTTCGGGGGCAACCCGATAGTTAGATATGTTTGTGACTCTAGTTAGTTCGGGGGCAACCCGATAACTAGATATATATATTGGAGTTCTAGCTAGTTCGGGGGCAACCCGATAGTTAGATAGGATAGTGCTTCTAGCTAGTTCGGGGGCAACCCGATAGTTAGATATGTTTGTGACTCTAGTTAGTTCGGGGGCAACCCGATAACTAGATATATATATTGGAGTTCTAGCTAGTTCGGGGGCAACCCGATAGTTAGATAGGATAGTGCTTCTAGCTAGTTCGGGGGCAACCCGATAGTTAGATATGTTGAGATTCTAGTTAGTTCGGGGGCAACCCGATAACTAGATATGATTGCTAGGAAGGCATTGGAACGATAGGGTCACTATAGGGTGGCTAGCTTATAATGATTTAGTATATGTATATATATATATGTTCATATACATCTAATTATGAAACGACTATTATTGTTATTTGGGTCTAAAACCCATGTATCTCACGAGACTATTTTGTCTCACGTACTACGTTTGTTTGTGACTGTGTACTCAGGTACAGGTTTGAAGTGAAAGAAGGTTGCACTAGAAGTGGCCTAGAGATGTTTAGATCGGGAGCTAATAGGTAGATCTCGTTGCCTATGGTTTTGATATACTTGGTGACACCGTATTTTTGTAAACTCTGATATAGGTTTTAAAGTTTTTTTTTGTTAAACCGTACTTTGGACAATATGTCAAATATTGGGAAAATGTATTTTAAATGATTTAAACGATGTTTTAAAAATACGGGTGTTACAGTCAACATGGTGCTTGGCCAAACAAATATCACTGAAACTCCTGACAATTCTTATAATGCAGAGATCAATATGAATGCAAGAATGGACCACTTGCAAAATCAACTCAACCAGGTTATTCTCTTAATGCATAACAACAAAGATGCTCAAGAAGGTATGTTTGTCCCAATCACACCTCACATTACTGCATCTACTTACAGTCTAATTGCATCTCTTGTCTCTAATCTAAAAGAAGCATGGGTTGTAGATAGTGGTGCTACTGATCATGTTTCAAACTCTTTAACTCTAATGCATAACATACATCCTTGTTCTCTACCCTTATATGTCACTCTTCCCAATGGTTTCCACACACAAGTAACTCAGTGTGGTTCAGTCACTATCAACTCTCATATCACTTTACATGATGTTTTATACATTCCTAGCTTTTCTTACAACCTCCTCTCTATCAGCAAACTAGGGAGCAGATTACCAATAAATGTCTTATTCACACCTATTTCTTGTTATTTCCAGGACCACAAACAGAGGATTGCTCATGGCAGCCTCTATAATGGCCTCTACATACTCGAAAAAGGACCACTCTCAGCCACACATCAAGCTCACTCTGTCACATCTTCTCAACTCAACACATCTTATCTCTGGCACTCAAGACTATTCTTCATTTCATACTTTAAAACACATAAAATGTATTTCTAATTTTCTGTCTTGTAATAATCCATTCAATGAATGTAAAATTTGTCCATTGTCCAAACAACATGCTCAATCATTTCCACACAGTACCTCACATGCCAAAACCCTCTTTGAACTTGTTCACATTGACATATGGGGACCTTACAAACAATCAACAATTAACAATTGCAAATATTTTCTAACTTTAGTTGATGATTATTCACGGGCCACTTGGGTTTATCTTTTACCAAGTAAACATCATGCCACCTCTCACATAAAATCATTTCATTCTTTTATCCTCAATCATTTAACATCTCTATCAAAATAATTCGCAGTGATAATGGGGGCGAATTCATCAACTCACCCCTCACTGAATTTCTTAACACTCTTGGCATTACTCACCAAACAAGTTGCCCATACACACCACAACAAAATGCTCGTGTTGAACGTAAACACAAACAGTTACTTGAAGTAGCTAGAGCCCTAAAATTTCATGCAAACATTCCAACACATCTTTGGGGACACTGCATTTTAACTGCAACCTACATCATTAATAGGCTGCCCTCAAAACCCATTTCTTTCAAAAGCCCTTATGAACTAGTATACAACTCACAACCTGACCTAACCCACCTTCGTGTAATAGGTTGTCAGGCTTTTGCACATCAACACACAACCGACAAACTTGCTCCTCGGGCCATTCCCTTTGTTCTCCTCGGTTATCCACCTAATAAAAAAGGCTATCTTCTTTACAATCTTGAAACACACAAAACTTTCATTAGTCGCAGTGTCCATTTTAATGAAAATGTACTCCCTTTTCACTCTAATCCAACTACATCTACTACCCCTACACCTGCTATCTCTCCTAATGAAAATGTACTTCTCTTCCCAACAATTGATGTTGACCTAACACCATCCAATACCCATCAGTCAACTCCTTCCACACTTGACTCTTCTATCCATGCTGCTACACCAGATGTTGACTCTACCCAACCTAATATCCAACATACTCAACCTAATATCCCACATACTCAACCTGATATCCAACAGCCAACTACACATTTCTCTCCAACACCCAACATATCTAATCCACCCCTTTCACCAATTATCTCCACTGATCCACCAATTCCTTCCTCCCCATTTAATTCGAATTCTGAATCTCCTTCCACTTTACCTTCCAATAATATTTCACCTCATCCACCTTCACCACCCAATTCTAATTCCGATTCTCCTACAGACTATCAACCAACAAGGCCACCCAATCCAGTATCTAACCCTCCACCACCACCCAGACGAACTTCTCAAAGAATTTCTAAACCACCATCTAAATTTGATGTTTATCACCACTCTACTCCTTCTAAATCGGTCAATTCTTCAGTGAAATATCATTTTTCTAAATATCTCAATTACTCAAATGTCTCCTCTCCATCATCCAGACATCTCATCAACTCTATTAACACTATCACTAAACCACAATCTTATACCCAAGCTTCTAAAGATGAAAGATGGGTAGATGCTATGCAGACTGAAATCCAAGCCCTAGAGAAAAATGACACTTGGACCCTCACATCATTACCCAAAGATAAAACACCCATTGGCTGCAAATGGGTTTTTAGGGTCAAATGTCATGCTGATGGCAGCATTGAACGTTGCAAAGCCAGGTTAGTAGCAAAGGGCTTCACCCAAAAAGAAGGAATTGATTACAAAGAGACTTTTGCACCAGTAGCAAAAATGGTAACTGTTAGAACCTTACTTGCTACTGCTGTCCATCAGAACTAGTACATTGAACAACTAGACATCAACAATGCTTTTCTGCATGGTGATCTTCATGAGGATGTCTATATGACTATCCCACAGGGTTACAAACACAACTCTCCACCTAACACTGTTTGTAAACTCAACAAGTCTCTTTATGGTCTCAAACAAGTAAATCGTCAATGGTTCACCAAACTTACCTCATGTTTACTTGATCTACATTTCGTTCAAAGTTATGCAGATACCTCTCTGTTTACATATACCAAAGACAATACCTTTTTAGCCTTAGTGGTCTATGTTGATGACATATTACTTGCTGGTAACAATCAATCCATGATCAACACAATTAAATCTCATCTCCACCAGAAATTCAGTATTAAAGATTTGGGACCACTACACTATTATCTGGGCATTGAATTTCTCAGGAATAATGAGGGTATCACTATGTCTCAAAGGAAATATGCACTTGAACTTCTTCAAACTGCACGCATTTTAGATGAGAAACCATCCAACACTCCAATTGATCCCAACACTCAATTAAATGACACTGATGGTGAACCACTGCATGACATTTCCTTGTACCGTACATTGGTTGGTAAACTTCTCTACCTAACAATCACCAGGCCTGATATTTCCTTTGCAGCCCAACACATAAGCCAATACACCCACAATCCCAGAACACCTCACTTAAAAGCTTTGCTAAAAGTCCTCAGATACATCAAATTATCCCCTGGCCAAGGACTTTTCTTTCCCAAATATAACTACCCTGCAACTTCAAGCTTATTGTGACAGTGATTGGGCTAACTGTCCAACATCCAGACGATCAGTAACTGGATATTGCATATTCCTTGGTCAATGCTTACTCTCATGGCAGTCTAAGAAACAAACGGTTGTCTCTCGTTCTTCCACTGAGGATGAATATAGGGCTTTAGCAGATTGTACATGTGAAATTACCTGGTTAAAATGCTTACTACGAGATCTTCAGGTTCCTCTTATTCCAGCCACTACCATATTTTGTGACAATGAATCTGCTGTATCCTTAGCTTCAAATCCAGTTCAACACGCACGTACCAAACATATTGAGATTGATTGCCATATTGTCAGGGACAAAATCAAAGAAGGTCACATATTACCCACCTTTATCCCTTCTACTTCTCAAACTGCGGATGTTTTAACCAAAGGCTTAAGCAAAACTCCACATCACTTATGTATTTCCAAGTTTGGCATCTGTGATCCATACACACTGCCAACTTGCGGGAGGGGTACTGGTCCACACCAAGTCAATGCAAGCCAAACAACAACTCAATATGTTGAACATTCCAAATACTTCAGAAGTTGTATAAAGATGTAACCCAGCCAACTTAATTATCAAGTTGTTAATATATTAGTTAGTTAGTTAAGAGTTTGTTAGAAGCTTGACTAGAGGTTTAGAAGTTTGACTTTGCTAGCTCATGTGTATAAATAAGGTCCATGTACGTCACTTTGTTTTTAACAGTTGAATGAACATTTCATCATTCCAATATTCTCTCTATCTCAATTACTCTTAATAGATACCAAGGAATGAGTAAGGCAATGATTAAATGAGCTTGGTTGGATATAATGAAATCAATCATTGTTTAGTAGTGGGTAATGAGCCATTACCATTCCTTTTCCCATTCCCTTTCTCTTTCCTTAAATTGGGGGTAATGATTAGTATTCCTTAGGCCTCTCCCAACAGTGGCGCGTCACTAAACCCATCACTAGCGCCACGTCATCACATCCTTACTGACACGCTACCGACACGGTCGTGCCAACCCTACCCATCACTAACCCATCACTAAACTCATCCTTTCCACATCATCATTTTTAATTTAAATTAAATAATTATAAAATAAATACATTATATTAATTTAAAA
Organism: Calendula officinalis; assembly: GCA_963853835.1. NCBI lineage: Eukaryota > Viridiplantae > Streptophyta > Magnoliopsida > Asterales > Asteraceae > Calendula > Calendula officinalis. The sequence goes on along the minus strand of OY970827.1, from coordinate 74,687,339 downwards.
AATACATTGTTTAAATTTAAAAAAAAAACAGAAAAAAAAACTATTTTTTATAAAAAAAAATAACATGTATAATTTTTTCAGCCTAATGTACAAGTCCTAGAAGCCCCCACCCCCTCTCTCTCTCTCTCTCCCCCTTTCCTCTCTCTCTCTCTTCCACGACGGCGGGTAGAATCCGTCGACACCCCGACGTTCACCTCACGACGACCCCCACGACGGCTTGGTGCCAACGCCGTCGTGGCGCGACGGCAAAAAAACCCCTCCGACGGGTGATGGTGACGGTGCGTTGGCACGGGTCTTACCATTCCTTTTCCCATTCCCTTTCTCTTTCCTTAATACGAACCAAGCGCACCCTTAGTTTTTTTATCCTACAAGTTATCATTAGGTTTTTATTCTTAAAATTAGTTGTTTAGTATTAAGTTTTATAACGACTTTTTTTATAGTGAATTAACAAAGAAACATGAGTTTCTTTTGAAATATTGTTTTTTCTGTTGGTATCTTTTCATCCACAACCATCCCGTCATCACATCCCTTGATCTTTATTAGAACCGTGTACTTAGGCGTGTTTAGGAATTCATGGGGTGTTATTGGTGTTTATATGTGTAACACCTCAATTTTCAAAACACTTTTTAAAACATATTTTTAAGTAAAAACATTACAATTCCGATATTCCTCAAAATACGGTTTAACAAAAATCATCAAAGTTTATCAGAGTATTAAAGCCGGTGTTACAAAAACGATATCATAGCCATAGGATAAACGAGAACTACCTACGAGCTCCCGAGCTAAACAACACTAGGCCACTTCTAACGCGACCCTCTAATCCATCGATCTTGAACCTGAGTACATAGCAAAAACACAAACATAGTACGTGAGACAAAATTGCCTCGTGAGATACATGGGTTTTAGACCCGATAAACAAATAGTCAAATAATATCATTTAATCTTAAAATAATATTACTAAGTTTGTTTTGGGTCACTTTATCACTTTCATCATTGGCCAATGTCAAGATAATCGGAATGCCTCCAATCTATCAAGACCATCATTTCCACGGTAATCGGAATGCCTCCAATCTACCGGAACTCATAGGTATTGGGTAATCGGAATGCCTCCAATCTACCACTAACCTTAAGGTACCGTAATAACCGGAATGCCTCCAATCTACTACGGTCCTAGGGATATCATCGTCATCATCATCATCATCATCATTACTTATCTTTTATCATTATGAGCTTATAGCTCCATCATTTCTCAATCAATCAATCATTTCGTTATCAAACAAGCAATTCATCAAATATCACATAAATGACTAAATTACTTAAAGACTCGATAAAAATCATTTAATCATAAAAACATTTACTAGCTATGTACCCAGTTTGTAAGTTCACATGTACTCACCTTAGCCAAGCTAACTCCAAATCGTGTCTATCATCACAAATCCTTGCTACCCAATTTGTGAAATGTCACCAATCTTTAGGTCTTCTTGACCTATCATCCATATCATCATAAAATATAGTTATTATCCATAACTAGCTACCAATAAACCCATAACAACATTCTTAACCACCAAGTTCATCCAACTTGGTGAAATCTCAAACCCTAGTTCAAGATTTCCATCAATAATCCCAAATCCAACTTGTACACATCGATTACCAGTTTACAATGAGTGTTCTACACCCATAAACAGTCATCTTCCCCAAAGATGGCATGGATGGTTCCCCAAACCACCATTTCTACCCATACAAAGTTCACAAACTAACTAGATAACATCAACAATCAAGAAATCTTACCTTTGATGTTTAGATCCTTCAAGATGGTGAAGATTTGAGCTCAAGAACACCAAATTCGACCTTTCTCTCTCTAGAAACGGCTGCACCACGATTTGGGTGAAAAATGAGCAAACCCTAGCTCAAACCCGATTTTAATCTGCTCGTCCATAGTTCGCGATCGCGAACTCAAGTTCGCGTCGCGAACTTCGCGCCCCATACACACTTCGCGATCGGTAACTGGTCGGGAACACTTCACGTCCGATCACCAACTTTCCTGCCTCGAGTTCACGATCGCTAACCGAAGTTCGCGTCGCGAACTCCTCAGGTAGGCCAGGCTGCACTTTTTCATCTTTATCCCCACCCGGTTTCGCCCATAACTTTCTCATACGGTGTCCAAATGACCCGAAACCAATTCCTACGGTTCTGAAATGAATTATCCTTATTTATCATATTTTTCCCAAATTTTATTTTATTCAAATTTCGGGTCGTTACAACTATCCACCCCTTAAAAGGATTCCGTCCTCGGAATCAACTCAAGGATTTCCAATCCTCATTCCACTTCCAAATTACGATTCAATAATACTTATGCATTTAATCGCCCACTCGACCCGTTATACCCAAACGGGCCAAAGATCCAAACTTGAGTTCCTAATACCCGAACGGGTCAAAATTTCACAATTTGACTTTAACCTTTCTCATCACTTAACCAAACTCCTTACTCCCATTGGGATGATATGACCCAATCATTACTAATAACCATTTGACCAAAATGATAGTCAACCCCTCGCTTTGACCAAATTGTCAACATTGTCCCATCTTTGACTTAAGCATAGAGTCAACAATACCTTGGAAACTTTCCTTATCCATTAGTGGTTCCATTAATCCTCAATTCCTTAACCATCAATCTTACACTCATGGTCCAACAACAATCATATTCGATTTCTAGGCTCCATTCGGAATACCCAATGGTCAAAGTCGCACCCTTTGACTACAATTATTCCCATTAATCCATTACCCACTATTTTACACATGAAGATGATACATTATGCCCTTATCCTTGACTAACCAATTTAAACGAAAGTCAAAACCCCATTTTGACTAAAGTCAACAATCTACTAGTTGACTAACCTTGACTTTATGAATAAGGTCAACTTACCTTGCTAAATTCCACATATTCTTTATTACTAAGGCATCGCTTCCCCAGCTTTTCATTCCCGATTTCCTATTTTAGATTTCCTTTCTCAATTGTTCCCTTTTTCCTCGATTTCGATTTCCACAATCGATTAACAACTTCCATTTAAATCAATACCAAATCTCTATTACTTTTTAACTTTCATCCAATCACTTATACCTTTTACAATTTCCTTCAACATCCTTATACCATACTTGAATTTCCCGATTACCGGCTCTAGAGCCTCAATCATATCCAATTGTGGCCTAACCACCCGATATACATCTTTCACCACTCATTGGCTACTAACCACTGTGCCTTCTAAATCATTCCTTTTTCATGAACCATTAACTTGTAGGTATCCCCTACTCATATTCTTACTTAAACACGACCCGCGTTTTCAACACAATTTCTCATTTTCCACATAATTATAGCAATAACTTAACCATAAAGTTCTACATACAACAGATATAACCTCGCATTCCTGATACATCAAATCATACTTTAACTACGCCACCGAGATGATCGGAAAGCCTCCAATCCATCAGGGCTCATACTGTCACAATGATCGGAAAGCCTCCAATCCAAAGTGACTCGTCCAAAACTATTCCATCTTGCATACAATCCATGTATGCATCATTACACTTAGCATCATGCTATCATTTTCTTTCACAATTTACTTTCAATTTTCCTACTTATACATTATACCACACATATACACATAATCATTTCTAGTGCTTCCCACCAATCTACTCATTTATCAACCGACCTTATTCGATCCATTCTATCATTACTAAAACTTCTAACTTTTCTTCCACCCGGTCATCATGAGTCAACCAATCACAAATTGATAAATCTTGACTTTTGCATAAAGTCAACCATACTTCTCCCAACTAACAAATTCTCTACTCACAAGGTACTACCCGTAATTTATCACTTCCGGTTTTACTCATCATTATTTCCTTATTAATTGTTCCCGTTTCCTTTTTACTTAAGGTCCTCCCCAATTAATCCGAGAGTCGCACCTTTACTTAAAGGTCACACTCACATTTACCGTTTCTTGACCTTCATTTGGTCACTCTTGCTATCACTTAGTATTCCTTCAACCATTCTTGTACCCCACCGATCAATTTCATAACTTTTTATTCTCAAACATCGGTATTAGATCCTCTACCGCAGCACATTCTACAATTTCACGAAATTTTTACCATATCTTGGTTACCAAATAATAAATTGGTCTCTAGGAGTTCTCTTTCCTCATATTCTATAAACCGTAGGCATCTCCTACCCATACATGTCCTAATGCAACCCGCACTAGCAAACCAACTTCTCATTTAACACGTAAAATTATAACAATACAAATTAACCACATGGTCCTACATTCATCTCATTAATACATAAACATTATCATACGGACATAACAATCCATAATTCAACTATCACATCAAGATGACTGGAAAACCTCCAATCCATCAAGATCCAACCAATTCTCATTAATCGGAAAGCCTCCGATCAAACGGGATTCCATTCTAAACCCTCCTACGTCACATACTATTCTAGTATACATCTTTTCACATCCCATAACTTTACCACTTTCTCACTCATTCAATCGGTCATTTATTCACCATGCAATTAGCACACTCCCCATAACAACACCTTATCATTTTCTTCCATCTTTAACCTATTCCCCAATGGGCATACTACTTAACGCGTTTCATATAACATTACCTTTTTCATTATCATATGCTTTCAACGGCCATCGCATAATACACGTGCATTGTACCCCGCGGGTAAACTATTAAAATTTCCGATTACCATTTACCGTTTCAATTACACATTGACCACCCTTAACCGATTCATTTCCTTATTACCAAATTTCCAAATCTTTTGTCACCACTGGGTAACCACCAATTTATTTCGTTAACCATATTTCACCGGCCAACCCGGTCATCTTTGAGTCAACCAACTGACTCCGATCTCACTCGGGACCCTTGACTTAGCACCCAATAGCTCAACACTCGCTGTTCCCACCTTTATACATCGTGAGACTTAGAATTAATCCTTTCCCAACCGTAGTCTCACGCTACTCTACACCACATACCGCCATATCGTTACTATAACACGTAACCAACAATTATTTTCTTACCCTTAATATTGAATTCATCATTACTGTCACCAAGTTTGACATGGCTATATGCCACCTTTTTACCCAACCACTTTCGACAATCAAAAGTCGTCATTCCCGACACTTATTCTTTTCCACATATTTCCCATTTATAAGTTCTAAGACATAACTATACCTTAGTCATTCTTTTGTTTACCATTCACGTGTAACAATCATTACATTATTTATTCGGATTCCCGCCGAATACCAAATTCCATTTCCAAGGATCCTATTCCAAAAAGAAAAATTTCATCCGTAGTAATAATTCTTATCAAGGCTTAGTACTTCCTTGTACTACTACATTTCTGTTAGAAATACTCACCATATCTCGTGTCTCATCCTTTTTACATATTAGTATCAACCCTTATATCCTTACTATATGCGACACATTTGTCTATAGTCCTTTCCCATACATGCTTCCACACACATCACTAACCGGGAAGACTATTCCCAAAAATAAATCCCCATGTCGTACGACTCGTTTCCAATTTCTAAAAGCACCAATTCGTGCAACAACCAAATAATTAAGCCATAATCACACAACGTCAATCTTCACTTAAGATCTCCGAGGCTGCATCATGAACCCCCCTCTAGATTTCCTTCCGGGAAGACTTCCCCTTTCAACTCACTCGTGAGTTCCTTTCACAACATATTGTACCGCGCTCTCTTTTCAAAAGTTTCATACTACACGTTCCACCGCGTCGACGCCTCACCCTATAATTATATGGATGTCAAACTTATCATATCTTTCTTTCTTCGCTTACTACTCTCTAGCACTTGCTCAACCCACCGAATCCACCAATCGTGACCTCCAGTTCAGAACTTCCGATTTACCCCACGGTCTTACATGCTATGAAAACCTTATACAACGTCCTTCCATTTCTTCCGACTAGGTCTGGCTACCTCTTTATGCAGCTACTTCTCACTACGGGCTTCGCCATTCGATGACTCTTCCTTCGTGCGGGTATTGGAATCATTCCTCCTACCCTTAATCATACGGTCATCAATAGTCTAGTTCACATTCTCATTCATAACTCTTCCCAAATTAGTGGAGCTCGTCCACTTTTCACATTCATTCTTTCGCCATACCAACGTATTCAACAAACAAGATTCAAACGGTCAGCTCAACAGTCAAAAACAACAAGATTAGATCAAAACATGGCACTTATCATAGGGGTCGACCCTATCATACTAATGCCCTACGGTCTCAAAGACTCATATTGCACACTGCATAACAACTTCCATAGGTCCCCTAGGTTCAACCCTAAACTTATCATAAAGTCTCAAGGTCAACCTATCGATCTCAAGGAATCTTACATTCCTATTGCTACAGTCTAAGACTAGGATGGACATCCAACCTAATTCACTTAAACTATAGCTCTGATACCAAGTTGTAACACCTCAATTTTCAAAACACTTTTTAAAACATATTTTTAAGTAAAAACATTACAATTCCGATATTCCTCAAAATACGGTTTAACAAAAATCATCAAAGTTTATCAGAGTATTAAAGCCGGTGTTACAAAAACGATATCATAGCCATAGGATAAACGAGAACTACCTACGAGCTCCCGAGCTAAACAACACTAGGCCACTTCTAACGCGACCCTCTAATCCATCGATCTTGAACCTGAGTACATAGCAAAAACACAAACATAGTACGTGAGACAAAATTGCCTCGTGAGATACATGGGTTTTAGACCCGATAAACAAATAGTCAAATAATATCATTTAATCTTAAAATAATATTACTAAGTTTGTTTTGGGTCACTTTATCACTTTCATCATTGGCCAATGTCAAGATAATCGGAATGCCTCCAATCTATCAAGACCATCATTTCCACGGTAATCGGAATGCCTCCAATCTACCGGAACTCATAGGTATTGGGTAATCGGAATGCCTCCAATCTACCACTAACCTTAAGGTACCGTAATAACCGGAATGCCTCCAATCTACTACGGTCCTAGGGATATCATCGTCATCATCATCATCATCATCATTACTTATCTTTTATCATTATGAGCTTATAGCTCCATCATTTCTCAATCAATCAATCATTTCGTTATCAAACAAGCAATTCATCAAATATCACATAAATGACTAAATTACTTAAAGACTCGATAAAAATCATTTAATCATAAAAACATTTACTAGCTATGTACCCAGTTTGTAAGTTCACATGTACTCACCTTAGCCAAGCTAACTCCAAATCGTGTCTATCATCACAAATCCTTGCTACCCAATTTGTGAAATGTCACCAATCTTTAGGTCTTCTTGACCTATCATCCATATCATCATAAAATATAGTTATTATCCATAACTAGCTACCAATAAACCCATAACAACATTCTTAACCACCAAGTTCATCCAACTTGGTGAAATCTCAAACCCTAGTTCAAGATTTCCATCAATAATCCCAAATCCAACTTGTACACATCGATTACCAGTTTACAATGAGTGTTCTACACCCATAAACAGTCATCTTCCCCAAAGATGGCATGGATGGTTCCCCAAACCACCATTTCTACCCATACAAAGTTCACAAACTAACTAGATAACATCAACAATCAAGAAATCTTACCTTTGATGTTTAGATCCTTCAAGATGGTGAAGATTTGAGCTCAAGAACACCAAATTCGACCTTTCTCTCTCTAGAAACGGCTGCACCACGATTTGGGTGAAAAATGAGCAAACCCTAGCTCAAACCCGATTTTAATCTGCTCGTCCATAGTTCGCGATCGCGAACTCAAGTTCGCGTCGCGAACTTCGCGCCCCATACACACTTCGCGATCGGTAACTGGTCGGGAACACTTCACGTCCGATCACCAACTTTCCTGCCTCGAGTTCACGATCGCTAACCGAAGTTCGCGTCGCGAACTCCTCAGGTAGGCCAGGCTGCACTTTTTCATCTTTATCCCCACCCGGTTTCGCCCATAACTTTCTCATACGGTGTCCAAATGACCCGAAACCAATTCCTACGGTTCTGAAATGAATTATCCTTATTTATCATATTTTTCCCAAATTTTATTTTATTCAAATTTCGGGTCGTTACAATATGGATTCGGGTCTAAACCCCGACACACCATTAATATACAAATATAAGGATGTGCTTGGTCTATGAGTATGAGAATATAGACAACGTTTCATTCTCAATATAGTCGTTTGGTTAGTGAGTTTAGTGCCTATACATGGGTATCAAACCCATGAGATTCGGCAAACACTAAACCCATCAAGGGTAGTGACTTTCATAATTCATTCTAAACCAAACACCCCTAAAAGAACGGCACAAAACCATGAATGCCAATATATTTGTTTATGGAAAAATCCGAAAATCTTTTAAATGATCCTTTCATCATCCTAATAGATACATGAAATATTGTCAAGCATGTAATAAAATCTAGAAAGATGATTTTCGGCATCTATCTTGTTCTATGCATCAACGAATTTCCTCCATGTAAAGTGGGTATATTTACTATGAAAATACGGTGGCCCGAATACATCTTAATCTAAGGACTTTTTTAGGAATTTGGGAATATTTATACAAAAACCTTTATATATATCTCATTGGACAAAAACGTAATTTCAACCCGCTTCCTCGTTTTGAATATAACAACATAGCACATGGTATTTTTGGTCTAAGATAGCGCACACTATTCATTTTTCTATTCATTAATATAGATATTCAATGAAGTCCCCTACCTACTACATCCATTGGGGAAACAAATTTATTTGTAAAAATTGTATAATCTTATATAGAATTTTATAAATATAAATCTAATACATTACTAGGTTTATCATTTATGATACCATAACTAATAAAATGTGTGCTTTTTGGTTTACCGACATTGAAACATCATATGTTTTATAAGATAAGTGTCAACCGTTTATGTCGGACTCTCGGTTGTTGTCGGTAAACCGACACGATTGACACGGAAGTGTCAATATTCAACTACAGTTTCTAGCGTCGATTAAGATCGCTCTCAACCATTATCAGTGTCACGTCGACTAATACTGTAACTGACACATACATGCCAACAATAGTCTTTCACTTAATATTTCATATATAAAATACACAAACAAAAGATACTAATACCTACAAAAGTACCACAAACCTTCTTCTTTTTTTTCGCCAAAACGAAGAAGTGCAACTGATATCACAACCGACACCACCATGCCAGTGGTGAACTGAAACCACAATTTACAACGGTCTAACGAAGAAGGAAGGAAAGACATTTTGTGAGGCCCAATTTTATTATAGCTGTGTGTATTTTGTATAAAATGAATTATATGTGGGGTACAAAAACTGAAGCGAACGTAGATTGTTGGCAAATGTATATATATAATATTGATGTTAATTAGAATCTCAGCTGACATGTGATGGATTTGACTAAAATTAATGAATTATTAATAACAAAGGTTGAACATGGTCTAATGCATACATTTTTAAATGAAGATTTTTAAATCGTTGCTAATTAATATGTTAGCCACTCAGGTTTGTAATCTAGTGGTATTAATGTAAAGTGTTGCTCATGATTTATTAGTTATGAATTCAAATACGAATTGAAATAGAGTATGCGCCGTTTTAAAAAAGTTACTCGTAATATGTTAGCCGATTTTGGTACATGAATAATATTTGAAACACAGACCTTTCTTTTGAAGACATAAGTTCGACTTATTTTTTTCTTAGTATAACTTTTTTGTTATGAAATTCATTATTGTTGAGCTTCAAAATTTAAAAAAAAAACATATATCTATTTTGTTTATGAATTTGTGTAGAAAATAAGTTTTTTCTTGTACATGTTACCAACTCAACCAAATTTTTCTTTCCAACCAACCGGAAACCATAACCACTAATAAGACCAGCTTCATATAAACTAGCTAATTTCAGTTCATATTAAATTAATTAATATAATGTTTTCTGGGTATCTTCGGTGCGGATGATGGCAATGCCGAAGCTCGTTGCCGTTGAACCTTTTCTTCCTGTTAAAAAAAAAAGCTAATTTCAGTTTGTTTTTAAAACATTGGAAGTTGTTCACTTAAATAAGTAGCAAACTTGGTCAAAAACCCCTAAAAAGCTGTTTAGTTTATGTAAAAAAATTAAGAAAAATAATAATAACAGTCAAAGTTCATAACTCATAAGAGTTGTTAATAAGATGTTAAGATACTCATCAAAAACTTGTACAATAATAAATAATCGCCCTTGTATTTTAGGAATAAACCATCATTAATAAAAGTACAAACATTTTATGCATATAACTATCTATTAATGACAACCATAAAGACTGATAAAACTAAAAAATTAATGACCTAACTAATATATAGAAAGTTTGCTCCTTGTATGTTATCCCTTTATTTATAGGTTGTGATAAATACACCATGACTTTTAATGGGTATACCATAATTATTGTTTTAAGTGGTTATAGGTACGTGGTAAAACTTATACCTTTGAATTCCCTTAACAAAAAAACCCTCTAACTAAAAAATCCTACATCCTGACTCTGCAATTCCATATTTGTCTTTTCTTGAGTTTTAGGTTTTATTATTTTATTATTATATTTCTCTTACATAAACCCTTATGTTTCTTTAAAGCAATTTGCACTTTCCTTCACATTATCTTCCTTCACAGTTCACATATCTCTCCATCTTTCCAAATTCATGTTCTTATCTTATCAGTTTCTTGAATCCATCAAGAACTGATAAAAAAGAGAGAATTTGTGAAAAAAAAAATTAAAAAATGGAAGGTGTCATTCAAACAAGTGGCCTTTTATCCCTCCCTTCAAACCCACAAACCAAGATTTTCCTCAACAATAAACCAATTTTCCATCAATCTTTAAGACAAAGATTCAATCTTTCCACCATAAAACCCAAATCCCCAACTAGGGTTTCCTTAAATCTTGATGGGTCAAAAAAATTCGGTCAAATTTCCGGTTTATTTACTCCTCAAAAACCAAGAATCTTCCATGGTTGTAGAGCTTCCGCCGCCGCCGCCGCCGCCGGCGGAGCCGCCGGTGGCTCCGGTGAATTGGAGGTTGAACCGAATAAGTTCATGGGTATTGAATTATTAACCCTAAAAAAGATTGTCCCTTTAGGGTTAATGTTTTTTTGTATTCTTTTTAATTATACAATTCTTAGGGATACAAAAGATGTATTAGTGGTAACAGCAAAAGGTTCAAGTGCTGAAATTATCCCATTTTTAAAAACTTGGGTTAATTTACCAATGGCTATTGGATTCATGATTTTATACACAAAATTGTCAAATGTTTTATCAAAAAAGGCACTTTTTTATAGTGTAATTCTTCCCTTTATCGCTTTTTTTGGGGCATTTGGGTTCGTTTTGTATCCATTAAGCGGTTATTTTCATCCAACTGCTTTTGCTGATAAACTTCTTGAGTTTTTGGGACCTCGGTTTCTTGGTCCACTTGCAATTATGAGAATTTGGAGCTTTTGTTTGTTTTATGTGATGGCTGAACTTTGGGGAAGTGTGGTTGTTTCGGTTCTGTTTTGGGGATTTGCTAATCAGGTATATAATTATTTTTTTTTTTGTTTTTTTATAAGTTTATATTGATTGATATTGAATTGTGTAGTTGAGATAAGAATTTCTTGTGTTGTTGATTCATGTTTGAATTGTGAAATTTGATTAATGGTGTGTTGTGGTTTTAGATGCTTAATGTAGTGAAATGTTTTTGTGATAAATTTTGGATTTTTATATGATAAAATTTGGTGTTTTTGAGGATATAATTCGGATAATAAGACATTGGGTGTCTTTTGATGTTAAATATCCTTAAACCTTATTTTTTTATTTTGTAATTTGTATTATGTGTCATTGTTAGTGAATTACAAGGATGGTCCTTAAGGTTTACACTAAATTTCACATATGGTCATTTACTTTAAAAAATTACAGTAGTAATCTTTTGTTGGAAATCTTTTGCATCTATACATTCCTATAGCAAAACGTTATTTAAAATTTTCTGCTATAGAATTACACCAATTGTACTCCTTTTTCTGTTAATATATCTAACGGACGTTACACTAAAGGACTGTAAATGCAAAAAGTTTCTAAAAAGGACTAACGATGTAATTTTTTTAAGTAAAGTGTCATACGTGAAATTTGGGGTAAACCATAGACCATCCTTATAATTTACTCTTGTTTATATACTTCATGTAGGTTTCTGATGAAGGTAAAATTACAAAACTTTTTCTGAACTATTTAATCACTCTGTTATAGTTAATTATCCGAATTTAAGTTTATAATGTTGCAAGAATCCCTTTGAAAATCCATATACCCCTGTATATATTTTTATATTGTTATTCATGTGTATATATATATATATATATATATATATATATATATATATATATATACACACACATACGTATTTCTAAATATCCTTTGTAATTGTTTCATGTAGATAACAACCGTTGAAGAAGCCAAAAAGTTCTATCCTTTATTCGGGCTCGGGGCCAATGTTGCCCTAATTTTCTCGGGCCGAACAGTGAAATACTTTTCGAATATGAGGAAGCATTTGGGCCCGGGAGTTGACGGGTGGGCCATTTCTTTGAAATATATGATGAGTATTGTAGTCTTAATGGGCCTAGCAATTTGTGGGCTTTATTGGTGGGTCAATACCTTTGTTCCTCTTCCTACCCGTAGCAAAAAGAAGAAGGTAACATCTTCAATTTATTTATTTTTTTGTTAAAAAATTTTGGGTATTTTTTGTCTAAAATAATAATGTATATTTACATTTGTCAGTTTTTAGTCACTATACAATTTTTTGTGTAATTAGGTCATCAAAAGATGGCTATATTGTCCTAATTGGATTATTAAAAGATTTTCATTAATTATTTATTAATATTAAATTTTAAATTTTAAATTAAATGTTTGTTTGCAGGAAAAACCAAATATGACAACGATGGAGAGTTTGAAATTTTTGGCATCATCACCATACATTAGGGATTTGGCCACTTTGGTTGTTGCATATGGAATTAGTATTAATCTTGTTGAAGTTACATGGAAATCAAAGCTTAAAGCACAGGTAATTTTGATATATAATTAAATAGCTGTTTTACTTTTAGTTATTTAAATAGCACAGGTAATTTTAATAAAAAAGTGTTTGCGGGTCAATCAAACCCGATTGGCCCGTATCTAAAAATGATCTGTTCAAATATAAAAACAAAAACTGATAATAAAATATTGATTCAGTTTTTCGTTTTTTCTAGCAAGGTTGTAAACACTTGATTATACCATGGACAACTTTTTAAACTATTTGACCTGTTGACTTTTTTTGCTAAAGTTTGTAGCTTTTGCTTATTGGAACAGTTAAGAATAATATAGAAACCAAATTTATATTATTATTAGATATATAGATCGAAATTGCCGAACTTTTTCTCAATAAGACAAAATCATGGATTATTGCTGGCGATTATAACCCAGACAAAATCATGGTCAATTCTTGGAATTGTATCCTACCGGGTCAAAGGGATAAAATATTAAAAAAGTTGGATTAATAAAGAAACGGGTCTAATGAGTTTAGAAGGTCAAACTGGTCAAAAGTCGCTTAACATATTTTTAAATGCTTACAATGTCCTAAATCACTTTTATTTAAAAAGTTTTTTTGATGGTATATATTGTTCACAAACTCCAAAGAAAAAGAACAAAAAAATATCAACTAGTTTTTTTCTTCTTTTTTGGTTAAAAAAAAATAATTAATAAAAAATCAACAAGTTAGACATTACCTAACTTTTTTGACCCATCATCTAACTTTTTTTTGGGTAAAAAAATTAAAAAAATAATTAAAAATCAACAAATTACACATTACCTAACTTTTTTGACCCATTACCTAACTTTTTCTTGGGTAAAAAAATAAAATCAACCCAAACCCATTTTGACCCATTACCTTTTTTTTTTGAACAGCAAAATTTTGACCCATTACCTAACTTTTATTTTTTATTTTTTATAGTTTCCGAGCCCGAACGAATACTCATCATTCATGGGCGATTTCTCAACCGCGACGGGCATAGCAACATTTACAATGATGTTATTAAGTCAATGGATTTTCAACAAATACGGTTGGGGCGTTGCTGCCAAAATCACACCAACTGTTTTACTGTTGACAGGTGTCGGGTTCTTTTCCTTGATTTTATTCGGGGATCCTCTCGGGCCGGGCCTCATGAAATTCGGGATTACTCCACTTTTAGCAGCAGTTTATGTTGGTGCAATGCAAAATATTTTTAGTAAAAGTGCCAAATATAGTTTGTTTGACCCGTGTAAGGAAATGGCTTACATTCCTTTGGATGAAGACACCAAGGTAAATATTATACTTTTTATTTATTTAGATTTCTTTTTTTTGGTTAGCATTCTTAGCTTGTGGGTCCCAATTATACTATGCAATTTAGGGGGTGTTATGATATGATCATAATCGGTGTTCAGAAATATCCGAAAAATCGGATCCGAAAAAATATCCACTATCCAAAATCCGGATATCCGAAATTTCGATTCGGATATCCGGATTTCAGATACCGGATCCAGATAGTGTTTTCAAAAAATTTTGGATATCCGATATTCAAATAATTATCCGAAATATATAAACATCCGAAAAATATGCGGAAAATATCTGAAATATCCAAGAAATCGGGCATCTGAAAAAATATCCGGTATCCAAAATCTGGAAATCCGAAAAAAAAATTCCGAAAATCTGGTATCCAAAATCCGGATATCCTGGTATCCGAAAAAATACCCGGATTTTCGAAAATCTGGGTATCCAAAAATCCAGATATCCGAATTTCGGATACCGGATCCCGATAGTGTTATCAAATTTTTTTTTGATATCTGATATTCGAAAAGCATCTGAAATATCTGAGAAATATCCAAAATATCTAGAAAAATATCCGAAATATCTGAAAAATATACTAAAAATATCCGAAATATCCAAAAAATATGTTTTTCCGGATATCCGGATTTTGGATATCCGGATTTCAGATACCGGATTCAGATAGTAAAAATTACTATCCAGATATTCGGTTTTAAACACCCCTATTCATAATAACTCATCTTATTAACTTTCTTAATGTAGGTCAAAGGTAAGGCGGCAATAGACGTTGTATGCAACCCGTTGGGCAAATCGGGTGGAGCCCTAATTCAACAATTTATGATCTTAACATTCGGGTCACTTGCAAACTCGACACCATATCTAGGTGGCGTACTTTTAGTGATTGTGGTCGCGTGGTTAGGTGCTGCAAAATCATTGGACAAACAATTTACGGCTTTAAGACAAGAAGAGGAGCTTGAAAAGGAAATGGAAAGAAATTCGGTTAAAATCCCGATTGTGTCTTCAAATGTTGACTCAAATGTTGACTCGAATGGGTCAATGGGAAGTGAGAGTTCGACTGAGAGCTCGTTTCCTAGAAACGCGTGAATTTAAAAACTTTCGTGGGTTTTTAGGGAATTAGGGTAAAGATTGAAACTTTTGTGGTGTTTTTGAAGTTTTTTGTTGTTTTAAGTAGAATAATCAATAATGAGAGCTAAGGCAAAACATTGGTTGTTGACCATTTTGAAGATTTTTTTTTTTCGGTTATGGATTTTGTTTTATTAATAATCATTGTAGAAAAAGCATTTTGATGTTAATAATTTGATGAATTTTATAATTATATTTTTATTTTGTTGATATCCAAAGTGGGTTGGTTAGGTAATGAGTTAAAACAGGGAACTTTTAGTTAGGGGCTTTATAGTCTATATTTTCATAAAGTGAATTTTGTTTAATTTATTGTATGAACAATAAATCATTAAACTCTTAACACACTTCAAAAATAGACCTATGCACAGTTCAATGATGGAACCACTTGGAACCAGAATGAAGAGAAAATGGTTTTGACAAAGCATACCAAGGCCACAGTATAATGCCAAAAAAAAAAAATACAAAAATACAAAAATAAGTTTCACCTTACATACATCTATCCAAACATTAGGAACTTATCATTTTGTGTTCACGACAAATTATATGGAAATATATCCATCTACTGTATAAATGAGTTATTGTTGTACATTAAAGACTATGAAAATTACCTTTTGATGCAACAAACTTTCATAAACTTACCTTTTGATATAACGAAGTGATATCATTTTTAACCATTTGATTTAACCATGTTACATTGAAAGGTAAGTTTTGAAAAAAAAAATTATATCGAAAAAGCGAAACTCATTCACAACAATTCCATTCATAGTGTACATCAAAGGAGATGACCAATAACCCCACAACCGCCACTTCTTTACATCATCTTTAAAGTAAAAAAACATATCATTTAGCTTATAATAACACGATTAAACCATTATAATTTTATATATTTTTTTAAATTTAATAAGTGAATACCTCGAACAAGAATAGAACCACCCAAAGCGACAATATTAAAAAAATATATATATATATTGGACAAAAAGAGTTTCAAGTCTGCACAAATTTAAAAATAAGTAAATTGGTTAAAAATTAAAAGTTAACACCTCTATAATCTAGACTTTGCCTGTTAGAAAAAAAAAGAAAAAAAGAAACCCTAATTAAAAACAATGAACAAAATAAAGCATAAATGTATGAATGAATATCATTTCTCATTCTTTAAACAATAAAATATACTTGTAATATCCTATAATCCCGTAAAAAGGTTGAAGTTACACCTCAACGGTTAGCTAACAAGTTAGTAATTAAAGGGTAAAAGATTAATTAATAAATATGTATATAAAAATTTCAATACACGATCTCATTACATATGAAACACACTCTTCAACATGTGGTAATCAAACATAATGTTCCTTTGATACAAGTAACATATCAAATACATAGATTTCACAACTATATATTCAAGCTTTCGTGTACCACATAAACTTAATTTAACTAGAAAAATACCAAAATACCATCGTATATACCTATCTCTTCTGAAAATTAAAGGATTTAATACAATACGCAAATATAAACGCGAAAAACATAACCAACCCAATGTGCACTCCCGCAATTACTCCTAGGAAATCATGCTTGAAACCAAAATATCGATCCAAGTATCCTTTCACGGTCTCGTTACTAGTGAGTTCATCATCAAAATCCCCAAATTGTGATACAACCATGCCATACAGGGTCCAAGCCACCGGGTTGCCCCAATAATACCATTTCCACCATCCCGGAATCCTCTGTATAAAATAATAATATTTATTAAAATATGCAATGATATAGTCACGAATGTAGAGGTGGTAGTTTCGATTGTTAACTTATGAAATGGTTGTTTCGGGTTAGGTTCTATCTAAAGCAAGTCATAAATAAAACAAAAGTAAAAGTAAACTATCATTATACTTTGGGTACTTTAGGAAGTGATCCCTTTTGATAATTCTAGTTCTTTAAGGTCCATTTTGGTATTACAAACTTTTAGGTTGGTCTGCTTGGATAATAATTATAGCGTTAAGATGTGGAAAATGTAATAACCAAATTTGGCTAGAAAAACTTTTAATATTAAAGTAGGGCGCTCGTTTATAATTATCAAAATGGACCACCACTAAAAATATGTTCGTAAGCATAGACTTTGTAAGGGTATTAGAAAAACTAAATGTTTACAAAAATAATTAAAATAGTGTTTTGTGTTTAAGGTTCAACTCAACCCAACCCATTACCCAAACGACCGACAAGCGCATTTTGCCACATCTACACGAAATATAAATAATGGTATTTTATTAAGAAACTTACGGGTCGTGGAATAATGAAGCCCGAAAAGAGATTAAAGAGTCCATAAAACGAGGCCGCAACAATGGATCCAATCATAGCGTTTGGTGTAATGGCAACGGTCATCATACCATAGTATGTCATGTAGAGTAAACTACAAAACTGGAAGAAAAAGTACCAAAAGAATTTGGCTGCTGTCCAATCGAACCCGATCATAGCGTACACTATAATACTATACACCGCGGTTTGTGCAAAAATGTACGGGATTTCAACTAAAACCTGTTTAAAAATGAAATGATATAAGAATCCGGAAAACATTTTATGTGACAAATCGAACAACTCGACAACACGTTTTTGGGACTATGAGATCATGACAATAAAATGATTTTTACGATCGTTTAACGTAGTCTCGATAGAAAAATGTCAATTTTACCCTTCTTGGATCTATAAGATGTCAAATTACTTTAAAACAGGGTAGATAAAGGTAAAGTAAGAAAATTAACAAATTATAATTATCATTTTTCTAAGGTTGGCGATTATTTTATCACCAATAGAAATAGAAAATGTTGACAATAATTTTGGGACAGAAGGAGTACCTGTGCAAAAGCATACGGTAAAGCAGAATACATTCCTGCAGCTTGTTCTCTATAAAAGACGGTTCGCTCGATATCTACAACTGGTTGTACCGATGATGAATTTTGGACACTAAGGAAAATAACCGCAGCGTACATTGACCCCATTGCGTTCATCAAATCCCGTTGTGTCGTCCTAAAATAATTCAAATATTAGTACAAGAAAACCATAATTAATTTTTTATTTTTTATTTTTTTTGTATTTTGAGCATTTCGGGTGCTTACTTTTTACTACCGAGATCCCAAAACATAGTACCGAACATGAGGGCAATGAAGGCGGTGAAAGCAAAACGAACCGCGGTATATGGAGGGTTTCTCCAATATGACAAACGTTGTTTCCACAAACAAGCTAAACATTGGACGACAAATGATTGTGAATATTGTGTTGGGAAATATAGATCTTTTGTACCGGGACGTGGTACACTTAGTTCCGCGATTAGGGCTTTGTTTCTCCTATAAATTCACAAAAAAATAAAATAAAAATTTACATTACATTGTTATCGAGAACCCGAAAAACTATTGATTGATTTCGATTGTCACCTGTAAAGTTCGGAATTTCTGTAGATTTCCGTGAAATTGACGCCTAGAGCAATTTCTTGTGCTGAAGTACTAACTTCTAACATCCATGTTGCGGGGTTATATCCGTCTTTTATCTTGCTTACACCATTGATATCCTGGATCATGTAACAATATAACTTGTGTTAAAGGTGATTACGCGATTTTGAATAATAATCAGCTATAATAAAAATAGCTGTAATAATTAAATAATCAGTTTTACTACGAATCTTAAGTGCCACCTAAAACTAGGAGCATTTTATGGTATCTTACCTCGAAGTACTTGATCAACTCGCAAGAATGGCGACCGACGGGTCCAACATACAACTCTTGTCCTCCTCGTTTCATCAAAAACAACTACAACCCGAAAACGATTGTTTCAATATTCCATAATAAACGAGTAGTTGAAATCGGTTTATAATTACGACAATACTTTTAAACTTACCTCATCAAAAGCTTCGAAAATATCAATGCTAGGTTGATGAATGGTGCACACAACGGTTCGTCCCGTGTCAACCGTGTTCCTAACCGTTCTCATAACAATAGCCGCGGCTCGAGCATCTAGCCCGGAAGTTGGTTCGTCCATAAATATTATAGACGGGTTGGCTACAAGCTCAACCGCGATGGTTAACCGCTTTCGTTGTTCCGTTGAGAGCCCATTGACACCGGGTAACCCTACTAATGCGTCCCTCAACGGGTTCAATTCCACAAGATCCATAACTTGATCAACAAAACTCTATAATAAAGACCAAAAATCGTTATTTCTAACCCGAAAAAATTGTCATTTATATAAAAATATCATGGCAAATTGCATATAAAAGGAACTTACGTTTTTAAATTTCTTTTTCACGGAACATGAAACTAAAATCAACGTTTAACAGCGTATGTTTGACGCTGAAAAACGTTGATTTTAATACTACGTTTCCTAAAATAGAAATTGACTCGAAATACGCCCCTTTTACAATTTACCCCAAAATATACATGAACCACAAACCTTTCTTGTTTTTTCGTCAACATCGGTAGCAAGCCTTAGCCAAGCTGAGTAAAGCAAAGACTCGTAAACGGTAACATGAGGAGAGTGAATATCGTTTTGTTCACAATATCCCGAAATCCGAGCAAAAGTTTCTTGTTTTTTTGGATACCCGGAAATCCTAATATCACCTTCGATATAACCACCGGTTTTTCGACCCGCTAACACGTCCATTAGGGTCGTTTTTCCAGCCCCACTTACCCCCATGAGAGCGGTAAGAACACCGGGTCGAAAAGCACCACTTACACCTTTAAGTAGGAGTAATCTATCTTCACTTACTCCTTGTTCTCTCATTTCCTAATAATATATATACCATAATATGAATATTTAGAATGTAAATATAAATAAATATGCTCAATGGATTTGTTTAGTTAGTAGTGGCAATTTTAACCCATTTAGAGATTCAGGTATGTAAAAAATAGTTCTAAAAATGCAAAATTTTGTCCAAACCTGGCCCGTTACCTAACCCGCCCGAAACATTTAGGCACGATTATAATCAATTACCTGTGGCATATCGACAGAGTATTTGACATCATTGAACGTAATCGAATGTGGTTCAAACGGAAGAATCATTCCTTTTTTGTTGCTTTGGCCGCCATTACCCGTTGTTGTGGATGTTAATTCAACGGGTCCCGTATCACTATCGTCTTGTGTTGAACTATTAGACTGAGATTTCCCGTAAGCTGTAGAGCGTTGAACAACAAACAAATTCAGAAAGTTAGAGGTGGCAATTTTGAACCATTTATTTGTGAATCGTAGATTTTGGTAAATACAAAAAAATTTAACTTAAAAGAAAATGAGTCGAACACGTTGAAAGTTACACAAATATAACATTTCTATATTAATCTACTTATTAAACAAAAAAAGATTGAGATACTTACGGTCGAGGAAAGCAAGAGACAAAGCGTAGCATAAGTTGAAGACGAGAATGAACCCAACCAAGGCCACAATCGAAATCCAGTACCAATAATTTTCCGAATAGAACCCTCCGGATTCGATAATAAATTTCCCGAGTGTAGTATCGTTCCCCCCGAGCACGGTATTGTTCCATGGCTATAATGCCAAAAAAATACAAAAATAAGTTTCACCTCACATACGTTTATCCAAACATTAGGAACTTATCATTTTGTGTTCATGACAAACTATATGGAAATATTTCATAAATGAGTTCTTGTTGTACGTTAAAGACTATAAAATTTACCTTTTGGTACAACAAACTTTCATAAACTTACCTTTCGATGTAACGAAGTGACATCATTTTTAACCATTTGATTTAATCATATTACATTGAAAGGTAAGTTTTGAAAAAACATTATATTGAAGAAAACATACTCACCGTTTCCCATCTGTGCCCGCGAAACTCATTCACAACAATTCCGTTCATAGCGTACATCAAAGGAGATGACCAATAACCCCACAACCACCACTTCTTTACATCATCTTTAAAGTAAAAAAACACATTAGTTAGCTAATAATAACGATTAAACGGTTATAATTTTATACATTTTTTAAATTTAATAAGTGGGTACCTCGAACAAGAATAAAGCCACCCAAAGCGAAAACCAAAAGAAGTGCAAATGAACCAAATGTGTTTGCGACAATCATGTTCCGGCCCATTGCTCCAATGAACCGAAACAATGCAGAAGACATTTGGTTAACAAGAAAGAGGAGAAGGTATTGCTTGAAGAATCTGCAAAATAATAAGGGTTTCATAATTAAAATGATGAAAATTTGTTCGTTTTGACCCATTTAGTTATCCAGGATTCTCTTCTAATTATATATTACCTTTAATGGGTCAAATGGGCTAGATAAAAAAATATTGAAGGAAATGGATCAAATTAGTAGAAAATCGCTTGCGGGTGTATTTTTTATGGATAAAACTATTAGCTGTAAATACTAGCTGGCATGGCAATTAGGTGTATAATTGCCGGCTAGTATTTACAACTAATAAAAATATCCTAAAGTTTTACATTATAAATTGTGAAAAATGTTTTTTTGACTCGTTTACTTAAAAATTGGTCGGTTCAAATCATACAAAAAATTCTTCCGACCCAAACCCATTTTGAGCCATTACTCGACCCACTCTATTTTGCCACGTCCACTCAATATTCCTTAAATTAGTTACCTTGTGACATTCGGATCAAATCCAATAACGTAATACGTCAAAACGGTCCAAACTCCGGATTCGAGAAGTGAAACGGGAATTTTGATGACCCATGACGGTAACGCATACGCCCACGATGGGTAAAATAGGAAATCTCTTTGTTTGTAAAACACGGGAAGCTTTGCAATTGTCATTGATATCTCTGACATCCCATTAAACATAATCATAATCGCAGCGAAAAAAAGAGCACCTACATATATCCCACCGTCTTCAATGTCATCTCTTTTCATCTCAGTTCGGAGGAACACGGTCATAGTGATTAATGATACTATAATTAACTGAAAACAAACAAATAAACATAACATTAATTAGAGTTCAAGAAAAACCGGTTAGAACTTAGAAGGTAACAAACTTTGGTCCAATTTCTGTTTCAGTAACCAACTTTTTTTTTACCGAAAGATAAAAAAAAGTGGACATGGTCAAAGTAAAAGGTCAACATAGTTAAAAAAACATATGTTACCGGTTTCTAAAGGGAACACCCATTAAAAAAGTCAACATGATCAAAGTTAATGACAAGTCATCATTTTGAAATGGTAACATGTACGGATTACCTTATATCGAAAACGTTTATGGCTTTGAAAGGCACGACTAAAAAAAAGTCATCATGGAAGTGACCTTCTAAACGTGGACAAAGTTAATGTCACGTTAGTTGCCACGTCATTTTGATATAGTAACTTGTACTAATCACCTTAAAATTGAAAACGCTAAAAGCTTGACGGGTTTCATCAAAAAAATTTAAAGCTCTTAATGTGTCAACCACCTTAAACCGAATTTTTGAGATGAAAACTTCAGGGACAAAAAACCTGAGGAAAAAACCTAAGGACAAAAACGCAGAATCTGGAATATCACATGGATAATTTTTGTAATTTACTCTAATTTTTTGAAAGATGGTTGTCATAAAAATTGGACCAAAGTTAGTTTTACAGGGATACGATACTCACCTGGGTTAATTTGAAGATATAAACGAACGAATTTCTCTTCATGAGCAATATTTCTCGATCAGTACAAGCCTTCAAGAATTCCTTTTTACTTAAACCATATTTTTCGGTTGTTAGAGCAGCCGGATGACTTTTTGTCTTATCATAAGGGACCGTTAAATCGTGTTCTAATTTTCTTCCAACATGAAATGATTTATATGCATCTGCAAATTCCTTCGCTGTCACAAATCGGTAAGGATCGTCTCTTCTCATCCAATATTGTTGTTGATCTTTCTTTGATGTTACCTGTAATACAATTTTAAATATTAAAATCAAAATGACCCATTTTGACCCGTACCCTTTTTTACTTCTATTGTAACTTATAAGAAATCTTGGCAATTATGATATACGAGTAAATTCAGAGGTGGCAATTTTGACCCATTTACTTATGACTAGGTCGATATGGGTTGTATCGAATATGTTGAAGCTGCTAAATGTATATTTTTTTAATGCATACAACCACCTAAATTATTTTTATTAAAAATTTACATTTTTGTTGTAATAATACTATATCTTAATATTGTGAACAAATTTATTATTCAGAGAAATATTCATAAAAGTACAGAAAAAGGTTTAGCATGTCAACCCGTCTCAAACCAACCCGTACTAAAAATATTGGTTCCAACCCAAACCCTTTTTATTTCCATTTTGACCCGTTTACTTATAATTAATCTAGGTTGTGTTTTATCCTAAACATGTTAAATGGATCAAACATGTTGAAAGTTACCACAAAAGCCTATTTTTAAAGTATATGAACCGTCTAAATATTTTTTTATTTAAAGATTTGTTTCCTTCATTAGAAACACAACTCAAACTTGCCCATACTAGAAATAACTCGTTTCAACCTATTTTGACCCGTTACCCAAAATAAAGAAAAATTCATAGGCAGATCAAGATTGAGATACTTACTTCTTGCAAGAAATCAGCAACTCCTTTCCTTTCGGGACATTTGAATCCCATCGATTCAAAAAAATCAAGCACATTTTCACGTGGTCCCTGGTACACGATCTTTCCATCAGTTAAAAGTATAATGTCGTCAAATAAATCATAAGTCTCAGGTGCGGGCTGGAGTAGTGAAATGACAGCTGTTCCTTCAAGAATATGAAGAAATTGTTTAAGTGATTTCACGATTTGGAAAGTTGTTGAACTATCTAAACCCGTTGATATTTCGTCCATAAGAAGAACCTTCGATGGTCCAACAATCATTTCACCCGTTGTTACACGCTTTTTTTGACCACCGGAAATACCCCTTATCATTTGGTCTCCTACCATGGTATCAGCGCAAATGTCTAAACCCAATAACTGTTACATACAAAATAAACATATCATGTTAAAACTTAAGATTTTTATGTCTAAAATATAACATAAGTTTACATTTGTTACTAAATAGTCATTGTACATAATGAACGTCCAATTGGGCCATTAAAAATGGGTTTGTATCTTGTTGAGGTTATTTGAAAACTTGGTGACTTGATTGGTAACCTGATAAATCAATGACGTGGCAGTATTAAAATTACCCAAATGGGACATAAAACAATGTTTTAATGACCAAATGAGATAAAAAGTGACATGACACTTGCCACCTCAGCAAGTTACTACTATGTCATCAATTTATCATGTCATCAAGTGTATGTATGACCTAAATGTGATATAAAACAATCTTCTAATGATCTGATTGAGCATAAATATGTATCAGGACTAAATAAGGTATATATAAAAGTACGTTGTTGTTTTTGGTTATATATTCCTAGGTTAATCTTGTTTTCTTTTCGATTTTCATAAAAGTATAAAATGACTAAAACTTTATAAAATGTTGTATGAAGTATCACACCTTGAGAGTATAATCTGTGACCACACTTTCTTGTCCTGCTGTTGCTGCAGCCTAAATAACATAAAGAACAAAATTAATCAGGTTAAAAGTTGCCAAAGTTTATTTTCTGATGCATAAAATCTTCAAAGTCATTTTATTCAAAAAGAACAAAGATTATTATTATTATAATAATATTTTTTTCAAGAGTTATAATATATTGGTACACTAAATCTTTTAGAAAAAATTAAAAAAAAAAGTGGACAAATTTCGTTTCCGGTTTACAAGACCGCCCATTTTGCGACCTCTAAAACCGGGAATAAAAAAAAGGGATTTACTTCCTTTTGGTATTTTGACCAAAATACCTTGACTCCTTGATACTCAATAAAATCCTCTTCGTTAGTAATCTTAGAAACTCGTTGTTCCTTACCTTCATGTAGATATCGATATCAGGATCGGGCTTAATGTTTGCATCTTTCTCCCTTCTTGACAACTCAGCCAACATATCTATAGTTCATACCAAAAAAAATGCTATTAATCATCTTGTGTCTAATAACTTTGACTGTATTTACATTTAATGAGTCAAACGGGTTGAAAGTCGACAAAGTCTATTTAAAGTGTATTTGTATTGGTATTATAATAAAATAGCATTTATTATCATAATTAACGCGTTCAATATTTTTTAAAAATAGACTAAAAATGTTGTATTAGTACTATAAAAAAAATTATTTGTACTTTTTACATATTGCAACACAATTTAAGATTTAACTAACCATAACGTGATCCAACCCCTTGGCATCGAGCGGAAAAGGCCAAGGTTTCTCGAACCGTCATTTCTCCAATATGGACATCATTTTGACTGATATAAGCGGATGTTCTTTCGGGTATGAATTCATGCAATTCATGGCCGTTATATGTCACCTTCCCTGAGCTCTACAATTACCAATATGATTAGACACTAGAAACTTAACTTACATGTGCCATTTTTGGCTCGTTTAACTATAAATGATCTGATTTGGGCTGTATTTTATCTCTAACAACTTAAACAAGGAAACAAACCTCCTAGATCGTTTAAAACATTATAGTATTATTAACCTAATAAAAATTCTGGACTATATATAAAGAGACCACCCAACTACTAATTGAAACAACTTTACCACTCAAATATGTATTTAGTTTCCAAATTTGAAATATTAGCATTTCCCTCGAATATGTAATGTCGTTTGACAAACTAATTGTTTAAATAAAGATCTTTATTTAATGAACAAAAAGTGTTAACAGGTTGGGTCAGCCCGGCCCATATCATACGGTACTAAAATGTGACATGTTTTAACTAAAACTCGTTCTAACCCATTACCCTAACCACCCATTTTGCCATCTTCAACTTTAATACAATGATTACGAAGAACAATTGATTGGGATCGTTGATTTACCTTAAGCTCCTTGGCGAGCTTCCCGGCCAACCCTAACAAGAGTGTTGTCTTCCCGGAACTTGGAGGACCCAACAATAATGTCATTCTACAAAAACATTTTATGAAAAAAATTAGTAAAATGGTAATTAGATCATTTTGTAAAAAAAAATCAATTTTATTCTAGTTATATTTATGGGTATATCATGTCTATCTTTCTTACCTGCTAGGTTTAATAACACCACTAACATCATCAAGAATGGTTATATGCCTTTTCGAATTTGGAAGTAGATGAAACAAGCTCAAAAGCCCCTATAAACAACAAACATAAACCAAAATTAGGAAATACTTCATAGAAAACAGAAACAGTTTTTATTTTTTACTTTTCTTATCTCCTAATTAAAACACATAGTAGTATATGAAAAATCAAGTGGGTAGGTACTTATTGTGTTTTGAAATAGTTATTTTACTTATTAATTAAATAAATAATCATATTTATCAAATATTAAAAAAAAAAATTGATTATTTTATTATTGCGATTTTAAACAACATAATCAAAGTTAAACACTATTTTTTATAATCACGTTTTGTAATTATTGATTATCCATTTTAAAACGCATAATTTATTTTAATGAATAATCTCAAACACCCATTAAATGTATCAACCCTCCAAAAGCTAATTATAGAAGATTTTATAAAAAAAAAAAAAAACTGAAGAAAAGAAAATACTATATGACTCATGCTTTAAAACATACATTTTGAACGTAATATGTCATTCAAATGTGATAAATTAGAAAATATGTTATGAGAGCCAGGGAATGATAATTAAGTTATATTGTAACACATATATTTTGAGTAAGAATTATTAAAAAGTATTTACCTCAAATATATCAATGTGAAAGTTTATGAAACTAGGCAAAGCTCTGCTTCCTGTGTTAACATCTGCCTCAACGGTCAAATGCTCAAATCTGACTTCAATTTTTGGCAAATCAATTCCAACCCTGTACCATTAGATTACATAAAATCATATTTAGAACTTATGCAAGAACCATTAAAAACTTATGACAAGAACCATTAAAACGATTTAGAGGGTGTTTGGATAATTGTTATTTAACTAAAAGGATTATTAGTAGTTCTCTGATTAAGTAGCTTGTTATTACTTCATTAAAGACTACACTGGTAATCATTAATTGATGTCTTCTAAGACATGTCCCAACGGGACTTCGCTTCATGTCTTCGGTTGAGGGTTTAGGGAAACCGAAGGCATCAAACCGTTGGCACGCGCCCTTCGGTTTGATGTCTTCGGTTTCGGAGCTCGGTTTGGGGAAGAGACAAGGGGCGGCTTCGGTTGCTTTTGGTGGGGTATTTGGTATGTTGTGTATGTATATATTTTGTAATTGTGGGTCCCAAAAAACTGAAGAGAGTGAATATTATTGGCATGGGTATGTTGGTTGGAGTTTGAGATGACGTGACGCTGATTTGGCAAAAACTGTAGGTGTCAGTTTCATCCACCGTTGGGAGCGGTCTAATGCAAGTTAATTCTCTTTCTAATCTCTCTCATCTTAATCTTCCTATTATCATAAATTCTAGCTTAATCACTGCTCAAATTAACTAGTTTAAGATTAACAATTGTATATACGTTCCAATTTTGTTGGTTCTTGGTTTTTCCGGTTCTAAAATTTTCGGTTTTAGAACCCGAATTTGATAATTTCGAATCTAACTCAAGATGTAGTTTATGTTGATGATGTAGCTTTCAGTATGCCGCGAGTTACTTTAAGAAGGTGTTATGCTGGACACATTAAGGACTAAATTCATCCATATCCTGGTAGTTACACGGGAAAGCTTTCAGGGTTACTGCTCTACTGGTTTCAAGCACCGAAATAACCGGATTGAACCGGAACCATTATTTCAGTTTGGTTCTCGGTTCTTGTTTTTTGAATATTTTGGGTTCGGCTTTTTTCGGTTCACCCATGATTCGATCCGGAATCGAACCCACGCGTAATATATATTACATGTTTACCAAACAATTGGATGCCTACCCAATTATTTAATTTTTCAAACACAATCTATTATATTACTAAAATATGAAGTGTATTATTGCATGCTTAACAATTGATATAAAACAGATAACAGTTAGGATGTATAGTTTACCTAAATTCATAATGATAATTATTATTTTAAACATGTTATGGTTGTGATTGCAATGGTTAAGCGCTCAAGCTTATCAATCATCATTCTAGATGTAACCACTGCATTTTTTTAAGAATTTTATAAGACAAAACCTTATTAGGAGTATTCTCGTTTATAACGAACTCTCACGTGATGCACGAGCTTATGCTCGAGATATACACAATCTAATCATTGTCGTGGCCGTTTTTGAAACTTCTCATGATCATCTCGTAATGTTTGCCCAGGGAGCGATCCCTCCCTGAGTAAACATTTACATGATAATCAGGGGAAGGTTCGGAAACGGCAATGACAACGGTTAAATAGCGTACATCACGAGCAAAACTCAGCTACTCTAGAAGATCCTGGCATAAACGGGAATACCATTCTATGAGAGAAAGTGTAAGAGTAAAGTTCATAACCTGTCTAATCTATTCCTAAGCTTCAACAAGAACTTCTCATTATCTTCATCGGCCACTTTCACAAGCCTATCGAGCAACTTCTTCCTTTGTTCAATTTCAAGATTATTAACATCAACTTCATTCGAAGGACCCGTTGATCCAAACAATAAACCTTTTCTTAATCGATCAAAAGTCGGTAACTTTTCGATCGAAGCCCATTTAAGAGCTTCTTCGTCATCATCTTCACGTGACGATTTTGAAAAAACATCGTTACCCGAATTCCGCCATAACGAATTACTCGCGGATCTTAAACTCGATGTTCTTCCACTCGTTGCGCCACGTAAACTTCCTAACCTTATACTACTACTAGCTTTATATATGTCACCACCATCCATTCTATCAAAACCCTAATCAAAGCCCTCAACTCTTGTACAAATGACACCAAATTTTTTTTCCGGCTTTTTGACGTTTTACCGCCAAAAAACGATCGAAAAAAGATACGGGTATTTGCTAATCTGCTATAAAAAGCAAGATTATTATGTAAAATGAAAATGGGATTATGATTAAAGTGACAAGAAAGAATGAACGTTCTTCTTTTTTTTGGTAGAAAGAATGATTAGGATTATAATGTTTATATATGAGAAAAAGAGGAAATTGGGTGGAAAATAGAAGTGTATTTTAATGGGTAGAGTTGAAATTTGAAACGTAAATCAGGCGGCTGATTAATTATAAGCCACAGAGGTGAGAATAGTCGTTGGTCAGCAACTCAGCATAACGTGAGTGGATATGTCATATTAAGCGTTATTTCTATTTCTCATTTTTCATTTTTATTAATTAATTTATTTTAATTGTTTTTAATTTTTATTTTGTTTTGGGCGAGAAAGAAAATAACAATGACGATATTTAAATTGGTTCAAATGAGGGATACGATGAAGATAAGATACAGACACTTATATTTATACACATAGATAGAGAGACTATTTTTAGGGAGAATTGCAGTAAAATCGAGTGATGGTATATTTGTGCACATAAGATGTGTATGCATCCATATAAAATACATAAGTAAACACATGCTATGAATATATATATATATAACGTATGTGCGCGAGAGTATGAGTATGAAAAGATATGTACATATATGTATGTGTGCATCAGACGCAAGTGTGAGCAAGATGTGTGATAATGCAAATAAATGTATCAGCCAAAATATTAGTAACAAAATGGATTAAATTTGTAGAAAGTATGACTTTTGACCAAATAATAATATATGCCTTTGTAATTGTGTGGTGGTTTTTTTTGTCTTGTCTTTGTTTTGGGGCTGGATGGGCCGGATGGCTTTGTTTTCTCGTATTTACTTACTATTTAGCATTATGTCATATCATGATTTTGGATTTTATTCACGTGTACTGTCGAGTTTGTTTTATTAATTAATATACGTTAAATATTGATTATGTTTCAAATGTTTTTTTTATTAAATCGTACATAAAACAAGTTGCTATATTTCCAAGTTAATATATATGTGGTGCAATAATATGTATGGCTAAATCGTGAAGCCACCTCTTTTGACTATCAATCAAGCTGCATGGGGAATGGCGGGCTCATTCGATGGTCCAATTAAAATTATATACGGGCAGTCTTAAATGGTAGACATAGTTTGGATTTGGGATGATAATTTAGATTGGATTTGAGTTCTTTAAATATCATTAATTTGAATCTAATCCATTTAATAAAAACGGGTTAATTATGTCGATTCAAACTAAAATGAAATTTGTTTTCAACAATTCTAACATGTTTATTTTCATGTTAATCGCATATCGTGTTCCAGAACGAACAGGAAATTGCCATCAAAAAACAAAAGGGTAATGGGTTAGTGTCCACCTTGAATCTTCTATCATATGTTACTTAATACTTTATTTTTGTATAGCTACTTTGATAAACTAATTTTATTTGGCATCCTACTTCAGAAATAAATTAGAAAGAAGAAAAAAACAAAAGAGCTCATGGGTTTACCGTTTACCCTCTTTTTTCTTCCGGTATCAATACCAATTACCAAATTAACAACAAAATTTAAAACAATAAAATTAACGACCAAAATAATTCATTTTTTTATTGTTTTCACCCCCTCGTCTAAACTTTCCTGATATCGAACATGATACATCGTATACATAAAATAAAAATAGAAAAAAAAAAAACAATTATATACAACATATAATAGTTGTCAAAATAATGTTTACATCTTAATAATATGTATTAAATCTAATTTTTCAAATCATCGAAGGGCAGACATGCATGTATCATGTATGTGTATATGCATCGGATAAAAATTTATAGGAGTATTATTTTATTAAAATCTAGGAGTAATAAATAGTCACTATTGAAAATAATTTCACTTTCCATAATTAAATTATTTTTCTTAAAGATATGAAACGAATTTTTGTTGTTATTCGTTTTCATGTTATTGTCACAGTCTTGCAACTATTATATAAAAAACAAAATAAATTACACCTTCAAGATTGTTCAAAAAATTTTATTATTTTAATCAGTGAGATTTATTTCTTTTTCCTATAACTGTTGTGTAACATGGACAAAGATATACAAAACGGCACTTCTATTATTTGATAGAGTTATTGTAAGTTTGTGGGGTTTCATCTTAAAATAAATTGGTTGTAAGAGAGGTAGCGAAGAACCCTTATAAGCACATTACAAGTTCATAATTTGTTCAATGTGAGACATTCCTCAACACGCCCCCTCACGTGTGACATCATTTTTCTCGCGCCTAACACGTGGATATTTTTATGGGTTACGTGTGGTCCATGTGGCCGTTTGACCAACTACAGATGAACATTTGCTCTGATACCATGTAAGTTTATGGGGTTCCATCTTAAAACCAATTGGTTTTAAGATGGAACCCCACAAATTTACATGGTATGAGAGATTAAATAACTATATACTACAA
The DNA here is from genome assembly GCA_963853835.1 of Calendula officinalis. Classification (NCBI taxonomy): domain Eukaryota; kingdom Viridiplantae; phylum Streptophyta; class Magnoliopsida; order Asterales; family Asteraceae; genus Calendula; species Calendula officinalis. Next base: position 74,655,447 of record OY970827.1, on the reverse strand, counting down.
GGAATGATATAATTATAATTAAATACATTTATAATACCGATATTATCAAGATATTATCGGTCAATACTTCTAAATAATTATCAGTCAACCAATATAATTTTTTAAATTAAATAAGTGTACATGAACCAAAGGGCATTTACCCTAACGGTATGATGTGTGCCTCTTGACCTTGTGATCAGGGATTCAAGTCCCGTCGTGGACATAGGTGGTAATTGGAGTAGATTAGATTTGCCATTTAAAAAATAATAATAATAATAATAACCGTACATGAAATTTAAAGTTATATCATGTATAATTCTTCAAATTTACTCCTTTATATATTTCAATTATGATTACAATTGTTCATCAATCGGTACTATATAATCAAAAGTTTAATTTTACGACCACAACAAACTTGTAGCTTGATCTACTTTCTGAAAAATTTACGGATAATAAATTTGAAATATGAACGTACAATTGTTGGTAAAATCTCAAAAAACACTTTTTGACTTTAACAATGAGCGTGGAAATAAGCAAGTATTGAAGCGTTCGTTCTAAGCAGAAGACAAAAAATAAATTAATCTAGAAGCTGAATTTCTTCTTGTTTTTTTTTTTTTTTTTTTTCCTATTTCCTTTTTAAATTAAAAAAAAAAAAAACAATGAGACACAAATATTTTACTTTGATTAGCCTACAGAACCTTACACAAGACGCTTCTTTTTATCAGGAATGTTTTTGGTAATTTAATTAGTAAACATGACACTTAAGAAATTAAGGCTCAAATGTTCAATACATAAACTTACAACTATTTTAAGTTATTTCTTGTTTTAAATATTTTTTCTTCCGTTTTAGGTAGGGTGTCCATAGGGTTATGGGGTTGGGTTTGAGTTCTTATCGGGTCGGGTATATCGGGTTTGAGGTAAAAAAAATCTTGACTCGAAACCGACCCGATAAGGATTCGGGTTGGTCGGGTTTGGGTTGGTTAGGTTTCAGGTTTGTCGGGTTGACCCGATCGGGTTGGTCGGGTTACACTTGAGTTATGAATTTTAGGTAAAAATGAAAAAAGCTATAGATTGGGTTACACGTTTTTTGAGGCAAAAGATTGTAATAAGTCTCATTGTTTTTACCAAATAAGGAAAATTTCAAAGTGTGTCACTTATTTTGAAGGGATAATTTCATTCACGTCCTTGTAAATTTCAAATATTACGTATATATCTTTGCAAACTTCATTATTACATATATATCCTTCAAAAAATTTAAATTTTCACATATATCATACGAGTATTACCTAATTTAATAATATTTAAATTATTTAAAATTTATAAACATAAATCTTAATCTAAATAAATGGTAAAATGCCCCAAATACCCTTAAAGATCAACGATTTTTTCTTTCATCAAAGTTAGTTTTTTGCCAATCTCGACAAATGCATTTTCTTTCATCAAGGGTACTTAAGCACTTTTACCATTAACTTAGATTAGGATTTATTTTTATTTTTAATTTTAAAAGATTAAAATATTATTAAATTAGGTAAAAGGATATATATGATAATTTTGAGGTTTTGGAAAGATATATATACGTAATACTGAAGTTTGTAAGGATATATACGTAATATTGGAAGTTTGTAAGGACGTGTATGAAATTATCTAAACACCCTAAAATAAAAAGTGTGTCACTTATTTTGAAACGGAGGAAGTATAATAAATTGAACTTTATGGGTTTATTTAGCACTTGTAATTGTTTATTGATTTTTATTATATAATTAATAATTATTAATGGGTATGGGTTTAATGAGTGATGAGTCCCACATATTATAATTAAAGTGAGTTTAATGACTTTCAAAAGTAAAAGTAAAGGTAAATGAGTCATTTTTTTATTAAATGAGATAGTTAGTGGGTATTGGTCTCATTGTTTTTACCAAATAAAGAAAGTTTCAAACTGTGTCACTTATTTTGAAACACCACAAAATAGAAAGTGTGTCACTTAATTTGAAACCGAGGAAGTATAATAAATTGAACTTTATGGGTTTATTTAGCACTTCTAATTGTTTATTGATTTTTATTAAATAATTTATAATTATTAATGTGTTAATTCATTGATTTAATGATAAATATATCTTTTAGAGGAAAAAATACGTAAACTTCAATCAGGTTTAATTGGGTCAACCCGAAACCCGACAAACATAAGCAATCTTAGCCTGAAACCCAACCTGATAAGGAATCGGGTTGGTCGGGTCGGGTTTTAAAACCCGATATTAACACAAGACCCGAATAGACCCGACTCGAATAACATAATCGGGTTCGGGTTTGTGTCGAGTCGGGTTGACCCGGGCACACCTAGTTTTAGGTATTATACCTTTATTGTTTAAATTATACGAAAATAAAAAGAAAAGATATTAATATTATTCTGCATACAGTGAATGATGAGAATAGAGATGCAAACGGGTACGGGTAATAGCAGGTACTGCAAAACCCGTACCCGACCCACTATTCCCATACCCGTACCCGGTTAAACACCCGTCGGGTTCGGGTAGAAAAATCCCCGACGGGTACCCGTTCGATAAAAAAATTTAAACAAAATAGCTAAAACATTTAATACTCTTAGTTCGTTGAATACGTAATGGACAAACGGGAGACGATCCTGATTTTAACCATTATTAGATTGGGCTAATGAGAGATTAAGAGTTGGCTAAGTTTGAGAAGTGACTAGTGGGCTAAACCTGTATTAAAAAAATTACACAGTAGTATATATTATAAAACCCGTAACCGACCCGTAACCCGCTCTTGGGTATGAAATTTAAACTCATACAGTCATACCCGACCCGTTACCCGCTTAGACGGGTAATACCCGCCTCGTAAGACTCGGATACTCGCAGGTACCCAAACCCACGGGTCAAATTTGCATCCCTAAATGAGAACATTTTAAACTATAGGGTAAATTACAGTTTTTGTCCCTGACCTATGGCCGATTCGGGGTTTTTGTCCCTAATGTTTTTTAGTCGGTTTTTTTGTCCTTTAAGTTTTTAAAATTCTGGAAATTTGTCCTTCCGTCTATTTTTGGCTGTTAAGTGACTAAAAATGTAAAACAAATAAGGGTATTTTCGTCTTTTTTCCTCATTCTTCATATTCTTCAATAAACCCAGATTTTCCTTCTTCAATGTTCTTCATTAACAAACCCTAATCCCTAAATTGATGAACCAATCCTAAACCACCTAATATTTAGGGGTCGATGACCAAATTCTGAGTATAGGCATTTTATTCGTCATCCCTAATTTCTGAAATTAAATTCTTCATCCTTTGAAAATTAATCCATGGAGTTACATCATGTAACTCGAATATTCGATTCACAACTTCGTGTGTATATATATATATATATATATATATATATATATATATATATATATATATATATATATATATATATATATATATAAAAGATCATGAACAAGTTAAAAGGATCTTCACATATAAGAACTGTGAATTAAAGTTACAAATTTTGTTTTTTAATTAAATCGGGAAAACACGAAGCTAGCAATGAAGCAACAATGATCCTTCAAAGCAATGAAGCAACAAAAATTTACACCGGATTATTACTTTATTAGTTGTATATAACATCAATCAACCACTGAATTTTGGTTTTTCTAGCTCTGTGAGTGGCCCATAAATAAGGAATCTGAAGTTTTAGAAAATAGATGTATACGAAGGGGAGAAGAAACGGTTGTAGCAACAAGAAGGAAGAACGAGATTTGAAAAAAGAAAAACGAGATCTGATGTTTCTGTTCCGGCGACCTGGACGAAAAAGGAGATCCTGAAACATAATCTTCCGTCGGAGAAGATGAAGAACCGCCAGACGGTTTCTTGCGATGTGGAGGCGGAAGCGGTGATGTACGGCAGAAATGGTGGTGTGTAGATCAATGGTTTATTAGGCGAAGTCTCGCAACTCCGGCAAAACTCATAACTCAACTCTGGCAAAAACCTGCAACTCCGGCGGAAATGGTGGTGGTGGTTGTCCGGCGGAAATGGTGGTGATGGCTGTGCGGAAATGGTGGTGGTACCTTACAAGTTTAACAATAAGAGATGCATGGAAGACTTGTACAGTACAAGTTTAACAATATAAGGGGTTTAATTGGGGAAGAACACATAAATGGGGAAGATGATGCAAGGGTAATTTGGTAAAATAGACAAAAAAAACCGTCAGTTAACAGCAAAAAATAGACGGAGGGACAAATTTCTAGAATTTTAAAAACTTAAAGGACAAAAAAACCGACAAAAAAACATTAGGGACAAAAACCCCGAATCGGCCATAGGTCAGGGACAAAAACTGTAATTTACCCTAAACTATATTATTACGGTACCCCGCGCAAAATAGTGGATAGTTATAATATCATCATTTTCATTTTCATTATATAAGCAATCTAATCTAATTTAAATATGTGAATTTTGGTTCATGTTATTATTATATGTTACTTAGGGTATATTTGAGAAAATTTATTTAAATGTCTTTTAAATTTATTAGTTTAATAAGCTTAAATTTTCAAGTTTATATGATTCACTTCATGTGTATGTTTTTAACATAATTAAAAACTATTTTCTTACTTAATTTCTAATTATTTTAAGAAAAATATATATTTAGATCAATTTTAATTACTTAAAGATGAGTATTAAATGAACCATATATTTGAGTTATATTGACCTAAAACGATTATAAAACTATCATAAGCTATTTCTAAAAAACAATGACCAAACAAAACATAATTAAAGAAAATACTAAAGTCAGAAAAGTAAACTAAATAATTCAAATTCCAATCATGCTTTTTTTTATAGGGTTTTGATAATGACAGCTCTTAGGGCTGTCTTTAAGCGCATAAAAGTACATTAAATCATGGGAGGAAGTGGTTACTATAATTCAGGGGGTAGTTTTAGATTGATGTACAAGCTTCTGATGCGTGTCTATTGACAGCCCTTAGGGCTGTCATTATCAAAACCCTTTTTTATATATGGATATTAAGTTATTAACTATATAACATTTTTTAACTTAGTAGATAGTAATTTTTTGTCTGTTAATAATTTGTTTTGATATAGTAATTATAGGTTAAACATACCAAAAGGGCTATTGATCTAGTGGTAAAAGTGTTTGTTCTTGACTTTGATGTTGAGAGTTTAAATTTTATAATGGATATAGATGAATTTAAGAATAAATAAGAATTGCCGTTCAAAAAAATTATAGGCTAAACATAACACATAGATGGCTTCTTCCCGAATGGCAGAGATGTATGCAAAGTGAACAAGATGTCATAAGATATTTCAATTTTACTGAAATAATATTTTATTTATTGAATTTTAATTTTTAAAATAATAACTTATTACTATGAAATTTAATGTTCAATATATAGATCTTTAAACAAAATAATGACTTTAAATTTTTTATGTTTTTATATAATTAATAATTACCTACATAACTAAATGTATTGGTTTTCATTTAAATATTATTATTATAAGAAGTTTTATTTTGAATATGATAAATGTAATAATATTTTTATATTATTATTATTATTATTAATTTGCTAGAAAATGTTCGTATCAATTATGCATAAATTTTCAAAATAACAAATTATATTATTTTTAATTTTCCATAATGATTCTAAGTTAACGTAAGTAACATACGCTACTATACATAGTAAAACTAAAGACACTAACCTACATAATAATTAATGATAAAAATGAAATTGATACAACCATCCAAATAAAACAGACCATACATATAACTAGATGTTGTACAACTGAAATATTTGTACAACTGAAATATTTACTGATGTAAACAATTTTTTAGATGTCATATGAAATTCTCACAACATCGCGTGGATACATTTTACTAGTTAATAACATTGATAACATGGATCCCTACTAATTTAAAGCGTGTACTTTATTATTAATATTTTTAACATGTATTTTTGACATGCTTAACGAGGTTGTTGAACTTTGTTCGTGATGTATACGACTAATCGTGGATGTGATAATTTTCAAAATTCTCCATTACCATATGGTAATATTTACATAAGGAAAGATCGAAATGGTTATTAAAAGATTATTTCAAATGTTCTGATACAGTAATTGGTTAAAAGTGTGTATGTTAAATGTCTCTTTAAATTTGTTAAGCTTGAGTAATGGGGAAGATGTCAAAATCATGTGAGCACCACTAAAAGATAAAGTGAGCCTTTAGAATTAGTCCATACTTTGACCAATCTAGATGGTCGAATTTGACCCGATAAAATTGCAAGTTTCTAATTCTAAAAGTCAACATTCACTAGAACTACTTTGAATCTACCCCAAAGGCATAATTATCATGCCAAATTTCCTGGAAACTTAGTAATTAGTTAATTATTACTGTCTGCCAGTTGATTTTATTAAAAAAAAATAAAAAATAAAAAATAAATACTCCTAGTAATTAAGATTAGCAGGAAAATCTTGTTCAAACGTTGTTTTACCAAGATTTGCATCTCTAGACATTTCCTTTACGAAAAATATGATTAAAAATAAAAGGGTGTCGAAAAATTTAAATCGTTTTACATGACTTTGCCAACACCTATAACTTGTAATCATATTTAAAGTTTTCATCATTTAAAAGTGTATCAAATGTTTGACTTTATTAACATTTACATACTTTTTAAATAGTATTTACGCTTATAATGACTCTCCCCGGGTAGCTGAGTTTTCATCTAATAAATGTTTATTTGAGGAAGAATTGAACTCGTGATTTTTAAAAGATCATTTCAGATGCCCTTACCACTGGGTCATCACTAGATGGTTTTATTCGTCGGTCTCTCCTTTTGTTAACCATATACACAATTTAAGTTTCATTACAAAATAAGTAAATATAAGACATAAGACACGAATGCTACTAGATATGTTCTTAGAAAAAAGATTTTAAATGAAAATAAACCACATAAATATGTCAAATTTTCATTCCACACATGTTGAATTCAAACATGAAACATATGACTTGTAGAACTTGTTTTCACACTATTTATGAAGTAGATTGAGTTTTAACTAAGTAATCTCAAACAAGCCGTTAATTCCAATAACAGTTTATATAAGCCAGTTAGGCATGTGTGTCTAGCAGGACTGACAATTATCTACATTAACACTAAGAGGGTGTTTGAGATTGCGATTTGAAATAGATAAACAAAAAAAATTATATGTCGGTGATATCCATAAAAAACGTCCAACTACCCTTCACTGATAATTTCAACAAAAAAGAAATCAAAATTTGAAAGCCTTAAATTGTTCTACATTATTTGTAACACCGCATCTTTTTTTAAAGGCAATTAAATATTAGTCTAAGTACGGAAGCATCTAGTTAGTTAAGTTCACAAAACGTGGTCCCACAAAATATTACAACCAAAGTTATTTAAAAGACGGTATTACTAGACACGGCTCATTTTACAAAACATAATTTAAGCATGGTCAAACTTCCCGTCCAAGCCCGACCCGTTCAAGCCATCCAACCTGAAATGTGTCAATAAGGGAGGGATTAGCACAAAAGCTAAGTGAATGAATTCCTAACTCTACCAACTACACTAAACACTTAAACACGGAAGTTAAAGAACATCTCCGGTTTGGTAGTCACATAAACGCGGAAGTTATAAAAACATCTCCGGTTGGGTAATCACTTATTTGAGAGGATCGGCGGCTTTGCAGGCCTTAAACCATGGTCGGCCAAAACCACGGTAATCGATAGCGTTTTGTATCCAACACCCAGGGCAACTCCCTCCCCTTAACACTGTAACATATACAGGTAAGGTCGGATACCCTATTAGTCGATACACTGTGCCCAGCCGTTATCCATCCGACACTGACCTCGTCCCGATGGTGCACCTAGTCATGTATGGTATTCCCTAACACTAGGCATACATAACAAGTCAACTAGCTACGAAAAACACCGCGAAAAACGTCAAAACTGAGTTCCCAATCGCGAACTCTAGTTCACGATCGCGAACTAGAGTTCGCGACGTGAACTCTGATCGTGAACTCTTCGCGACGGCTAAACATTTTATCTGGACCGACTTCACGATCGCGAACTAAGTTCGCGTCGTGAACTCCCTTCATCTGGCGATTTTCTGCATTTTTCACCAACAAGACAATACCAAATGAAATAACCGAAACCCGAGTTGTAGGTCGAATCCACTCACCTTTCAACTTCTGATTCCTTAACTCAGTGAGCTAGTATCACTGAGTATCCTTCCCGGTTCCTGTCAACAATATACCGAGTTAGTGATAATCCACCGAATCGTCAAAATCATCCATTTCAATAACTAACTACACAAGACTCATAAAATGCACATTTTATGACATTTCCAATTAGCACCAATCCTTCATCGATACCATTGACCATTTTGACCATTTAGCAAGTATTCACAACTAGTTGATCCAAACGGGTCAAAAACCCGAATATGATTCTACACTTCCATATTCCCATCAATTAGCAATTAATCTATAATTAGCAATTCACTAACATTTAACAATTCCATCAACTAGCAATAAATCTATAACTAACAATTCTCAAACATTTAACAATTCCAAGTATGATACTTACAAGCTCACTAGTTGATCAATTTGACCCAAACACCCACTAGATCAACTCATACAATCAACTATACTAGGTTTTCACCAACCATAACTTAACATACATGATTTCACAACCTAATAAACAATTCTATCCAACCAAAACTCAAGAAATCCAAGATTTGTCAAAACCCACCTTCAACTTCCACCATTAATGGAGGTTGAAGGTGATTTTCACCAAATCTTGTCTTCCTTCAACAATCAACCATACAAATGATGTAAAAGCTTGCACAAACACATAAAACAACATCCATAACAAGATTCACCAACAAATCATCAAGCTACATAAACCCTAGTTCAAACTCTAGCTCAAGAACACCAAGAACAAACCAAGGAAAGGATGAGACTTACTTCTAGGCTCCTTCTACACAAACTTTAGTATGATTTTCGGAGTTCAAGCAAGAGGTGACCACAATTTAGCAAGAACAAGAAAAAAGGAAGATGGAGGTTCTTGGAGGAGGCAATGGAATTGTGTGGATAAGGTGTTTGAAAATGGGAAGTAAAAGGAAGAGAGAGGGTTTATCCCTCTCTCCTTTTCCACGACCAGCCAAAGCCAAGGGGCCCCACATGGTCTTTTTCATCACTTAATACTTTTTCAGTAAATGTCTGAGGGGTCCCTTTCATAATTAATTTATTTAAAATAGCAAACGGACTCCAATTTTAAAAACGAAAGCATTTCTGGAAACGATATTTAACAAGGAATCCAAATATATAAAAATCATGTTTTCATTCCAAATAAATCACAAGTCGGGTATTTTAACCCTTTGGTTAAAATACCGCAAAGGACAGCAGGCTAATTAAATTAACTAAGCATTTAATCAGATAATCATTTAATAAGATACCTTAAGGTCAATAAACTACTAGGCCGGGTTTTGGGATGTTACATTATTAAGGAGCTCAAATTTCAATTTAGTATAATAAATAAAGTTTACATTCAAACTTTATGATAATTTGAACAAAAAAAACTTAATAGTCAGTACACTCTTGTCTCTCAATTGTAATCATCAAAAAACACATGTCGAACAATATAAACAAACTGATTTGTAGTGCATAAAAGAAACCACTTATGACGGTTACAGATGTAAATGTAATGACTCATTTTCAGAAAACAGGTCAACGAATAAGACAACTTTAAAATGTAATATATAGTTTGTCGTTTTGTAATGTTTAATTAACCTATGTTTTTTTTTAATGTCAATCTTATTATATTTAAATAAGAAAAATATATGCTACCCCTATATATTCATTCTAGGACCGCTAATATTGACATGCTAACCAATTTTAACTAATAAAATAGAAAATTTGTACATTGAATTCAGTCCACCTGCTTGTGTACAGCCTGCTTAAACTGAAAACTTGTTTGGCCCATTAGTTAAGGGAATTCATTTCTGTACCACCACTTTTACTTCCTATATCACAACGTATAAATTTTACAGCTAACTGTACAAGGATGTTAAGAAACAGTTGTGGTAGATGAATTAAAAGTTGTGGTATGAAAATCACCCCCTATTAGTTAAATATGTACTCACTTCATCCCAAATTTATTGTCCACTAAAAAAAGCATATAGTTTTAAAAAAAATACATTAATTATACTATGTTTCCAATCAAATTTTCTCTTTCTCACTTAAAATATTTTTTTATTGGTTAAAACTTAGGAAAGATATTTTTTATGGGACAAACTAAAATAGTACACTAAACAATAAAAATTAGACGGAAGGAGTATTATCCTAGTTTAAATCGTGATATGTTACTAAACTATTAAGCTCGATTTAACTAATTTAAAACCTTGGACTCGACCCACTGAGATAACCGGCCCGTTTGCCTCTATCTTGGGCCAAATTTTGAAAGAATGTCAAATCGTGTTATTATTTCGTGTTTTGGGTAACACGACACAGATTCGTTTTTCTCAACACAAAAACAACACAACATGAAATCATGTTTTATTTTGCAAATACGAACACGACCCAATTAAAAAACGATAAACACGACAATATGAGATAAATAACAAAAATATTAAATTTCTTAGTAAATGTTAAAAACCGACAAACACGACAACAATATAACATACATTTCTAAATGTTCTCAAAATCATAACTATCGTGTCAATTTCGTGTTAATCTCTATACATGAACATAACATGACTTCGTGTTTCTTTTATACGACACAAACACAAATTCAAATTTCGATTTTGTCCAAATTTCATTTTATTTCGTGTATTTTTATCATGTTGTGTCAGATTATGCCAGCTTTACCAAATCATCTTAGTCCGACTGGTTTTTCTAATATTTGTAATTTAATAACATCTAAATTACTCGTAACACACAAAATATATTCAAAAATCGTGTAAATGTATACAATCTTTCAATGTGTCACAATACAACATAACCCAAAGAGTCAAAAACCATGAAAAATCACCCCTAAAAATTCATTACATTCATTCTATCTCAACCTCCTTGCTCATTGTTCCACCACCAGAAGTCATCTCAGCCTCCACCACCGGCGGTAACCGCTCATACGCCGCCGTCCGCCGTGGCAAAACCCTAAATTTCCCGAAATTAAGAACCTGCGCAAGCTTCTCGTACCCTAATTTCTGCTGAACATGTACAACAATCGCAAGTAAAATTGCGATTACAGGTATCGAAATATCCCCAATTTTGGAGTAAAAATCGAGATTTGGGTTCACAAATTCATAATCTTCGGAAAAATAAGGGTTCGGAACTGGTGATTGTATGTAATCGTACACGTGTGGTAAAAGCCTAATTAGGGTTAACCCGATGAAGAACGATTTCCGTAATGGTTTGCAATTAATTTGCCATATTAAATTACCGATAAATTGTGGTAATAAAAATAAATCTTGAACTAAACCAATGTATTCCTCGAGTTCAACTAACCATGATTGTAGTTTGTGAATTATTAAAACGGTTAAAAACCCGACCACATGGATCAACCCGGTTACGAGTATGACCCGTTGATCAGACGGTACCCGGGTTGGTTCGAGTGGGGCCCGGGTGAGTAACCGGGTCCTCGATCTCCAAACTTTTTGGAAGAGGCGTAACGTTAACGAGAATGAAACTAACACGAGAATCTTGACCGTGTAATCGATGACTTGAATCATTTGACTTTTCTCGAGAACCGACGAGTCTTCGTATGATTTTGACTTTTTGAAAATTGCTTCGGCTCCCGTAACGAGCGGGATCGTGTACCCGATTGCTTGGACCGCTAACATTGTGATTGAAATAAACGGGACCGAATCTAGATTCTCTTTAATGTAAAACAATTCACTTAAAATAAACCCGACCGCAACCGAAAGTGTAACAACCCGTAAAATCCCCTCAACGCCTCGTCTAGAAAGAATGTCTTCCCGTTGAGCCCGGTACATGATCGCACCCGTTTGAAGTTTGACTGGTTTGAAAAACAACGGGTCAACTTCGTTCCGTTGACTCGTTATTGTAATCCTAGCCGTTGGATTAACAAGCCAACGGGTTGTGGTGGGTGGGTACGACACCACAACTTCAATCAAACAATCGAGCCCGTTTTCAAGATCACTACTTTCGTATAATACATCCGATGAGGCCCGTACATCTCGACAACCGATTAAATACATTTTTCCAACAAGTGGATGATACAACCCTTCAAAGAAAATATTCGAAAAATTCCCGTATTGCGGGCCCGTGAGAGTAATTTGACCCGATACGTTTAATAAAAGTTGTCTCTCGGTGTACGTTTTTTTCCCGTGATACGGGCTGTCTTCTTCTTGTTCTAAACTCGAGTCGTTTTGTAGAGACCAATAACGACCGAATAACTGACCTATCGATAAAATCTCAATTTGTAAATCGGTTCTTGAAAACCGATCCGGGCCAGAATCGGGCACTGCAGGTTGGTGAAGTGTGAGATCTTCAGATAAAAGAGATAACCCAACAAGAAACGAATCCGCATCTTCGACTTTCGGGAAAGTCAGCATTGACTTTTTGATAACGGTCCCGAAGCTAAACGGTTCGTTTTTTTCGAGTACCGTTCCTGCTAACGCGATTTTCGTATACGTATAGTACGGTTTTGAAACCGAATATTGATCGTATAGCTCAGAAGGCCGTACGATTTTCTCGAAAGCTAATGGAAAATAAGACGAATTGGCCATTTTACCCTCGTCAATACTTGAAATCGACCCGAGAATAATACTTCTTTGATTAATTGAAAACGAAAGCGGGACGTATAAACATATACGTGAATCACAACCGTCGGATTCTTGAGATTCTTGATCAACGGTCCCACGACAACCAATCATACACAACTGCCCGTCTGATGATTCCCACTTTCCTTCAACCGAAAGTGTCATATTATTCAGCCCGGTTCGTTGACCCACATTATAATGATCCTCAAACGGAGGAACGACTCTAATAAGCCCTCCAACTTTCGTTAATTTACCATTTTGCCCCTTCGTTTCTTCACATCGAATATCTTGAAGAACGAGTCTCACCCCTTTAAAACTCCCGTTAGTCGATTTTACATCCTCACCCGACTCAAACGGGCCCAACTTGCTACAAAACTCATCCGTCCCGTTACATTTCCAATTCGGGACAATGGTCAACGGGTCTTGACCCGTAAACCGTTCAAGAATAAGACAAAAATCCCCTCCTTTATACATACCGAGCCCGTTATCCATAAAATCGTCTTTATAAGGGTACGGAGTGCAAGCTTTCGATACAACTTTTTCTGCACTAAACTCGTAATTCGCGGAAGTACTTAAGGACGACGAAATATGCACTTCATCGAAATACTTTTGGCTCGTTTTCGGGTTCAAACTTTTCAAAATACCGAAAATACCCCTCTTGGTTAGAGTAAACGTTTTCGGGTAACGAATGATTAGCATAATTTGGTCATCTTGAATGAGTGCTGGTTGGTTTATATAGCCCGGTTCTTTGACCCAATCCCACGGGTTGCTTGAATCCGGGTAACGGTACGGTAACATTGTGTTCCCGAGCAAACACATTACGGTTTCCCCGTTATTATCTTCGGTATCGGATACAATTCCTTGAAAAGAAATTGTTAATTCCGAATGCTCGGGGTATATTTTGAAAATCGGGTTATTTTGATACGGTTTTAACCCGAATAAACCACCGATTGTTATACCAAGCTGCAAAATTCCATTTATGCTAACCGAGTTTTTGGATCGATGAGCCCGGTCGACATCGGTAACCCAAAACGAAACCAATTTTGACCCGTTCGACCCGTTTGACTGTTTATGGTCGAATGGCATCAATGGAGCTTTATCTAAATCTTGCCACCAATCGCCATTAACAAAAGACATTTTTTCTTTGAATCTAAATAATCTTTTTCCATAGGGCTTTTTATCAGAATCAGGGGGTAATATTGAAGAACATGCTTTTTTCACTTCATTAATTCTATCATAATTGGAGATCATTTCGGGTTCTTTTCTAGATCCGAAATCTCTAAACCTATTACCATCAAGATCAATTGATGCATTTCCTAATTTAATCGACAGAATCACCAAAAACCCTAAAATCAAAACACTCTTCATAAAGATCGCAAAACTGCGTCAAATTTGGGGGAAAATGGATAATAAAGGTCGCGAATTTAGCTAAAAATGAAGTAAAAAAATTGGGGCAAATAGATTTACTGATTTCTAAGCTGACCTGTGAATCCGATTGGGGATTATGATCGTTCTGCTTCGAAGTAATTAATTTGTAGTTGTGAGATCTGGCAATCTATGAGAGTGAGAATGTGAAATTGGGGCTGAGTAAGAACTATGATTGAAGTTGAAGTCAACTCAAATTGGTTAAGAAGTGATTGTCTAATGAATTTTATTTTTCCTTTTTTTGGGTTGACTTGAGTCAAAGGGTGTGTTGGGAATTTTGCTTACAAAATATCATCGCAAGAATAATGAAATAAATAATTTATTGCTTAAGTAGGTGTTTACTGTTTAGTAGAGCATACAATTTATCCGGAAAAATCGAATGGAATTTGCAATCGGTTAAATATGATTTTTGGATTTCGGGCCGTTCTTATTCTTTCTGTTTGTTTTTTTTCTCGGTTTTTTTGTTCCAGGGCAATTTGGTTCCGATTTTTTCGGTTACAGAATCTGAATTTTTCAATTTCTAATCTATTTCAAAATGTAATTTATATTTCCAATTATAAGATGTTCTAAACCAAAAAAAACACCTATTCGTCTTTGTTTATGCTTTATAGTTTTAACTCAATAGTGAGTCCATATCAATACATAAATGAAAATAATTGTTCTATAACGTTACCGTTGAAGCTTTTTTCTTGATGAAATAAAAGTAACGGGTTGGGCTTCTAATAGAAATAGACTTTCATTTGTTTTGTTTCCTTTACCAATCCTAAACGTATAATTTGGAAAATGACATTCTTGAATCATTTTGAAAGTGCATATGGCGGAGTTAATGCTTTAAATAAAAATGCTAGGAGCAAATTTTTGTACTTTAGACTGAAAATATATAGGATGTGTCTAAGTTGTACTATAAGAACACATATTAAAAGATATTTCATAAACTTCAAACTTTTTAAAATGTGAATATAAGCATTTTTTATTTATACATTGGTAATGTATAAATAAAACGTACATGATGTTTGATTTTTACAAATTTACAAGATATACTCAAATAGGAATGTGTTTGGTAATGGAACGGGACGTGAGCCGGAAAAGCAAAAATCGAAATTGAATAAAAAGAAGAAGTGATAACCAGACCAAAATAATCATTATTGTTTGGTCTGGTTATTTGGGGTTTAAAACCGATTATTACTGAAAACTACATTAACAGTTAATATAAACTATATCTTGACTATCATGGTTTTAAAAAGTTACGTTAGATTTGTAATTGTCAAATTCTGGTTTTCTAAAACTGAAGTAACCAGAACGGAAAAACCAAAAAAAAATACGACCGCCTTGCGCCACCACAGCATTTAATGCATTATTGTTGAAAAAACATTTTTGATTTGATTGTGATTCTACGTAGGTTAATGTTATTTCAAAGAAAAAACATACCGGAAAGTGAATCAACGAGGGTGGTGAGTCGGTACTCCGGCGATCGGTGGGTAATTAATATGATCAAGAAACTAATGATGTTTGGAGAGTGATGAAAGAAAATGTGTTTAATGAAGTAGGGTTTGGAAGATTAATTTGGTTTTATAATCAAAATATTTCCATATTTAATGAAGTGGGGTTTGGGAGATTTGGGGTTTGGGGATATGAATAATCTTTAAAATGATGATTATAATTTGAAACTTAAAAAAGGAAACAAATAACGGTTTACTTAAATTCAGATTTTCTTGAAATTCAAGTCATGGTTAATTTAACAATTTTATCCCTATATTGCAATACAAAAAGAAGTTTTTAATTTATCTACGCACAGCATAAATTAAAATTAATTTTATGGTTTATGAAGATTTGTTGTTAAAAAAGTAAAACGTAAATGAAAATAATTGTTCTAAAACATTACTGTTGAAGACAAATAATATTTAGTCTTATCATTTGGTCATACTCATATTTGTACCTACTTGATAGGATGACATGTATAATTCATTATCTTTCCTAATATTATCCTTGATTTTAACACATGTTTTTATCTAATAGTAGAATTATGAGTATGAATAAATGATAAAATCAATACCGTTACTTAAGAGTAATAGACTGGGCTTCTAAATTTAAATGGGCTTTCATTTTCCTTTTTGTTTTCCTTTACCCATCCTAAACGTATTATTTGGAAAAAACAAATGGATGCATTTATAAGAAAATAATAGCCTATAACCCGTGATAAATCACGTGTGACTTGTATAATTTTTCATAATGTGTCATCTTTTTAAGAATATTTTAATCATTGAAATTTTTATACATTTTTGGTAAATAAAAAACTAAAGATGATTATGAAAGCATATTAGGAAAAAGCATAAAAGTAAACTGATGCAAGGATGTGTGTTTGTGTTGACTTGTGATACACAAACATAACCCAAAATGCATAAAACCAGAGAAATCATTTAATCAAGAAAATTATAATTATTATCAGAATGGTATTAATTTTGTAATCATATTTGGCACCAACAATTTAAAATTTAGGGACAAAAGTGTCAACCCAACCCGTACAAAAAAAAAGTGGGTGGATTGAGTAACGCAACATGCGTGACCCGTCCATTTTGCCACCTCTTAAATCAAACCATAAAAGACCATTCTGCCACCTCTTAAATCAAACCATAGAACTATTAGTTTAATTTTCTATTCTGAATCAAGTTCAAAGTTTCAAATTTATTTTGCAAAAACATGCTTTTAGGAAGTATATAACACACAAATATGATGTTTTTAACAATTTTGTATTATAACAAACAAAAATCCTGATCAAATATAGTTGCTTAAGCACGTTTCTACATCAATTTCAAATTATTCTATTTTTTGTTAAAAAAGATTCCCTTAATCATATAATAAAAATAACTTTCTAATTATGCAACGCTAATATGATGGACAAAATTTAAAAATAGATTGAACTTCACACACCTTCCGATTTCCCATTAAAAATATTTGAAGTATTTGGTTCAAACTTCAAATATTATGTTCTTTACAGTAAAAAACATAAAATTGCAAACCAGACCCCACATTTACAAAGTATTCCATTTAAGTGAGAATGACCCATTTAAGTATTTGGATAACAGTCATAACACTGACCCGAATATATTTGGGAAATACATTGCACCTAATGAAACTGGTGATGAACTTAAATCGGATAGTGTTTCAAGGTGGCAGCAACCTCCGGTTTTCCAATCACCACCCCTAAAAAATCAACAAAATTAATGTTAGGAAAGAATCGTGTAATGATTTAAGAAGTCATGGCGGCAACTTCCAATAATTTTGCTAATGAAATGATCGATTCGGGTTAAATTTTATATCTAATGGACCACATGTGATATTTTAACCCATTACCCGACCCGACCATTTTGCCACCTCTACAAGAGACAAAGATGAACGCAAACCTGAAATGCACATGAGAAAAGCTTCTAAAAATAACTTGTGTCTTGTTCGTTCTGACTTGTTTGTTTATCCAATCTAAAACCGTTTCAATCGATTCTTGGTATGTAGTTTCTATACTCATATTCTCCTAATTCTTGAAAGTATCATCCCCTAAAACAAAACAATAATCAGATTAAACCAACCAAAAAGAAACAATCTTCAACATGTTCCCATATTAACTTGGGTAATGGGCCAACTGATAAACTTATATGGATCAAAACAGGTAAATTCACATTCGGGTTAGGTCAGTTGGCCCACCAACAACTTTTGCTGATTTTTAAAAATATAATCTAAAAATGATTAGTTTTTAAATATGATAATAAATTGGTTCAAAAAGAAAAGAATCAAATGGTTATCTAAACAATTACAGTCAAATGGTTCCCTTCTTCCATAAACAAAAAAATCGAAATTGGTAAATACAAATAAAAAGTTGGAAAGATAGAAATTAAATTCAAGTACCTAGCTAAATAATTGAATAAAATCCCCAAAATGTGCGGTTCAAAGGTATGAATTCAAAGGTCCAAACGTGAATATTTTAACATCTGTCTATCCATGTTAATATATTTTCCTAAATAAGAATTGTGAATAACCTCTAGAATATGCTTTCGAAATTTATGGGTTACCATATACTCCCTCCGTCCCTAAATAAAGTTCTCATTTGTGTTGGGCACAACATTTTAGGAAATACTTAGTGGTGGGGTATTTGGTATTACTTTTGATTAAAATATAAGATTTGATTGGAGAGAGAAAGTGTTTTAAGAGATAGTTAGTGGTGAAAGTATTGGTAATAATATTATTATATTAAGTGGGCCCCTTATGTTAGAGAAATGGGAACTTTATTTAGGGACAAAACTTAAAGGAGAAATTGGAACTTTATTTAGAGACGGAGGGAGTATATAATCTGCAGACATTGTTATGAATTTGGTAAACAAAGTCTTGCCTTGCTTTGATAAATTTCATATTAACATTTTAACTTTGAAATTATAATTTAATTTGCAGGCATTATGATGCTTACCATATTATAAAGATACTATTTAAAACCTTCCTTTTTTTGGTTAAATGTCTATAACCAAATTGACGTCATAATTCAGTGTTAACGTGGTTCTCAAATTGGTATTGAATTCGAATTCCATTCTCATGTACGTGTGCTGAGCTGGCAGCCTAGTCATCATGAATTATGACGTCATTATGACGTGGAATTAGTGAGGTGTCGAATTTTTCAAAAATGCTTTCTTTTATTATATATAAAGATAAAGATCTTATCCTTAACATCAATAGTAATCTCTTTATTAAAAAGCGTAATGACATTACTTCATCATTTTATAAGTGCATATGACGGAGTTAATCCTTCAAATGAAAAGATATTTCCTAAACTTAAAACTTTTTTAAATGTATAAAATCATTTTATTTATTTATACATTGGTAATGTATAATCTACGACATATTTTTTTTCTTTATTTTGTGATAATCTGGATTCCAACCAGCTTTATGAACCGATTAAATTAATAGAATTTGATATTTACTGATATCTCAAAATCAGACTCAACGTCCATAATTCGTGAAGTACATTCTCTCATGATCATACAATTACTTTCAATTATGACCCATTTTACCTAAACCAGCCTGCCTGACCGGCCGCATCCATTATCTGAAACAGCGAAAATAAACCTGGAATTAGAAACATTATCTATTGTAATTTAGTATCAACAAAAAAACTTAATAATAAGAGTAATGACATTTGTGCCTACCATTTATACCTACTCACGTGCCTATTAATTTGATCATGACAATTGTTAAAATCAATGGATGATATGAAGAGAGAGAATCAGTGGGTGACACATGTCAAGTTTAAAAGTGTGTAGGACTATGAGTAGGCACAAATATCATTTCTCTAATAATAAGGGAGCTGATTCATGCTAATCAATTTTTATCCTTACAGAGTAATTTCATGTCAAATGACAATTATGTCATTCCTTTCTTTTTACCACACTTTTCATTTCATCCCTCCCACTGAGGATAT
Source organism: Calendula officinalis (assembly GCA_963853835.1). Lineage (NCBI taxonomy): Eukaryota > Viridiplantae > Streptophyta > Magnoliopsida > Asterales > Asteraceae > Calendula > Calendula officinalis. The sequence continues at coordinate 74,635,797 of OY970827.1, read as the reverse complement.
AATTGTCCTTTGATATGAAATTGCTCTGTATGGATAGAAATTGTTCAGTACGCATCATCTCCCTAATAATAATAATAATTTAGTTGACTCATGGCCAACTGAATCTACAACAACTACTAATGCCGGTGTTAAAAAGTATGAAGATTGTGAAAATTCTGCATCTAAAAACGTTAAAAAAGGAATAAATAATAATGATAATTGATTATTGAATTGGTTACATGAAAATGTCAACATTTCCAAATGTTCACACAAAATGTGTGCACGTAAATCTGAAAAGTTGTATCTATTAAATATAATAAAAGAAGCTTTAGGGTGCCACGTGACATTTTTTAAGAAGCCTCACTGACACGTGTCAGTATTTTATTCGTCAAATCTCTTATTTTCCCGCCGAAATTAATCAATCAATTTTAAGCAGCAGCAATTAATATGTTTCTTAAAATCCATAATTTCTTAGTATCAGTTTCTAAATAAATTTCAACATATTTACAATTTAACCGAATTAATATCGTTTCTTAAAATAAATCATTAACTTTGTGAACGAATTCTGTATGATTTGAATTCGAGCTCTTAATTTATTACTTATTTTGCAAATATTCTTGAAGAAGACATATATTTCAATTTCCACGCCTTTAATAATTCATCCTTCTAACAAGGAATTAGTTGCAATTGAATTACAGATCTTATGACATTCAGTTTCCTTGATTCTTGCTATATTTTAATTTCAAATTCCGTTCCAAATATTCATTCCTTCCATTTTCGTTTTGAAAGTGAATTAGGTTGCAGAAACCAGAGGAGATCAAGGAGCCATAAAATGCTCTGTACAAGGAATGACGTTTGATTTAACACCTAAGCGTGCGGGTACGTCAAATCCTATAACTTTGTCGTCCTGATTTATCATCCTCTTTTTTCATATTTGCAAATTCAGAAATAAGCTCGGTTAAATTAAGGATCTCTGTTGATTCAACCTTCAAAATTACTGATTATCATCAATCTCCATGGAATTGCAAGTGTTTTAGATTTGTTGGCCTTTCTATCAAATTTCTTGGAAGTGCGACCCCATTTGGTTTTAGTTACATATGTTTCCATAAATGATTTGGTTTCATTTAGACTTTACAAATTTCAATTGGCGATGTATTATTCCGAAGGCGTTCTAGGAGAAAAGTATGAACGAGAGGTAAAATTTCGTTTCTAAAATTCAATTAAACGTTGATTTAAGTAATAGGATTACCTTAAGATCGATTAGTTGAGGACTCAACTTTAACGTCACTTATTAATTTACTGTTTGCGCCTTAAGTTATAGGTTTACCTTAAAATTGATTTAAGTAATATGATTACCTTAAGATCGATTATTGTAATTAATTAGTTAATTTAGTGTTTGCGCAGAGCAAGTAATATTTATTTTCTTATTTTTCAAATATAGTGAGATTTATGTATATAATCATAGTTTCTCCAACATGGTTTTGTGGAGAAATGGCTTGAAGAGATTCGGTCTTGGATGGTCAAGTTTAAGGATGCTGTTTTCCAGATTAAAGTGAGGTATTATTATTATTTGCGATTTTGTTTCTGCAAGTGCAATATGTTTTTCTTCTATAATTGATGCAGAATGATCATCAATCCTCATTGATATAGAACTTGCTATTCTTTGCATTGTGTAGATTGTGTGTGTGTTTTTTTTGTAATTGTAGATATTCTAATCAATAATTACTTTATTATTACCGGATGCATTTTTACATAGTGCTCTCGTGTTTTTTTTTTCTTTTTGGAGAGAAACAAAGGGAAAGTCTAAAATAAGTTGCCTTTTTGAATTATGAAAAAGGAAGGAAAGGTGATTCCAAACAAGATAAGGTGATCAATTTTTTCATTTTAAGCTACTTTTACCCATATCACTTTATCTAGGAGTTCATGTGCATTATTTGACCCGTTCACTCAATCTGGTTTTGATGTGCACAAGAAAAACTAATCGGTTTTGGATGAGTATTTTTGTTTATTTGTTTTTCACCTTAGTTAAGGCTTCAAAATATTAAAACTAGGAGAAAATGAAAACTCAATATTAATAAGTATTTCAATTATCACATCACTTCATATGGTTGAAATACAAAAGGCAAAAGGAGATACTTGTAGAATTTCATAAGGTACGTAAGATAAATTTTATTTCTTAGATGAGTACTTAGATTAATTTTATACATGACCACGTATAAATTTTATAGTACCAGCTTAAAACTTGATTAATTATATCGCCTATTGATTTAACATTTATGCATGAAGTCTTGAAATTAATAGTCAAACTTTAACCTTCAAATATGTATGTTAAAATTTTTAAGTTTCACTATTATAAAATTACCAATGCAGTCCGGGTAACGATGGTAATACACAATGGTTAGATATTTTTTTATGTCTTTCTTTATTTTCTTTTTAAAATTTTTACTGTTAATATGTTTTTAACAATTTATTTTTAAGAAATTAAATTTTTTAATTTTAAATGCAGTGCTTAAAATTATACTCCTTGATTTGAAAAGGTTGACTATCTCAGGTCTATTTCTACCCAAAAAAATAGGTTACTTTTATATCAAATTAATAATTTAGTCTGTAATAGTCAAAATCACATTTATTATAATATACCATACATCATTTTATCATAATGTATGCTTTAGGTTAGTTTTTTGTAGTCAAGTTAATATTTAACTTATCATACAACAGATTCACTAACACTAAAATTGATATTTTACTTTGACCCTAATTTTCAGGTTGTTAACATATTAGGGTTACTGTGTTAAACTTAACCCTAATTAACGATATTAAAATTTTAGTTTTTTGAATAATTTCTAATTTTTTAATTGTGGCCCGAAAGCACATCATACAAAAACTTTATTCTCATATTTGATTGTGACTCTATTTATATGAGCATTATATATTTTTCATATCATATACGAGTATGTAATAATTAAGCAATTAACAATTAATTTTTGTATTTTATAAACATTACGTTTAGTAAAATTATTGACAGCCCGTGATTTTTCACGGGTTATAACCTAGTTCATTAAATATATAAAAGGATGACTTTTGACCCGTTTGACATGTTCTATTCATTTGAGTGTTTGACATGATTCTTTTTTAAAAAAAAAATTGTTAAACCTATTTGACCCGTTAGAGATTAAACATATAGCTTATTATGTTAGTGTTTTTTATTCTAATTTAGTGTTTTCTATTAAAAGTATTTTAAATATCTTATCTTAAAATTAAAAACTTTGTACCAAATAAATTATTAATTTTGTTTCGGATAGAAGAGCAAAGTATCTCATCAAATGGTCTTGTTCAAAATCCACATATTCCTGTGACAAAACTTTTAAGAATTATTCATTAAAAAATTATCACCAGAAATATATCCTTTAAGGCATTAACACGGTCAAGTTTGCATATAGATTAGTGGTTAATTATGACCCGATGCATATGACAAATTTTATATAATAATGATTTATCACTAATCATATATGTTAATGTAATTTTCAAAACTACTTACATTAATCCTGATCAAATCAAGTGGTTTTTGGTAGATACCAATATTAATTGGGTCGGGTCGGGTCGGATCAAACCCATTCATTTTTTTGTTTGTTTCTTTGACCATATGATCCATCGATTGGGGGCAACTTTGACCCATTAAACTCATAAGCTATGAAAGATGATTTAAAAATGTGATAGAATTAATGAATCATTCAAATTAGTAATTACCAAGGTAATTTTTCAATTAGAATAAAATTAATCAAAATGTAATTGTTCACCCACTTGAATCGTTACAACAATTGTCGTTTTCACCCGCCGCATTAGCGCGGACATAGTTAATACAAATTTATGAGTTATACAAAAAATCTATATTTTATTTGTGGATAATATACGTGCATTAAATATATACCCTCAAAGCATAAATCACACAACTAATTAATTGAATCAATCATTCTACATTGATTAGTATCCATGCAGACTTTACATACAAATGTATCTACATACAAATATTAAATATATATAGCATCTATTGTAGTACATATATTAAAATATATGTGTAGCCTATAAAGAAATCACTAAGAAAAATTAATTATTTACAATTACCATCGCATGAACTAAAAAAAAACAAATTAAAAAAATATCAACAAAAACTCTTGAATAAACCTTCGGATCATCGTAACTTTAAGGTTCACGTATCTAGATCAACATACAAAACAATCCTACAACCGCCTTGCGTCACCACAGCATTTACTTCCGGTTGCCCTCTCCGGCCATTAACCATCCATCTCGGTAACGTTTTCATCACATCGGAACTCTCTTCATCGGACTCATCATCATCACCGGCAAATTGTGATACCGGAAGAACTGTAAGGTGTACAACCACCGTGTTCTGGTGAAATTCCTCCGGTAGTACTTCCGACCAATCGGAATTAGGGTGCCTTGTAACATGACTGTGAAGTGATCTTATCGACCGAAAATAGCGATTGCACATAAAACACATGGGGTTACCGTGCTCGTCGGCGCTCGGGAAAATGTGTTTATATTTTTTCTCCATGTATTACCCTTCAATTTCTTTTTTTATTAATTGTCTGCAAATTTAAGAAGGAAAGAAAATGTTAAGTAAGAGATCAAAAATGTGAAAAATTCAAACTGATCGACGAACAATTTTTTTAGTTACATACATAAAACATTTGTAATTGCTGGTGCTTTATTCCTAAAATGATGCGCCGTTTATTTATTATTGTACAAGGTTTTTACGTGTGTCATCGGATCTTATTGACAATCTTTCTTTTTTTATACATCAAATTTCATCACTTAAAAAGTACAATTCAATATCCAGATCACCATGTTTTGAAGAAAAATACGCGCGCAGTGTTTCAACGCATTATATGTTTGAAAGAAAAAAAAATGTTTATTTGATTATGATTCACCGTAGGTTAATGTTATTTCAAAGAAAAATAGATACCGGAAAGTGAAACAAAGAGGGTGGTGTGTTGGTATTCGGCGATCAAGTGGGTGTCTCTGGGAGGAATATTACGACAGCGTTCGGTGGGTAATATGATCAAGAAACTATTAGCGTATGTTTGGAGAGCTTGTGATGAAAGAAGATGTATATAATGAGGTAGGGTTTTGATAGATTTGGTTTTTGATAAATGATATTTATTCTTATCATTTGTTTTTATTCATATTCATAAATACTTAATAAGATATCATTTTTAATCCACTAATTCTATCTCATTATATTATCCATTGATTTTGACACATATTTTGATATAATGAATATGAAGATAAATATGAATAAATGATAGAAAGGAATACTAAATCAAAACACTTCCATATTATTACAAAGAAGATCCCGATAATATCGATTCAAATTAATTTTTAGGGGTTCGAGGATATGCATAATCTATAAAATGATTATTATCATTTGAATAATAATGAGATATGATACGGAACGCATAAGACTAGTGCCAACGGTAGGTGCAGTTGCACCGCCAGTTGGCCGCCGGTACTGCACACCGTTGGCACGGTAGGTGCAGTTTTTCCGTCGGTTGGGCTAAGCCGGTTTGGAGACGGGGAGAAGGGGTTCGCCGGTTGATTTTGGTGGGTCCAAAGGGGTATTTTGTGTGTGTGTGTGTTTTATAATGGTGGGTCCCAAAAAATTAAAGGGTAGTGGTATTGTTGGCATGGTTACGTCAGTTTAGTGTCGGTTGGAGGGTGAGTTGACGTGACGCTGATTTGACAACAACTGATGGTATCAGTTTGCCAAACCATTGGCACCGGTCTAAGCCCGTCCGAATCAGTCGGGAAACGGCACTCCCCTCGCAGGAAGGGCCCATCATTCCATCTACAATCATGGCTAATTTGACAATTTTATCCCTGGATTACAATAAAGAAGAGCAAATTACATCTAAGGTCTCTGTGGTTTACCACTTATTGCAGCCACAATCCCTAAACTTCATTAAGTACACTGGGAGTCCCTAGTGTTGCCATTTTGTTACACCCGTAGTCCCTGAAGCAAACGTCCGTTAAAAAGCTCTGTTAAATCACCCATGTGCACATCACATGATGGATAGTTTGGTAATTGTCCACCCATTCCTCAAAGTTAAACCCGAGTAAATTACATGGAAGGTCCCTGTGGTATACTACTTATTACAGCTTTAGTCCCTGAACTTCATTTATTACACCGGAAGTCCCTGGTGTACAGGGGAGGACCTACTATAGGTCCCGCGGTGGCACGGGATACTACTCAAATTTTTTCTCACAGCGTAAATTTTTTAGATTTTTTTTTGGTATTATGGTGTAGTGCTTCTTCCAGATTAAAAAACCTATCAATAGCCCAAATCAATTTTTTTTTAAACCTATCAATCAATAGTCTAAACTCAAAGCCCAAAAAAAAAATCTAAACTAAATATAAAATAATCCAAAGTGCGTATCGTGTACTTTTTTTAGTTTTAGGTCTATAAAGTTAGTAGTTGTATTTTAGGTTTATGAAATTAATAATTAATTATTGAAGACTTGGTGTATATAATCAAACATTGTGTTTATGTAATAGAGTCATTTATGTAAAATTCTTTTTTTGTTTGGACGCATTGCCCCTTGGACGCCACTAGGGACGCTGCTCCTAGAACCCTGCAAGAGATTGCAACCCCCTTTACTCCTGCCTTTTTATCCCCGCGAGAGTGCTACCGCTGATAGAAATATCTAGTTCCGCCCCTGCTGGTGTATACACTTCAACCTTTATTGTCGCGCCACCAACCCCATGAAAAGTCAATCCGAACGGACACGAATGGGGCCTTGTTCATGTTTGTTTGTTAAGGAAAAAATGTGTTCGTAAACGGTTCACCAACACTTCTCGAACTAAATTTTGTGTTCGTGTTCGTTTGTTAAGAAAGTTTAGTGTTCACGAACGGTTCGTGAACGAGGGTAACAAACATAAACGAACATAAAGAAACACAAACAAGCATAAAGAAACACAAACGTATACGAAACAAACATAAACAAACATAAACGAACACGAAACAAACACAAACGAACGTAAACAAACTCAAACGAACACTAACAAACGAACGTAAACAAACGAACACGAACAGATGTTCACGAACGTAAACGAACGAACGGGCATTTGTTCGTGTTCGTTTGTTTAACTAAACGAACACAAAATCTTGTTTGTGTTCGTTTGTAGGCCTGTAAACGAACCGAACGAACACGAGTGGAGTCTTGTTCATGTTCGTTTGTTAAGGAAAAAATGTGTTCACGAACGGTTCGCGAACACTTATCGAACGGAATTTTGTGTTCGTGTTCGTTTGTTAAGAATATTTAGTGTTCATGAACGGTTCGCGAACGAGGGTAACAAACATAAACGAACATAAAGAAATACAAACGTACACGAAATGAACACAAACGAACACAAACATATACACTAGGGACTTCCGGTGTAATAAATGAAGTTTAGGGACTAAGGCTGTAATAAGTAGTATACCACAAGGACCTTCCATATAATTTACTCGGGTTTAAATATGAGGAAGGGGTGGACAATTATCATACTACCCATCATGTGCTGTGCACATGGGTGATTTAACAGGGTTTTTTAACGGACGGTTGCTTCAGGGACTACGGGTGCAACAAATTAATGGCAACACCAGGGACTTCCAGTGTACTTAATGAAGTTTAGGGACTGTGGCTGCAATAAGTGGTAAACCATAGGGACCTTAGATGTAATTCGCTCAATAAAGAATGAGGTACTTAATTTATTTACGGACATGGTTAATGGATTTTATCTAGCATTAGAGTTTAAATAGTTCTACCAGTATGAATTGTGTATATAATCACTATTCTTTTTTTCATGATTTCTAAATATAATATTAATTATGTTAATAATCCAATTTTCTTAACCAAATTAAGTTAAAATGGTTATTATCTGTAAAAAACATCGTCACATTCGACCCATTTTACTTATCTTACTTTTAATAAGTTTTCAATGTTTACTCGTTCGATCTGATTCTTTGACAAAAATGTATAACCTATTTTTCAGCTCATAAGGCTGTCCATTTTAGCGTTTTTTTTTTTTTTTTTTTTTTTGTTTTTTTTTTTAATATAGAAGCTACAACCCTCGTGTATAAAACGATAATTTGTTTTTCAAAGTTATAAACTTTAAGCTTTTAAATTTTTTGAAAATCTTAAGGAACATATCCAATGAAGGGAGAACTCAAAATCTGATGAAGATTGTAATGACAATTCTTATTTCTTAACCAATAATTTAATAAATCTTGAATTATTATTAGAAAATGTTTTGGCCTAAATATTCAAAAATTCTGATAATGAATCAAATTTTCCTAAATGATTGGTTAAAAATTATCCTTACAAGATCCTAACCCCGTATATAATATTACATAATTTAAAGTTTTTATCTACTTTATAAATAAACAAATAGCAATATGTATACAAGATTATAATGATGGTTAAATTTGTTTAATTTGACCAATCACCCAAGGTACAAATGGTGGGGTTTATTCCTCATAGGTGGAGGGTTCGAGGGAAGACATACTGCCCCTTGTTGATGTCACTGTCTAGGCTCGAACCACTAACTTACTAATTAGCCGTTCAAAAAAAATAAAAAAAAAATTGTTTAATTGGATGGTTAGTGGGAAATGAGTCCCATACTTTTTGAATAAAGTGGGGCTAATGATGTTTAAAGGTAATAGTAAGGGTAAATGAGTCATTTCATTTTGTTAAAGTAGATAATTAGTAGGTGTGAGTCCCACTATTTTTTACCAAATAAGGTAATTTTCCAAAGTGTATCACTTATTTTGAATTACCTCAAAAAGGAAAATGTAATTTTCTTTTGCTTGGTTAACCCTTAGGAATCGTAAAATTAATATTCCTTGGGTTGATTTGCTAATAAACCCTTTGTAATGTTTTAGTCTAGCATTTTGCTAGACTCAAGTTTTTTTTTTATTATATAGTGTGGAGGTCCTCGGAAGAGTGATGACAATGCCGTAGCTCGACTCGTTGCCTTCTTTTTTGTTGTTAAAAAAAAAGGGGGAAAATGAATCATTTATGTTATTTTGAATCAGAGGAAGTATAAAATTACTTTACATGGATAAAAATTGTTCTGTAAGAATCACCTCCCATATAAGAATAATAAATTTGATTTTGTATAAATATAAAAATTGATTGAAAGTTAAACATGTAAATACGTCATTTTTTAACATGTTTAAAAATCCTAAGTGGTGTTTAACTAGTTTATGTTACTTTTCGTTATCATAAGGTTCCTCCTTCGTAAAAAATACTCAATATGTCCAAAAAAAACACTTATCATTTCACTTTAGCATAAGTCTTAAAGTGATTATTAGTGGTGTGGTCATTAATAATAATTTTGATTTAAATATGAGATTGTTTTGAAGAGAGAAAAATAGTTAGTGAAAAATTAGTGGTGAGGTCCTTAGTAGTAATATTCCCTCCGTCCTACAAAAAAGTTCTCATTTCACTTGGGCACAAATATTTAGGAGATAGTTAGTAGTGGAATCTTTGATATTATTTTTAATTAAAATATAAGGTTATTTGGAGAGAGAAAGTTTTTTTAAGAGATAATTAGTGGTGGGGTCCATGATAATAATACTTCATCCGTATCACAATAAGTGATACATTTGGAAGATCACGGAGTTTGAGGTAAAATATTAAGGTAGAGTTAAAATATATTAAAGTATGATTAAAATATATTAAAGTAGATAGTTAGTGGATGATGGGTCCCACTTTTCTTGAATAAAGTGATATTAATTAGTTTTAAAAGTAAAAGTAAGGGTATAAGGGTAATTTCACTTTATTAAAGTGGATAGTTAGTGGAGGTTGGATCCCAAATTTTTGCCAAATAAGGTAACTTTGAAGTGTATCACTTATTGTGAAACATCCATAAATGGAAAGTGTATCACTTATTATGATACGGAGGAAGTATTATTTTATAGAAATGAGAATTTTTTTGTGGAATAAAATTTAAGGTGGAAATGAGAATTTTTTTGTGGGATGGAGGGAGTAATATTTTATTTTGTGGAGTCTATCAAATGTAAGAAATGAAAAGTTTTTTATGTGACAAAAATTTAGTATGAAATGAGAAGTTTTTGGTGAGACGGAGGGAGTAAAACAAACTTACAATTATATAAAGAAATTTCTAAAAACAAATAGATTTAAGAAGTTTTTTCTTCCCCATATTTCTTCCCGCTAAAAATGTCAACAATCAATCCAAAACATCTCATATCAAATTCATTTGATACAATGAAAATTGAATTAGATTTGAAGATCGAGACAGTATAACTAAGCAATGCTCAATTATGGTAGAAAGCGATCATTCCTGCACATTTCTATTAATTAATTGGATATCGTTTGATCTTCTGTCAGTAGCATTGTAAAAGTACCTCAGAGTTTTGGAATCAATCGCGCGATTGCGAATTTCTGTCATAATCGAAGGGGAAAATAATCAGGTGGCTCATAGATCACCAAATACGGTTGAAATTATACAAAATCGACGGTGTAAACGGAATCGCCGCCGGTGAATTTTGTACTCTTGTACGATCTCCGACCATAATTGAATCAGAAAGTAGATCGATAATGGAAGGTGACGTATTGTACAAGACAAGAACACGTGGTCGGTTGAGAATCGATGCTGATTCGTTATCGAGGTAATATCTCCATTGTTGGTTATATTTTAATCTGATTGTGACCTAAATTTGTCTTTATTATACGAATTTTGCATATACAGTTGAATATGATGATTTGAGTTATTGTGAGTTATGGAAGAGTCCAATTAGGTCTCCTGGATCGGTAATTTTAAAGTAAAACCTATAGATTCATTTGTCCTTTTGGTTGTTTTTATTACGTAGATTGAAGTCTGTTCGATGCTAGAAATCTGGAATAGAAACAAATTGATTCATGATTGTTTGTATCCTTCATGGATGTTAATAATAATGGGACCTTAATGTACTTTACTAATAGTTTATTGCTTTAAATTTGGATTCATGCTCAACTACAACCTTGAAAAGTATATCCTGAATTAAGCTTTCAGACTTTCAGTAGGTGATTCATGATTAACCGTCGATCAGCACAATTCTAATTGCATTTAATTTTTAATTAGTATGAGTTTGTGCACAATAATCATGCATAATTGTGTGTTCAGTTAGTAAGTAATTTACCCTCCAAACACTCCAACAAGATAGGATTAAATTGACCATTTATGTATAGACATATTTTTGTTTTCTTTGAAGCTGCCAAAATCCCTCATCTGTAAAGCTTTACATAAACATATCTACACATATGATACGCACGTGTAGTAGTGTGTGTATATGTATGTACATATAACATATGTGTGTGTATATATATGTATATATATAGATATACATATGGTGGAGAGAAACACACGTACATGAAGGAAATCTACAACCTCTGCCTCATATCTAATTTATCCTGTTTTGATGATTTTGTTACACTGATTAGGCCGTTTAAAAAGACAAATTAGTGATGTTTTTGTTTCATTGTTTTGATATATTTATCCTGTTTTGATATATTTATCTTGATCAATACTTTCCTTTTCTCTGTAGGAAGATATTCCGTCATGTTTGGGCCACAAGTTTAAGATGTTGGTCACTTTGGCAGGTTCTTTCCTCATCTCTTTAGGTAAAAAACAAAATGGAAAACAATGATTTGTTTTTCTGTTTATATTCTTTATGATGTACCAATATGACCATATGATATAACTTTATCCCTCCTAGTCCTTGGCCTTTTTTCAATTATTAAATTGAGTTATTTTATCCAGTGTTATAAAACTCGGTCTACTCTGCGTCGAGTTGGCTCAAATTGGTCAAAAAACTCAGTAAAATTCACCAAACTCAGTCAAAACTCGGGAACTCAGTCAAAAATCGAAAACTCATTCAGAGTCAGTCAAATTCTCAAAAAGCCTAACTTTCCCACCACCCAATTCTCCAAAATACATGTAAGTTATTAGTGTTATTATTATTAGTATTTATATACAATGGTCTAATTATAATGCCTACGACCTCCTAACTCCTAAATCATTTTATTTGAAGATTTGATTATTAATGTAATAATTGCATTAATAATTAAGACACTAACTTTTTATTAATCTATGGGATAATGTATAAGTAGGGCACTTAACTTTTCAAAATTTTTTCATTAAGGCCTCAATACTGTTAGAGGCTTAGAGCTTGGCATTTTAAGGATTTTGCAAGCTCATACTCAGCTCGATTATGCTTATTTAAGCTCACGTGTACACACAATAAGCCTAAATGATTCATATAAATATATAATTATATAAGTATATAATATATATTATTATATTATTATAATAATTCATATATATTAGCTCGTTTAGGCTTGCGAGCCTAAATTAGCTCTTTGTCTGAAGCTCGGGCTCGAGCTCGAGCTCGAGCTCGAGCTCGTTTAATAAATGAGCTCTAAGCTAAGTTGAAGCTCGATCTCGTTTCACTCGAGCTTTTATCGATATTTTATTGAGTCGAGCTCGAGTAGCTCACGAACAGCTCAACTCAATTATACAGTTATACCCCTAGCTTTGTAGCGTGCTTGTACACTATCCCTTAATTATTATTTTTTCTTCTATAAAAGGTGTTTATGGGTTGACCCGTTTCAACCCGAACCCATTACCCGCCCAACCTGTCCATCTTGCCACCTCTAATTCTCTCCCTCCTTTGTTTAATAACACAACAAAAGTGAAATTTACAAGCCACTAAATTGATTTATTTATATTTTATATTCAACCAACAAGAACACTATTATGATCATTCGAGTCCACAAACCCATTCACAGGCACACACAAACTAACAAACGATAACGCCTTATTAAAATGCTTTGCTTTAGTCCCAAGATACTCACTCCAAGTAACGGGCCGGAACAAAGGCGGGTGAAAATTATCGGTTAATTTCGACAAAGGCGAAATCCGAACATTAGATGGCGGGCCATAAAGATAAGCAACCGAAAGCCGATGTTGGGTTCGGTTAACCATGGCCCGATGTAGAACACTCGAATACAGCCCGTTTGATAATATATGCAACAAATCTCCCACATTTACCACAAGTGACCCTGCTATTGGTGGGACCGTGACCCAGCCCGTTTCTTTTTTGTGGACTTGCAGCCCGCTTGTGTTGTTTTGGTGCAAGATTGTTAAGAGGGTTGAGTCTGTGTGGGCGGCCAGGCCCATGGCCCGGTCTGGGTCCGGGCAGGCTGGGTAGGAGTTTAGTTGGAGGGCTGGGCAGGCTTCTTTTAGGTCGCCAGCTGGACCGGCCCATTTTATGTCTCCGGTTGTTATGCCTAGTGATCCGAGGATTAGCCACATTAACTTGTTGGCTAATTTGTTCATCTCATTTTTGTAGTCTTCGATTACATCGCTGGAAAATAAAAAAATATTACATGATGTTCTTTTTTTTTTGAGTAAATATGATATTTCATATTATTACATATAAACATTTTTTGTTTATTAATTTCTAGAAGTGGCAATTTCAACCCATTCATGCATAAAAGTTCCTAAGTAATTTTATTCTAAACGTTATTTTTACTTCTAAAATAAGATGATAGTTATAATCGTACATGACACACTAATTATTCCTTAAAAATTTATAATCTTTGGATGATAAACGTTTTGGGTCAACCCAGGTCAGCCCATTTGACCTATTCAAGAAATACCTGTTTTGACCAGATATCCAACCCACCTGACCCGCCCATTTTTCCAAGTCTATGATTTTCCATTCGGGCTTGTGAGACTGATGACAATTTCCTTTTTTTATTTAAAAAAATGGGTTTATTTCATAGAATGTTAATCAAGTTTCAAAAATGTTCCATCTAGGTCACTCAAACTTTGCTTTCACTGTAGAATAGTAACTAAGTTTCGAAATTATTCCAATCATGTGAAATTTACCTTCTGTTACAGGTTATCAAGTCACCTTCTATAAATTTATATATAAAAAACATATAATTGGAAGACTTAAATTTATATATAAGATGACCCGGTAACCTATAATAAAAAGGTAAATTTCACATGATTGGAATAATTTTGAAACTTGGTTATTATTGTAATTTATATATCAGCCATGCATTAGTTTAAACTATCATCATCCAAAAGAATCGACTTTAAAGTTCTTCTACTATTTCTAGAAAATAATTGCTAAAAATTTAACACACGAGCATGAACTCCTAACTATATTTAGAATAAGAATAAAAATAATAGTAACAACAAAATTTTCTTACCAAAAGATTCCAAAACTTTTGGGCCACAGTTTTTTTGCATGTTCATACGGCGATCCAACGATCGTAAACCCTTCAGACCACATAAACTTAGAAAAAAAAGACGAAATTCTCGCAACACCATAACCCGAAACACCATCAGGAGATCTAGCAGCTTTTAGTTTCTGTTGAATAGGTAAGTCAAACAATTTCCTTCCAGAAGCTTCCATTTCCTCAAGAACATTCATAGGAATCCCATGATTAGTAACATGAAACACACCCCATGTTTTGCATGCATTTCCAATATGCATCATAACATTTGGATCTTTGAGATCGATTAGTGGGACCCGTTCTGTTAAACTGCAAACGGGCGGATGATTATGATCGTCTGGTGATGACCATTTGTATGATTCTGGGAGTTCTTTCATTGAATTTAAATCGAAATGATTTTCCATTTTTTGACAAAATATAGGAATATGAATATGGATAATAACAGTTGTAATGAAGAAATGAGAAAGATGTGTGTGTGTATATAAAGGGTTGAGGTGAAAGTGACAAATTTGGTGGGGTATGATCAAATATTTTTCATGGGAATATGGGACCCACCAGAATATAATTTTATTTTAATTTTAAAAATTTAAAAGTTTAGGGAAGTTTATAAATTATACTCCCTCCGTCCCACAAAAAAGTTCTCATTTCTATCATAAATTTTGTCCCACAAAAAAGTTCCCATTTCTATTAAATAATATTATTATTATGGGCCCCACTACCAACTATCTCTTAAAAACACTTTCTCTCTCCAATTAACCTTATATTTTAATCAAAAATAGTACTCCCTCCGTCCCACAAAAAAGTTCTCATTTCTAATGGGCACAAGTATTTAGGAGAGAGTTAGTGGTGGGGTCCATGGTTATATTTTGATTAAAATATAAGGTTTTCTGGAGAGAGAAAGTGCTTTTAGAAGATAATTAGTGGTGGGGTCCATAGTTTTAATATTATTTTATTAAGTGGTCCCTCACCATTTGAGAAATGGGAACTTTTTTGTGGGACAAAATTTAGAGGGGAAATGGGAACTTTTTTGTGGGACGGAGGGAGTACCAAATACCCCACTATCAACTATCTCCTAAATACTTGTGTCCAAAGGAAATGGGAACTTTTTTGTGGGACGGAGGGAGTAATTATTATAGTTGGTGAAGGGAAATGCATATGACTGATTTACCCCACGTGTTTACGTGAAAATAAACGTCTGTTTAGGTAAAGGACCACGAGTGAAAAAGGTTTTAGAAATATGGATTACCAATGTAATTTTTAAAACTAAAAGATTATATGTGAAATTTGGTACAAACCATAAGGACGATTGGTGTAATTTACTCTAGATTATGAGTTATATAACATCTAAAAACCTAGATTACTTTTCCTTTGTTAACTTATTCTCATAAACAAGGGGAATCCTTGAAATTAATAATTTCAGAAGTTTGCATAAAGTTAAAAAGTTAACGGAAGTTTGTATAAAGTTAAAAAGTTAAGGGAAGTTTGTATAAATTTAACAATTGTAGGGACTTTAATATGCAAAAACTGGGTTGAGGGACTATTTGTGTAAAATCAGAAAGTATGTTGCCTTTTTTAATGGTATTAACCTTAATTTTTTTGTTCCAGAATCTGCATGTGAATACCCTAGCTTCCATGTAGGTTGTGTTTTAAGAGGTATTTATGTTATTTTATTAATAAATTCAGAATCAAATCAGTGAAGATTCCAAAAAAAAAAGAAAGTATTATTTTAATGTAATCAAAATGAACCTATCTATATAGTTAAGTTTCCTACAACTATGGGCCAGCTGGAGTAGTATCCATACGATGGTATATGGCCAACTTGTCCTCTACAGAGGTCCAAAAGGCAGGGCTGGAAATACGGGCAAATCGGCCAGCCCAGAAACACTTTTTTTTTAAATAAAAATATTAAATATTATTACATCACTACATTTTTACCATAATAATCTAATTTTTTCCCCTCAATAAAGCAATTTAAAAGGTTTGATTCATTAGATGACTTTTAACCCATTTGATTATATTGAATCATTTTTTACTCGTTTATGTATAAACGGGTCAAAATTGCTACTCTATCAAAACAAAATTGTTACAAGACAAATATGATAACTTAAGGTAAAGGAAATTGTCTATGCTAATTATTAAATATTTATAATTGATTAATTTACCTCGTTATTCGATCTCTCATTTACTTGTAATTATCCTGAACCTGACATGAAACATTGTCAGGATCGATTAACTATATAGAAGTTAATAAACACCTTAGATCTAATTGAATATAGAAGTTGCAGCGGATCAACACTATATCAATGTAATTAAGAACAATGAACTGTAAATAATATGCGAAAGTATTAAGAACACAGTTTCACAAAAAGCTTCAATGTATATTATCGAGTTAACAATACACACGTACGTTTACAATTCGTAAGGAACTATTTATAATAGTCCTTGAAGCTAAACTATTTACCCTAGTTATTCTAGGACTTTGATTTACATCGAATTATAAAGATATACATTGATTTACATGCTATAACTATCTCTACGAAGATCTCGGACTTGATATGCTTCCAAAACGCGTATCAGTAGTAAACTGCAATCACCAGTAGTAAATAAGTAACATCAGTAGTAAACTTGGTGATCAGTAGTAAGTCCAATATCAACGTCAGTAGTAACTACTATTGATCAGTAGTATCTTTAATAAGCTTTGATCAGTAGTAACTTTAGTTATAGTCTTCATCAGTATCAACTTCATCAGTAATAACATGTTCTGCCCCATCAGTACTAAGTATGATTAGTACTAACTGCAGCATCAGTATCAAGTTGATCTGTGTTTTGCTCCAACAATCTCCCCCTAAACTTATTGATTATCTTTTAATCAATCAAGTTTCTTTTGTTCTTCTTCTTCTTTCCTTCTCTTCTCTAGGGTTCTTTGATTTTGAGCTTTTCTTTGAGCTATAATGTACTTGTTGTTTCTTTTTGTAAAATAATTCAATTTGTTCTGAAACATTACTTCATCGTATGGCTTCATCATGGTATTTGTGAATATCTGATACATTGTCTTCTCAGAGTGAGGATATTCTTTTTCATATAAGTACAATTCACATACTTTTCCAGATTTTTCAAAGAAGTACATTTGAGCAGTTGGAATTACATTCCAATGATATACATTTCCTTCACTGGTAAATTGTTCTGGATAATTGTCTGGATAAAATGCAGCATCTATCATAGTTGTTAAGTATCCAGCTCCAGATTCTTTCCATGATTTCTTTCTCATTCTTGGTTTTCCAATGATCAGTAATTTAATAACATCACTTCTTGAACAGGACATGATCAATGGTAACCATCCAGTGAATCTCTGTACAACTTTGTCTTCCCTTATGATCTCTATCACATTATTATTCAAAATTCTCCAATTTATGATAGGATTGTTTTGTAAGGGAGCAACTGGTAGATCAAGAACTGGAATTACTTGCTCTGTTTTTGACTTCTTTTGAGCACTTTGTTCTTGAGAGACCATCTTTCTTTTCTTTGTTGATGGCTCACCAGTAGTTGAGATACTATCTTGCTTGATTAATTTTGGACTGATTGGGATTAATACTTTGGCTTTCTTTGTTTCTTCAGCTTCTTGTTCAGCCAAGTCTTTCTTCTTAGCAGTGCAATATTTTTCAATTATAGTCATCATTTTCATTCTACCAAATGACTTTGCACTATGCCCTTTTGTTTTCAGATATTCAATCATATTAGCCTTCTGTTCAAACACATCATCTGTCAATTCACTTTTAGTTTTCTTGCATTCAGATACCAAATATTCAAGGCATTGTATGTGTTCTTCTTCTACTTTTCTGAGCCTTTTGAACTCTGCATGTTGAGCTTCTATCTGGCTGTCTTCTGCTTGAACAGGTGTTTGAACAGGAATTGCACTTTGAACCTTCTTTTTTCTTTTCCTCAAGTGCTTGATACATCTCTACTTTCTCCAAGAATTTTCTTTGTTTTATCCTCCATCTTGATTGTTTCTCTGATCTGACATGATTAATTTTATTCACCATGTGGTGACCTAATGCTCTGTTTGGGTAATCATCATCATATACTTCTTTTCCCTTTCTAATATGAGCTGAAGGTGGAGGTGGAATATATTTCATATCAGGCACACCATTGATTACTATAGAAGGAGAAAATAACCTAAGTTCATTTTGTTGCAGTATTTTTGGATGTGGAGGAAGTGAGCACTCATCAACCTCAAACCAATTCACATTATCATCAATGTCAGGTATGATAAGTGGTTGATCAGGTGTAGGTGGTTTGGTGATGATTTCAAATTTTTCTCTTTCGATTAGCTCTGGTAGCTGTAATTCTTCCTCTTCAGTAGTAACCAGAGTAGTTACTACTGGTGTGATATCATGAGTTACTACTGATAGGGCATCAGTAGTATTTGGTGCTTTCAATTCCTCTTCTTGACTTACTACTGCTATTATATCAGTAGTATGAGTTACTACTGGTATTTCTTTTTCAACTTGTTCTTCCATTGTAGCAGTAGTAATAGGTTCATCTTCTGTAACCATCATTTCTGGGCCTTCATCAACTTTTGTTTCTTTTAAATTTAAGAGAGAGGATGCTGCTGCTGCAATTGATTCATCAATCATGGTCTGTATGTTATCCTTCTCCCCCTTAGTGAGCTCAACTGGTGGAGCCTCACTATCATCAATTTTCTTCTTCAATTTTCTGATGATTTTAGTCTGTTGATAAAGCCTGTGCTCATAGAATCTCATTCTTTTGTTAATGGTGTTCATATGTCTTTTCATTGCAGCCATTGTTTTCCCTTAGTTTGTAAGATACTTGAGACAATCTTGTACAGTGGATTCAAGAGAATCCACTTTATCCGTCAATTGGTTGATTTTAATACTGCCCTCACTCCATCTAGCAAGATCATCGGGCTCACTAACAGGTACATTGGCTTTGAGGTTTTCCATCCTATCCATCAATTCAAAAGATCTGCCCTCATCACTTCTTGGTGATTCATTGGGTCTTTTAGACATCCTCTTCTTCCTAGAAGAAGCAGAGATGCCCCCCCCCCTTGTGGTTTCTTGGCACCGGGGTCCTTTGAGTAACTCCTCAAATGAGTCATCACTCAAAGTTGCCGAGGTCTGGGTCCTAATGATGTTTTCACTGTCCTGTGCACCCACCTTTGGGGCATCAGTAGTGAAAGCCCTCGCCTCATGTCCTCTCTCCTCCTTGGAGGACAACTCTTGGAGCCTGGGGTTTGACTCAATTTGTCGCCTGGTGTCCTTTGAAGAAATTTTCTTTCTTTGATAAATTGTGGAAATATTTTTGGTTTTATCTGGTAGGTCTTCCACAGAGTGAAGAGTAGCACTCTG
Organism: Calendula officinalis; assembly: GCA_963853835.1. Lineage (NCBI taxonomy): Eukaryota > Viridiplantae > Streptophyta > Magnoliopsida > Asterales > Asteraceae > Calendula > Calendula officinalis. The sequence goes on along the minus strand of OY970827.1, from coordinate 74,616,139 downwards.
CAGATTTATATCAAGTTCCTGGGACACATTCAGGACTTCTGTTTGAGTTGGTGATTGAGTGACTATTTGGGGTGGTGTTTGGGCTGTATTTGGGGGTGATGGAGTGGGTTGAGGTTCAATTTGGGTTGTATCTATGATTGAACCCTCTCCAATAGATGTTTGATCTTTGATCATATTAGGAAACAGAGGGGTTTCCTTTCCCGAAAATTTAAATTGTTTTCTCATATTTGAGAAAACTTTCTTGTTCAACTCAGGTAGTATAAAAATGTTTTTAGGAGTTGACAAGTTTTGTAATTCACAGTTTATTATATGTTGTAGAAATCTGGGATACATTAAAAATTTAGAAGAACTGAGATTTCCCAACATACCTTCAAAAATCATTTGAGAAAAATTAAATACTTGGTCTGTGCATAAACAGACAACAGCAGATGCTATTGCCTTATTAAACTCATTCCAAGTACTTCTTTTTGGAGAAGTACAATGCTGAATAGTATGTACTAAGAATTTCCATTGTGGGGAGAGAAGACCCTTTTGAAAGGTTACTATATTCAGTCTTCCCTCATAACCCATTTTTTGTAAAATTTCAGCAATATATTCCTTTGGAAGAGTAAACATACCTGAATCGTCATGTAGTTGTAGATGGTGTCTGATTGATTGTTCTGTTACTGTGATATGCTTTCCATCTACTTTTGATTTGATCATTGATATGGTTGTTCCTTCTGTTTGCTCAGTATTGGTCCAGAAATCCACCAAGTGCTGTTGATATGATTTTGGTTTTACAGTTAAAGCAAACTGTATATACGAATTTCTCAAGAATTTGACGATCGGACGAAAATCTTTTGTGCCGTCGGGATTCTTTAGGAAGGCACACATATTGTGAAATTCTGAGTATTTGAGATCGGTTTGAACATTCAAAGATTTTAGAGTTGCCATTTTTGTTGAATTTTGAGAAGAACAGGAATGAATTTTGTTACTGACGAAGGGTTTTTGATCGTAAACTAGGGTTTATCGAGAGAATTTAGCAAATCGAAGTGAAGATAATGTTAAATTAATCGACTGCCGCCTTTTATATCTTTCGATTTAATCTGCAAAACGACTAACATGCCCTTCGAATCATAACATAACAGTTATTTTCATGGGGGTTAGTTTGGTAATTGTGATTCTGAAAGACCAGTAGTAAATAAGATATCAGTAGTAAAACGTCAGTGGTATCTACTAACATCAGTAGTGACTACGGATTTTGACATCAGTAGTAACTGTGGACATCAGTAGTAACCACTAACACACAAGACCAGTAGTATATGTGAATACCAGTAGTACTGACTTACCAGTAGTATTTGTGTGAACCTAATACACACCAGTAGTATTTAACTACCAGTAGTATTTTGTGCACATGCCTACACACCAGTAATACAGATATACCAGTAGTAAAACACTTAAGTAAATAAATAATATTTTACAACAATAACTTTACACATGATTTTAAGTGAGATTTTAATTTATCAAAATCATTTCAATACTGCTAACCAAGAAGTTGAATCTTCCTACATCAAATGCTTTTGTAAAAAGATCTGCTAATTGATCATCAGTATGGATTTTAACTACTTTGATTAATTTCTTTTCATTACAATCTCTTATAAAGTGAAATCTTATTTCAATGTGTTTGGTTTTTGAGTGTTTTACTGGATTGTTCACAATACTGATAGCACTTTGATTATCAATAAAAATAGGAGTTTTAAGGATAGAGATACCAAAGTCTAGAAGCTGGTTTTGAATCCAGAGTACTTGAGCACAACAAGCAGATGCAGCTACATACTCTGCTTCAGCAGTTGATGTTAATACATTTGTTTGCTTCTTGCATTGCCATGACACCAGTCTTGATCCAAAGAATTGACATCCACCAGTAGTGGACTTTCTATCTTGACATTCACCTCCATAGTCACTATCTGTGTAGGCTATGAGTTCAAAGGGAGAATCATGTGGATACCATAGACCTAGTGATGGTTTGCCTTTCAAGTATCTGAATATTCTTTTAACAGCCTGCAAGTGTAGTTCTTTGGGTCTTGCTTGATACCTTGCACACACACAAACACTATACATAATGTCAGGTCTTGATGCAGTTAAGTACATCAAAGAGCCTATCATTGATCTATATAAGTGTTCATCTACATCCTCCCCCTCAATATCAGGATGTAGGTGTTTGTGTGTTTCCATTGGTGTACTTGCACTTTTACTGTCTTTCAGCTCAAACTTTTCCAAGATGTCTTTGACATATTTTGATTGATTTATCAAAATACCATCTGTTCTTTGATTGACTTGGAGTCCAAGGAAGAAGTTCATTAGACCCATAGAGCTCATCTTGAATTTAATCTGCATCAGTTCTTCAAATTCTTTGCATAGTAAATCATTGGTTGAGCCAAAGATGATATCATCTACATAAATTTGTACCAGTAGTATATCATCTTTGACTTTCTTTGTAAACAAAGTTTTGTCAATGGCTCCTCTTTTAAAGTTGTTCTTCAATATGTATGATGATAATGTGTCATACCATGCTCTTGGTGCCTGATGTAGGCCATACAGAGCTTTATCCAATTTGAACACATAATCACCATGTTTTGGATCTTCAAAACCTGGAGGTTGGCATACATAGACCTCTTCTTCAATCTTCCCATATAAGAATGCACTCTTCACATCCATTTGATAGACTTTAAATTTCTTGAATGAAGCATATGCTAGAAATATTCTTATGGCTTCAATTCTAGCAACAGGAGCATATACTTCATCATAGTCTATTCCTTCTTCTTGAGTGTATCCTTGGGCTACAAGGCTGGCTTTGTTCTTGATCACTATACCTCTTTCATCTTTCTTGTTTCTGAAGATCCATCTTGTTCCAATGGCTCTTTTTCCTTTGGGTAGAGGTACAAGTGTCCAAACAGCTTGTAACTTAAATTGAAGGAGTTCTTCTTGCATTGCCTCAATCCAGTTTGAGTCCTTCATTGCTTGTTGGATCTTCTTTGGCTCATCCTGAGACAAAAAGCATTCAAACATACACTCATTAGCAATAAGACTTATATTACACATGTTTGCAGTTAAGCTTTTATTTAATTTGCTTCTTGTTTGTAGTGGTGAGTTAACATCACTTAGAACAGGGTCTAATGGATGGTTTTTCTGAGTCCTTGTGGTTGTAGTTTTATCAACTACTAGTTGATTTTCAAGATTGGACTCATTTGTCTCAGGTAGTTGTTCTTCTAGAGATCCTTCATTGTCATTGATGTTTGGTTCATCATCATCTTGGTCAGAGTTACTACTGCTATTGTCTTCATTGAGATCAGTAGTATTGTAGTTGTTACTGGTATCAGTAGTATCTCGAGAATCTAGGTTATTGTTGGGACCAGTAGTATTTTGAGTACTATTACTGGTATCAGTAGTATTTGAATTACTAATGTCCTCATTCTCAGAGTTACTACTGGTTCCAGAATTTGAGTTGTTACTGTCCTCAGTATTAACTATGGGAGCAGTATTAACTACTATGTATCTCATTTCCTCTTGACCAGTATTGACAGATGATGTTGCTTCCTTTTAAGTGTGACAAATTGAATTGCCTGCATTGAAATCCATGTTAGAATTAAAAGATTTGGTTAGATTGTCTATGTCAAATAGCCAATCTGGACCATTTCCTTGTTCATTAGGTACATTTTCATTAAAGGATACATTGATGCTTTCTTCAATTATCCTTAATCTCTTGTTGAATACTCTGTATGATTTGCTTTGAGTAGAGTATCCTACAAAGATTCCATCATCAGCTTTGCAGTCAAATTTACCAATTTGTTCTCTTGTAATCAGAATAGTACAAGGACAACCAAATGATTTCAAAAAGCTTATAGAAGGTTTTCTTTTATTAAAAAGTTCATAAGGTGTTTTAAAATGTGGCTTTACTATTAATACTCTGTTCTGAACATAACAGGCAGTATTAACAGCTTCAGCCCAAAAAGTAATTGGTAATTTTGAGTCTGCTAGCATTGATCTTGCTGCTTCTATGATGGTTCTATTTCTTCTTTCAGCTACACCATTTTGTTGTGGAGTTCTAGGTGAGCTGTATTGCCTGTCAATACCTTTAAAATCACAAAAGTTAATTAAGTTAGCATTTTTAAATTCTGTGCCATTATCACATCTTATGGCTTTAACTTTTTGATCAGATGTGTTCTCCAGTTTGACAATTAAGTTCTTTATGAGTTCACTTGTTTCATCCTTTGTCCTGAGAAAGAAAACCCATGTATATCTGGAAAAGTCATCAGTAATAACAAGACAATATTGTTTCTTTCCAATACTCATTACATTTGTAGGTCCAAAAAGGTCCATATGTAAGAGCTGTAAAGGAACAGAAATAGAGTTCACAGTTTTGGACTTATGAGAAGTCTTGTGTTGTTTACCATTTAGACATGCAACACAATGATGATCACACATGAATTGTTTTTGAGGTAGTCCAATGACCAAATTTCTTTTTACTAAATTGTTCATGTTTTTGAAATTTGTGTGACACATCCTTCTATGCCATAGTTCTGATTCAGTGGTGTTTGCCTTGGATATAAAACAGTTGACCTCATTTGAAGAAATGAGTTCTCCCCCTATATCTAGGCAATACACATTGTTTCTCCTTGGAGTTCTTAAAACAACATATTTTTCATCTAAAATAAAGTCAGGAGAAAGAATGATGCACTCAATGTCTGTGAAAAGAATTTTGTTCTTTTTATCACAAACTTGAGACACACTGACAAGATTGTATTTCAGTTCAGCTACATAAAATACATCATCAAAGGTAATTTTGCCATTAGTAACAGTACCTTTACCTGTAATCTTACCTCCCTGTGGATTCTCACCAAATGCCACATATCCTCCATCAAATGACTTGAAATCTTTAAGAATTTGCAGATTTCCAGTCATGTGCCTTGAGCATCCACTATCAATATGCCATGTTCTTCCTTCTTCTGGGATCTGAATGCTCTGCACAAGTGAGTAAAGGATTAGTTAAGTTTGGGAACCCAAGCTTTATATGTCTTGGGTTCATCCTTTGAGAAATAAGCTTTTGGGGATTTAACTTTAAACATTTTTGGTACCCATACTTGTTTATTACTGGTATTTTGTTTTACTACTGCCCTTTTGAAAGTATTACTGGTGTGATAATTTCCTACTGATCTTGGTTTATACCCATGATTTTTAGCTTTTGAATGTTTTACTACTGATGGACCAGTAGTATTTTGGTACTTACCATTTTTAGATTAACCAGTAGTGTTTTTAGGGTTGACACCAGTAGTATTTTTGAAAGTTGTTTTGGGAGCAGTAGTATTTTTGTAATTAGGGTTTTTACCAGTAGTATTCTTGTACTGGTACCATACAGCATTATAATTAGGGTTAACACCAGTAGTAAAGTTGTTAAAGTTTTTACTGGTGTTGGAAAACTTAAAATATTGTTTATTTTGATTGGATTTTCCATTGTTCTTAAAGTAGTTGCTGTTCTTTGGGCTTCCAACTCTTCTGTTTTGCACAAATCTTGGTGCACTTCTTCCAAATCTTGGAGTTTCAGCAATTGGATTTTTATTTTTATTTACTACTGAAGAACCAGTAGTATCTTTTAATTTTTGAGTTTTTGCATTTTCTTTAAAGATCTTAAATTCCTTTAACTCTTTGCAGTTTATTGGATTGAAGTGACAATCCTTTGCTAAATGGTTCACTTTGTTGCAAATAACACATTTTAATTTATTATCTTGAGCCTTTATGATTTTTCTTTGTTCTAAGAGTTGGTTCCTATTTCTTTGGTTTCCCCTTTTTAGAATTTTGGGTATATTTTCTGCATCATATTTAGGAGATTCATTTGGACTTTGAGCTGTGTGAAAACTTGTATCAATTGATTTTGGTGATTCAGTTTGAGAGATTGTAAATTCAATTGATTGATCATCATCAGAAGAATCATTTGATTCAGATGTTTCATTATGTGATTCAGTTTGATTTTCAGTTTTTAATTCATTAATGATTCTTTCTGAACTGTTTTTAAGTGGTGGAATGATTTTATATGGAGGTGGAACAACATGATATCCCACCCCATGAACAACTTTTTCTGTAGTTTGATTATTAGTTAGTTCATCAAGAATTTTAGTACTTCTTTCAAATTTTTTAATTGTTAATTTATTTTGTTCAATTTCAAGTTGACATTCTTCTAATTTACTTGTTAATTCTTTATTTTTAGTTCATAAAATTCTTTCTCATCCACAGCCTGAAGCAATTCTTCCTTTATTCTTTGATCAATCATCTGGTACACCTTTATTTGATGTTCTTGATCAGTAATCACACCATCAAATTCATGATTTCTTCTCACTGCTTTTGCTAAATCTTCATTTAATTTAGTGTTTTCTTTTTCTAAGTTTTTAACAATTTTAGCACATTCAGAAGTACAAGGTTTAGGTTTTACCTCAGTTTTGTTGTCAGTAAAGGCCATGAGAGCTTGATTTTGAGCATGCTCTTCTGCTTGGAAGCTCCAGTCATAGCCTTGTCCTTGTTGTGATACAAGGGCAGTTGATTTTGATCTTTTGTCTGGCTGAGGACATTCTTTTGCAAAATGACCAAGGTTGTTACAGTTGTAACATTTGACTTTAGTTTTGTCAAATCCAGCTTTGTCACCTTTGTTGAAGTTGAGGCTTGTCCTACCAGTTCTCTTTAAGAATCTTTTTGTCCTTAGACTCGGCATAGCCATCTGCCATTTAAGATCCATCTCCTCAAGATCATCTGGGTTCAATTGTTCCAAGTCATCACTAATCAATGCAGTATGCACATGACTAGTGAAGAAGGATTCTCTTGCAGCATCCTCAGAATCTGCAGCCTTTCCTGTGAAGGTTTCCTGACCTTGACCTGTACTAGAGACAAATGCAACATTATTAGAAGAAATAGAAGGGTTCTTTTGGTTTACCTCAGTTTCAAATACTCTGAGATCATTGTAGAGTTCATCCAACTCTTTTTCTTCTAGAGCATCTCTTTGTCTATATACCACTGTATACATGGCCCATTCTTCACTAAGAGATCTTCTTGATTCATCTTAACCCCAACCTGGTTAAGTTCACCAATTAGCTTGTTGAATCTGTCAAACACTTGAGTGAGTGTTTCATTGGGTTTTCCTTTGAAGTTTTCAAAGTCTTGTTTGAGAACAGACTTCATGTTCCTCTTGGTGCTCTTGGTCCCAACGAATCTCTTCTCCAGTGCTTCCCATAGCACCTTTGCATCATCATACTCAACAAAGAGATGTTGATAATCGTTGGGAATGGCCAATAGGAGAGTGCTTAGAGCTTTGAGTTCGATTCCCTTGTCCTTCTTTTCTTTCTCACACTTAAGTTTGTCTGCCTCAGTTGCAGAGCTGCTTGCTTGACCAGGACCAGTTTTGTTTCCTTCAAGGACAACTTCCCACATAGAATAATCTGTAATAAGCATGTATTGCTTAATACGATTCTTCCACATCCCAAAGTTGTTGGGAGTGAGTATAGGAATTTTGTTGGCCTGAGTGCTTTCATTATTATCAGTCATGATTAATAATGTGTATGTTTTTAAGATTAAAACTTTTTGTTGTTCTTAACAAATAGTAGATCTAGAACCAATATGCTCTGATACCACTTGTCAGGATCGATTAACTATATAGAAGTTAATAAACACCTTAGATCTAATTGAATATAGAAGTTGCAGCGGATCAACACTATATCAATGTAATTAAGAACAATGAACTGTAAATAATATGCGAAAGTATTAAGAACACAGTTTCACAAAAAGCTTCAATGTATATTATCGAGTTAACAATACACACGTACGTTTACAATTCGTAAGGAACTATTTATAATAGTCCTTGAAGCTAAACTATTTACCCTAGTTATTCTAGGACTTTGATTTACATCGAATTATAAAGATATACATTGATTTACATGCTATAACTATCTCTACGAAAATCTCGGACTTGATATGCTTCCAAAACGCGTATCAGTAGTAAACTGCAATCACCAGTAGTAAATAAGTAACATCAGTAGTAAACTTGGTGATCAGTAGTAAGTCCAATATCAACGTCAGTAGTAACTACTATTGATCAGTAGTATCTTTAATAAGCTTTGATCAGTAGTAACTTTAGTTATAGTCTTCATCAGTATCAACTTCATCAGTAATAACATGTTCTGCCCCATCAGTACTAAGTATGATTAGTACTAACTGCAGCATCAGTATCAAGTTGATCTGTGTTTTGCTCCAACAAACATTTATTATAAATTTTGTAAATACATGCAGTCATGAAGTTTCTAAATGTTTATTTTAATTTTGTAAATATATGCCGTCATGAAGTTTCTAAGTGTTTACTATAAATTTTGTAAATATATGCAGTCATGAAGTCTCTGAAAGTTTATTTTAATTTTGTAAATATAGGCAGTCATGAAGTTTCTAAATGTTTATAATAATCTTGTATATACTTGAACTACCGATTGCATGTTATTTTTATTATTATTAATCAAACATGTTGATAAAATTGCAGGCCTGGGAAACTACTAAAGTTTAACAAGGTGATAAAAATTAAAAACCGTCATACAGCCAGCTCAGGTAAGATCCGTTCTCCTGTTAATTTATGGTATATTTGTCATTAATCACAACGTATGTGACAACTTTATACACACACATATAGGTAGATATATCGATGTAGACTGAAAAAAGATAATACAAATTGATCCCGTTGATTCCAAAGAATACTCAGGACAATCTAAATCATAAACCACGTTGATTGAAGAATACTGTGGATTTAGATCTTCAAAATCTGTAATATACAAATAACAAGAATTTTAGGAGAAAAAAACTTAATTTTCAGAAAATCAAAAACTAACAATTCTAGAGTCTCAAAGAAACGTTAAATAAGTCCATGAATTTCAAATGTGTCAAAAAATACAAATGAGCTGAAAATTGGGCTTAAAACAAAGTCCAAATTTTAAACAAAAATAACTAAAAATGTAAATAAGTCTCTAATAACGTATATCTTAATTTGAATCCGAGGGAAGTATATGAATATCGTTTTAACTTCAATAATGTTTGTCTTCGGTCAAAACTGATTGCACATATATAATTTGTCTTTTCCTTTAACATTGCGATCTGGTTTTTTAGCTATTTTTTTTTAATTATATATGTTTGGATTGTTAGAAATAAAAGAATAAATCAGACCATACATATGTATGTTAATTTAGAATAAATTAATAGGTTGTTTGCCTCAAATGTCAACATACTTTTTGTTTGTCCATGTTTAGTGAATGTGCAAAGCTTTGTCCTATTGGCAGCGGTAGGCCTGTAAATGAATACGAACTGACATTGTTTGTGTTCGTTTGTTAAAAAAATTCATGAACTGTTCGTGAATACTTAAACAAATTTTTGTGTGCCCGTATTCGTTTATTAAGAAAATTTAGTGTTTATAAAGTGTTCGTGAACAATTCAATGAAAAGATAAAGGAAGATGACGAATGAACATACATAAACTAATAGATATACAATTTATATGTATAATAATTTTGTACCGTACTTATTTGTATAAATAATTTTTTTTGTTTTTCGGGCTTGAGACGTAACAAATGCCTTGATTTCGTATACTAAAACCATGTGCGGAATAAAGGATGATGAACCCGTTCAAATAAATTGCATTGACCAATCTAAAAATGAAATTTCTTTTTGGCAGTCATTCCAAAAGATTTCATAAAATGCATAAAACAGTTTTGTATTTGTCTTTTAATCTGAAGTCAATCACGTAATTAATACTTCATTTCCATATGCAACTTGAAGAAATTTTCTAGTCTTTTATTTATTGTTGGTGGTTTCTCTAATGATCATAAAGTGGTTTGTGAGTACAGTAGGTATAGAATCAAAATTCTCAGTGGGTATCATAGATTATTGGAATTTATAAAAGTAGCTTGCTCAATCTTTGGAGGCAATATTTTCTTTTATGTTAAAATGACCATTTTGCCCTTTTCTGAATTGAGGGTAAAATGACTTGTATGCCCTTCTTTAGTTTGTGGTTTATAGAATGACCCACGTTCTTAATAATTTACGTGTCTAGATAGACGTTAAAAATCAATAAATTATATAAATGATCTTCAATATGCATGCATGCTATTATCTTGTAAGAATATAGTTTAATTAATTAAAGGGTATTCCTGTTAGTAATAGGCTTTTCATGTAGCTAAACTTTACTCGTGATATACGCAGCCTAACTTTTATCATTGCCTTTTTCCGTACCTTCTTTTGGCCATCCGGTGTACTTATCGCTACATTACCGGATGATTATTGTAAGGTTAGAGTGACTTTGAAAATATGGGGAATGGTATTTTTGTCTTTATATGCATATTATTTTCATGACAAGCTGCAGAAATCAAAACGTTTGATATTATAGATTTGATTAGAGTCAATTTTGTGTCACACGCCTAGGCGGTTCCAAATAATCACCTATGGAAGAAAGAAAAAAAGGTGTGTAAAAATAATACTTATTTTACCCTTACTTTTACTTTTAAATATCATTAAAAGATACATCTTCCACTAATTATCTAATTTAATCTAAGACTACCCATAAGGGTAAAGGTCGCATGGTGCGTCTCCATGTGTCTTATTGCCAAGGGACGCATCTCTCGCCTTATGCAACTCACCCTGGACGCGTCGCAGAAGACTCAAGGGTCATCCAAGCGACCATTGCCGGTTGTCAAATTTCAAAGGGGAAAGGTTAATTTCAAAGGGAAAGTGGTTTGGTCGCCTGCTTACGTGGGTTTGGTTGAGATTTTTCATGCGTTTGTTCGTAAGAGAGAAAAAAACTGTGGTCACCCCTTACGCCCAGTCTTATAACCCTCATTATAAATTTTTCTCTCAAAAATTATTATATCAACAATGTATCACTTAATTTGAATCAAAAGAAGTAAAATTATTAAAAAAAAGTTATTGGGTATTTCTGATTAAAATAATAAAGTACTTTTAATTTTGCTCGTGAATAAATTTCGGTTAAATTTGGTTATTAAAAGATAGTTTTTTCGTCACATATGCTCATTTGAATTAGGGATGTGCTCGGTTCTAAACCAGACCAAAAAACCAGAAATTTTTTCTTCTTGATGCCATACCTTTTTTTTTTTGGACTGCAATTTTATTACCACGCTAGTTTAACAATTTGCTAAACTAAAAACAATCAAAACAAAGGGTTCTTAATGTCATACTAGCATCCAAAGAACCATATTCTAATGACAAATGTTATTGTTTTTAAATTCCTCACTTGCTTTTTGGATATTTTCTAATTTTGTCCTTGGTAAGGGAATGCCGACTGATAATGACAACCAAAAAGTACTATTATCATAAAGTGGACAATTTTAGGGACAACCCCAAAGTAATATTTCCATAAAGTAGACAATTATATCTAAAATTGACAATCAAATGGTTGATTTGGTCATTATTTTGTTTTGAATCATTTCTAACACAAATTTCTATCGTCGGCATTCATGTCCACTTCTAAAAGCAATGTTTATCTTGACCACATCATTAGTGGTGGACCCAGAAAAAAGTTTAAGGGGTTGCACAATTTTTTATTCATACTATATAAAAAATATAAATAGAAATTGAAAAGTACGATTGTTAGGACTAGTTTTGAGCTTAAATGATGTAATTAGCCTTAATTAGACTAGTTTAAGTGTGTTTAGAGGTTAGGGTATAAATACCCCTTGTGATGACTTATGATGTAAGCTTTCCCACACTTATTGAATTACAGATTTTTGAAAGCTCCTTCCCTCCTTCTTTCTCTCTCAACTACACACACTAAAACACCAAGAACATACACACTTGATTCATCAATTCTTCTCAAATCATCATGAATTAGCTTGAATTCAATCACAATAGATCTCTCAATTGGTATCAGAGCATAAACTCTCTAAGAGTAGATCCAAATTCGTGATGATTTGATCCAGATTTGAGTTTTTGATTGAAAAAGTTTTGTTCGTCACTTGAAAACTAATTTGCAAATTTTTCGTTTGGAATTGATGATTTTATTGAAGATTCATGTTTCTCCATTGATTCTAATAGGAATAGAATCAAATTTCGATCAATTCTATCAACAATTGATCATGATTCAGTGATTTTTGTGCAAAAGTTGAAAAAGTCAAAAAGTCTCTGAAAATCGAAGAATTCGAGCTGTGTTGTTATGGATTGAAGGATATTATCGGATCAAAGTGTTAGGAAATCATTTTCGAGCATTTAGGGATTGGAATCAGTGAAAATGGTCAAGAATTGAGCGAGATTGGATCAAAATGGTGAGTTTTTGAAGCTGCGAACACGAACAGCTCAAGAACAAGTTCGGCCCGAACACTACACTGTTATCGGCTCAGTGTTCGGCTTGAAAGTGTTCGGCTCGAACTCATCACTGTTCTCGGCTCATCAAAGAGTTCGGCCCAACTGTTCAAACTTAAGTTCGGTTTCATTGTTCGGCCCAAATTAGTCTTCGGCCCGAACAAAATCTTCCGCCCGAACAGATCACCGTTCTCGAACTCCTCACTTGTTCGGCTTCAAACTTCGGCCCGACAAATCTTCGGCCCGAACTACACTTCGGCCCGAACTACACTTCGGCCCGAACTACTCTTCGGCTCGGCTCAAACAATTTACTGTTCTCGGCTCGAACAAAGTCTTCGGTCCGAACTTAACAAGCAAGTTCGGCCCAATCAAATCTTTGGCCCATTTTAAACTTCGGCCCGAAAACCTTCTTCGGCCCGAACTTAACAAATCAAGTTCGGCCCGAACTTCAAAAGTGTTCGACCCATTAAATCATTTTCAAAATACAATTTTTGATTTAAAAATCATTTTAAAATGACGTCTAAAGATGCTCTTTCGATCGGAACCGATCTCAAACCTCCGGTTTTATACCGAGGTGAATATGCTCAGTGGAAAATACGATTTCTCCACTTTATTAAACATCATGAGTTGGCAACTGAAATTCAGGATTCTCTTGAGAATGGGGTGGCTGTATTTTATGAAGATGTTATTGCTATTCCAAATGCAAATCCTCCAGTTATTGGTGGTCGGACTCCACTTCCTCCTGCTCGATATAATGCTCAACAAAACAACGAGCAAAAGCAGATCTACACTCTGTTTCATTCATGCTTCAAAGCTTACCAAATGAAATCTATAACAGCTTAGATAGTTTGACTACCGGTAAAGAACTTTGGGATGAAATACGAAAACAAATGGAAGGTACTGTTTTAGGAAACAAAGCGAAAATGGTTACCACTTTAAATTCCTATCAAACATTTAAAGCTAAACCAGGGGAAGATTTGGAAAGCACATATCATCGTTATTGTAATTTGTTGAATGACCTCCGTCGAAACAATCTGAAAAAGGAAAATATTGAGATCAACATCAAGTTCGTCAACAGTCTACTTCCCGAATGGGCTACATTTGGTAACAGTGCAATGCAACACAAGGATCTTCACTTGATTGATGTTCATGAACTGTATGACTATCTACTTCAAAATGCCCCCATGGTACAGGAGATAGTCAAAACAAAACAAGAAAATGCCAACACTGTTGATACTCTTGCTCTTCTTACAAAACAATTTCAGTCTAATTCATTGGGTAAAATGAAAGGAAGAATTGAAGAACCTGCAATGGATACAACAGATGAAATGGAGAAAGAACTGGAACAACTTAAGCAAGCTATGTCTTTCATCTCAAGGTATGAGAAAAAGTATTACTCAACCCCAACAAACAACAATCAGAGGTCTTCATCCACCTTTAAATATGCACCATCTGCTTCAATCACATCTGACAAACCACCAATCACACATTTGGATCCAACAAAGAAGTGTTACAATTGTGGTATTACTGGTCATTACTCACGTGATTGCAAAAAGCCAAAAGTCCGTAATTCAGAATATTTTAAACGCAAGATGCTCATGGCAAAGCAGATAGAAGCTGTAAAAGTTTTATTAGCTGAAGATTTAAGTTGGATGGATGACTCAGATCCTGAAGATGAAGAACATTCGGCCAATTTATGCTTCATGGCACGTGAAAATGATGAGCTTTCTGATCGTTCAAATGAAGATGCCAACAATAAAATAGAGGTAATTAACTCTTTCTTGTCTAATTCTTCACATTTAATTGATTCTGATAATAGTTTTGTAACGAACCAGATTTCTGAAATTAATTCTTTAAAACAAACACTTTTATTTGAACGAAATTTAAATACTAAACTTTTAGAAAGTTTGACTGTTTTAGAAAACAAACATGAACAATTTGCTCATCTTGGTGAACAACTTGATCATCATATTAAACAACATCAAACTATCAAACAAGAGAATCTGGAGTTACAAAATCAAGTATCAGAATTGACGGTTAAATATGAGACTGATATTAAGCATTTGTCTCATACAATTTCTGAAAAAGAAATTGAAATCACCAATCTCAAAAATACACAAAATTCAACATCAAATGATCAAAATGATAAATATTACAAGCTATACATTGAAGCGTTTCATGATTATCAAATCACAAAAAACTGGTTGGAACGTAAATAAAAAGAATTTGATGAAAATGAATCACAGTTTAAATCATTAAACGATCAAATAAAAGAATTATCTGAAACATTACATGAAAATGACATTAACACGTCACGGGAATTAAACAATAAACAAAATGTCATAAATCAACTTCAAAATGATATAATTCAACTTTCTTCCCACATCAAACATCTTGAAGAAATAATTGTCAAACGTGGACAAACTGATCAAACCATTCACTTGAACAAACCAAAGGACTTCAAATATTTCAATTCAAGAGAAGGGCTAGGAGCTGATAATCCAGAATATCTGAAAAAAGGCGTGTGACGTGCTTCCAACATTGTATGACTCCAAATACATGCATCTAGAAATTTGGCAAAGCTTCCTTCGAATGACAGATGAGGAAGAAGAGATTGAGATCTTTAACAGAGCTAAAAAGGAGAATGCATAAATTAGTTTCAACTACACTTAATTAAATAAAACATATGAAACTAAAAAGCAAAATTTTGAAAATGATGAGTATTTTTCAATTGTTACACCTGAAGCATTTGAACTTAAAGGAAATGCTGTTATTCAACAAAATATTACACCAAAGATTTATGTACCATCTCTAATTCTTGAAAAGAAAATTTGTCAATTGAAAACTGAAATTGATGACAAACATAAGGCTTTTAATAACGAAAAATCAGTTTTACAATCTAAAATTTCTGAATTAGAAGACAAACTTGTTGAAATTAATTCTCGTCAACCTGCTGTGTCCCTCAATGCTACATGTTCTACTAACAAAACTCCAGTTATTTTAAAAAGAGTTCCTAATTCACCTGCTTTAAATGTTTCAGATAGAACCTTAAAGTCCAAACTTAAGAAGTCCATGCAAGTTGGAGCCAAAGGAGTACCTCAGGTTAAGAAGTCTAAGTCGTCCAGTTCTAGTACGCTTAAGTCAAAGGAACTTAAGAAGTCTAGTTCTTCTTCGCGTTTAGTTTCTTCTTTTTCTGATTCAAATAAATGTAATAACTCCTCGGATTTTATTTCTCCAAAAACATTGTATGGAATTGTGTATGATTCTGCAATTTATCGTCCTGTTAATCACTCTGTTAATGGTATCAGTTTGATTGTTAAAACAGATACAAATAGGAAAAAGGTTTATTTTGACAGAAAAACTAATAAACCATTTCTCAATATGATACACGATATTTTGTTAGAAAAGATGCTCCGTGTGGTTCTCGACATGTTGTACTTCACAAAAATGGTTCAATCATTCAATCATGTACAATTTGTTATCCAGAACCCTGCAAAACAATGCTCGATATATCTCACACACCTCTAACTACACGTTCTTCTTCCAAATATCCAAAATCAGTCTATCGTGTAGTTTCTGTATCCAAATCTCCAACATCAGTATATCACGTAGTTTTGAAGTCTACATCGTCAGATTCCGCTTCATCGACTCCACCTAAGAATACAAATAAAAAATCATTCAAATTTGTTAAATATAAGTGGATTAAAAATGAACAATCAAAATGGATTCTACATTCTCCTGAGAAATCCTTAATATGGTCCATCAAATCAACTAAAACAGAACTGCCTCCTTGCAGTTACCCACATCTCTAAATCTACACCGCTTTAAATATTCTTCATAAAACATGTGTTACTAATCGTGTAGGACCCATATCTGATTGGGTACCTTTTTGTTTTAAATGTTTTATGTAGAATATATGGTATCTTGATTCGGGTTGTTCACGACACATGACTGGAAACAAGACGTTGTTAACAAATTTTAGAGATAAATATTTAGGAACTGCTCGGTTTAGGAATGATCATTTAGCTGCCATCATGGGTATTGGAGATATAATTCGTCAAAATTTGATCATCCGAAATGTGACCTATGTTGAAGATCTTGCTCACAATCTTTTTAGTATTGGTCAATTTTGTGATAAAACATTGGAAGTAAATTTTCGCACAAAGAAATGTGCTGTTCGTACCTATGAAGGCAAAGAACTTCTTACCGGAAAGCGTGAGACAAACCTTTTTACAATTAATCTGAATGACGTGGTCCCTCTTGAAGAAGTATGTTTGTTGTCCACCGCATCATCGGATGAATCCTGGTTATGGCACCGTCGCCTCTCTCACCTTAACTTCAAAACCATCAATAAATTGGTAAAAGGTGGTCATGTCTCTAGTTTTCAGGACGTTAAATTTGAAAAAGAACATCTATGTTCATCGTGCAAAATGGGCAAAATGACTAAAAAGTCTCATAAATCCAAACCAGTTCCAAGTACTTCAAAACCGCTTGAATTACTACATATGGATTTATGTGGTCCCATGAGCGTTCAATCAATAGGTGGTAAAAAATATGTCTTGGTGATAGTTGATGATTATTCACGATATACTTGGGTTCATTTCTTACGTACAAAAGATGAAGCAGCCGATATCATTATCGCCTTCATTAAGAAAACTCAAACAAATTTGGAGTTAAAGGTTCATACCATTCGTACTGATAAATGAACTGAATTTAAAAATCAAACTTTAGATTCTTTTCTTGCTTCGGTCGGAATAACCCATCAATTTTCCGCTGCCCGAACACCTCAACAAAATGGGGTTGTTGAACGAAGAAATCGTACCTTAGTTGAAGCTGCTCGTACCATGCTTTCATATTCTAAACTCCCATTATCTCTTTGGGCAGAAATCATAAGTACGGCATGTTTCACTCAAAATCGTTCAATCATCAACAAAGCATACAACAAAACTCCATATGAACTAATCAATAACCGCATTCCAAATGTCAAATTTTTACATATCTATGGGAGTCGGTGCTTCATCCTGAATGATAAAGATAAATTGAATAAATTTGATGAAAAAGCTGATGAAGGTATCTTTGTGAGATATTCAAGAGAATCTGCTTCCTATAGAATATATAATGGTTCAAAACGGACAATTAGAGAAAGTGTTAACGTTAATTTTGATGAGACTTTTCCAATTGACTCACTCACTTCAGAAATCGAATCTCCTTTACCTTCGTCGTCATCTCCTTCAACATCTGAAAATGATTATGATATCTTGTTTGAACATTTTTATGATGAATATCATAACATTCGACATAAATTACTCGAGGAGGCTGGCGTTCCATTTCCAACAGTCGTTGAAGTTCAATCTATTACTGTACCTGATATACAAACTTCAAGTTCAACGGATTCTCCTTCTCTTACTTCTACTCATCCAAATAACAATTTTTCTTCTTCACCTTCTGTTTCACAAAATGAAATACCATCATCTCCGGAAAATTCTTCACCTTTGCAACATCAATCATGTGCGGACGATTCCCCACCCACAGATAATCAATCATCTCCGGTCAATTTGACAACTTCTGGTCAAGCTGCTACTACTTTAGATTTATCTTTAGTTCCAGCACAACCTCCACCTTTGGTGATTGATTTTTCAAAATTTAATGTTAAGCGTGTTGATCCTCCACCTTCTACATCAAATGTTCAAACTGCAATAATCCCTCATCCTGTATTCACTGATACTTCACATCTCAATCCAGGTCAACTTCCACTTCCTCATTCTCATAAATGGACAAGAGAGCATCCTTTACATCAGATAATTGGTGATCCTGAATCTTCTGTTCAAACCCGTAGAGCCACTGCTGATGAATGTCATTATACTGCATTTTTAAGCTCCAATGAACCAAAGAAGGTCAGTGAAGCTCTCTCCGACCCAGACTGGATTCTTGCTATGCAAGAAGAAATAAATCAGTTTGAAAGATTAAAAGTTTGGCGTCTTGTTCCAAAATCACCCGGAAAATCTGTAATAAGTACGAAGTGGATTTTCAAAAACAAGAAGGATGAGAATGGGATTGTAGTTCGTAATAAAGCATGTTTAGTTGCTAAAGGGTATGCTCAACAGGAGGGTATTGACTTTGAAGAAACGTTTGCTCCAGTTGCACGAATTGAAGCCATTCGAATATTTTTGGCATATGCAGCACATAAAAATTTTACAATCTATCAAATGGATGTAAAAACTGCATTTTTAAATGGCATACTCAAAGAAGAAGTGTTCATTCATCAACCCGAAGGTTTTGTAGATCCACACTTGCCTAATCATGTTTATATTCTTGACAAAACTTTGTATGGCTTGAAACAAGCTCCTCGTGCGTGGTATGATGTGCTATCCAAATTCTTGGTTGATTCTGGTTTTTCAAAAGGTAAAATCGATACAACTCTTTTCATCAAACGCCAAGGGGAAGATATTGTTCTTATTCAGATTTATGTCGATGATATTATCTTTGGTTCTACAAATCCCAAATACTGCAAAAAGTTCTCTGATCTTATGGTTAAACGTTTTGAGATGAGTATGATGGGTGAAATGAATTTCTTTCTTGGCCTTCAAGTTCGCCAATTACCTACGGGGATTTTCATCAATCAATCCAAGTATATAACTGATCTCTTGAAGAAATATCTTATGGATGATTGTAAACCAATTCCGACACCGATGTCACCTGGTTCGAAATTACATGCTGATCCTGATGGCAAACTTGTTGATATTACAAATTATCGGGGGATGATCGGATCTTTGTTATATCTTACTTCAAGTCGACCAGACATTGTGTTCTCAACTTGCATATGTGCTCGGTATCAGGCTGCTCCTAAATAATCACATCTTAAAGCCGTCAAACGTATATTTCGTTATCTGAAGGGTACTCGAGATCTTGGTCTTTGGTATCCTAAAGAAACTTCTTTTGAATTGACTCATTTTCTGATGTTGACCATGCTGGATGTATGCTGGATCGCAAGAGTACATCTGGAAGTGTCCAATTTCTGGGTGATAAATTGGTGAGCTGGTCTTCACGAAAGCAAAATTGTGTATCTCTTTCAACTGCAGAAGCAGAGTATGTTGCTGCTGCAAGCTGCTTATCCCAGGTAATTTGGATGCAATCACAATTAAAAGATTATGACTTTTCCTACAGCTGTATTCCTTTATATTGTGATTCACGAAGTGCAATTGCAATTTCATGCAATCATGTTCAACATTCCAAAACTAAACATATCGATCTTAGATATCATTTTATCAAAGACCATGTTGAACTAGGTACTGTGGAATTGTACTTCGTTTCAACTGATTTTCAATTTGCTGATTTGTTTACCAAGGCTTTAGACGAAAAACGCTTTAATTTTCTTGTGTCTAAGCTTGGTATGCTAAATCTCAAAACTTAAACCGTTTTACTGCTTTATTTTTTTTATTGTTTTTGTTTTTGTTTACAATTTTTTTTTATAAATAATAATGTGACTTTCAAGTACATCAGCTTGAAACCCGTTCTTCAATGACATCATTGGTTGAGGGGGAGAATTACTATGTTCACTTGTCAATGGGGAGAAAATAGACATTCTTATGTCAAGGGGGAACGTAACTGCTTTATGATTTTTGAAATCCAACTGTCGAGGGGGAGCATCCTTTTATAATCGCTAAATATTATTTCAATGCTCCTTTCATATTTTTTTTTATATATATTTTATCAACATGGGGTATCAATTTTTGTAATATCCGTAAACGATCTCATTACCAATCTCAATTGGTACTGATTGCATCTGTTTATTACAAATTTTCTTATTCTATCTTGATATTAAATTTTTTTTACCTCAAACACTTTTTCAACCTCTTACAAATTTACAATCACACAAGGTTATCAATGTTGAGTATTAGCTTTTGCAATATTCGTAAACGATCTCTTTACCAATCTAGGTTGGTACTGATTGCATCTGTTTATTGCAAATTCTCTTATTTCTCATTGCTACCTTTGTGTTCCTTCATTGTCAAAATTCTTCAATTGTAAATCAAAATTTTCTCCTTTCAAATACAATTATCATTTTTCAAATCGATACTCAATTACAAACATTTTCTTTTACTTAGATTGAGTTGTTGACATCACAATCTCATAAATTCTTTATTAATCTGTGATGCTCAACTTTCCAAAAATTTTATCTCACTTTGTGCTCACAATGCTGTGTTCACAACGTAGGATATAAATTTTTGTCATATTCGTAAACGATCTCTTTACTAGTCTCGCTTAGTAAAGATTGCATCTGTTTATGACAAATTTTTCGTCTCTTGCGTTGTGGCTCAATTTTTCAAAACCCTGATTTTAAACATAATATTTTTCATTTTCAAATGACTTGTTTGCAACACTCAACACAATTTGCTGTTAAATTCGTCGATCTCTTTACTGATTTCACTAAGTACTGATTGTATCTGTTTTTAACACCATCTTGGATTGATTGTTCTTACTATTTTCTAAACGATTTTCATTCTTAAACGATCAATGGAGATTCATTTTTCATTTTCTCCAAAATGTTCAGATTCGATTCAGACTTACTCATATTCTCTCACACACAAAATCGTTTTTAATGCACTGTTAGATCATTGATCTTTGTATATCCGTCAATCTCTTCTCTGCACATGTTCAGAGAAGATTGCATCTTTGTAAGTGGTATACTTCACTGATCTTTGATATAATCACACAAATTGATTTCTTTTAAATCCAAAATATTTGATTAACAATGTCTCTAATCATCGTGTTTGTCATATCCTTAAACGATCTCTTTACTGAAGTTCTTCAGTAAAGATTGCATCTGTTTATGATTTCACGTGATTATTGACACTGCTATTCTTCATTTTCAAATATTTTTCTCCAATATTCTTGGATAACATCAATTTTTCTGTGGTTACTTCATGAGTACCACATGTTTCTGGTTCTCGATTCTGTAGCTATCCTGTCTTGGCTCTTGTTTTACATCGACACATCATTCCTCTCTCCGTTTTCAAAACGCAACTATTCAGCTTTATCATGAGGACCCTGGTCATGATCCTCATGAGGGGGAGAAAAAGAGCAAGAAATAGTTCAAATATCGGATTTATAACCGAATGACATCAAAAAGAACCACAAACATCCCATCAAAGAAGAAAATTCATAACTCATGTACTCAAATCAACTGCAAAATCAGAAACGTTTTACATCAAGTGATTAAGAAAAAGAGAAAATGATAATCAGTGTACTAGACAGAAAAACTAGTGAAGAAGAACAAAACCGATTCATCTACAGAAAGCTCTCTCAAAATATCAACCACATCTATCTCAAGCTTAACCGTACAAATCATTCAATTCAATTATAAACTTAACCGTACAAATCATTCTTTTCAAAATTCTAAAAACACACACATCGAAAATACTTAAACTTTCAAATCATTCTTTTCAGAATCCAAAACATCATTATACAATCCTCACAAAAAACCTCTATCACAAAATCTCCAATATTTGAAAATCCCAGACAAATCCTTACCAAACTAATATTCAATATCTAGAACTTTCAAATCCTTAGGAAACCAGTTTTAGGACTCTCTTACATCGACAGATTCAATGAAATAAAAAATATTTTCGTTGAATGTTTGAAATCTCAAATTCTTCTGAAGCTAATCAGATGTAAACATTG
This sequence comes from Calendula officinalis, assembly GCA_963853835.1. Taxonomy (NCBI): domain Eukaryota; kingdom Viridiplantae; phylum Streptophyta; class Magnoliopsida; order Asterales; family Asteraceae; genus Calendula; species Calendula officinalis. Next base: position 74,594,096 of record OY970827.1, on the reverse strand, counting down.
AAGAGCAAAACAGTTTAAAGCACATCTGAGCATAAACGAATTTCATAACGAGCCAAAAGAAGAAACTGAAGAAGGAAGAATGGGATAAAGTGCTAAAGCTCAAAAAGGGGGAGATTGTTAGGACTAGTTTTGAGCTTAAATGATGTAATTAGCCTTAATTAGACTAGTTTAAGTGTGTTTAGAGGTTAGAGTATAAATACCCCTTGTGATGACTTATGATGTAAGCTTTCCCACACTTATTGAATTACAGATTTTTGAAAGCTCCTTCCCTCCTTCTTTCTCTCTCAACTACACACACTAAAACACCAAGAACACACACACTTGATTCATCAATTCTTCTCAAATCATCATGAATTAGCTTGAATTCAATCACAATAGATCTCTCAACGATTTCATTAGATATGTCAAAAAAACGTCTATAAATTACATTTTAAATTGACCTCTTCGTTTTTTCATTTTCTGAAAACGATTGATTACACTTTAAATTGTAACATCTAAAAGCGTTTTTTTCTACTACACAAATCAACGCTTGATTCAAAAAACATCACCCATTTTAGTGTGCAAATCGGTCTTTAGAAGCTTCATTGCGAAAAAGCATCTTTCAACTGTTACAGTTGAAACCAGCAATCCTAAAACCAACTTTAATAATCTATATAGTAAAGTGAAAAACCATATTCTCTTGTTTCGGAATCAGTAAATAATAAAAACTTAATAAATAAGGAGTAATGGGCTTTACTTAATTTTTTTTTTGGATTACAATTATATTTTTCTTTAGCTATCTTTTTAACAAATATTTAAATAGAACATATATTATTATTTTTTTTACTACATAAAAATATTCGTTGCATTTTTTTTTTCTTAAGGGTGTCGCCTACATTAAAATGAAAAAAATTAACACTAATTCGAAAAGTTTGAGGGGTTGCCCGGGCAACCCCGTGCACCATACTAGGTCCACCACTGCACATCATAATACATTTTGTTCAAATCTTTGTTAAGAGTATTTTTGTTTATAACAGGCTCCACTAAGATGGCCAGATTTTGGTGATGTATACGACCTAATCGTTGTCGTTGTCGTTTTCGAACCTTTACCAGGCTATCTGATAAATATTTACCTAGGGAATGATCAAACTACCGCTAGGCCATCATCAGATGATTTTTTTTTCTTTTCTCAAAGGGTATTCCTATATATAACGGGCTCCACAGATGACCGAGCTTTGTTCATGATGTATGTGACTAACTATTTCTGTGACCGTTTCCGATCCATCCACTAGTCATCTAATAAATTTTACCTAAGGAAAGGTTCGGATCTGTGACCTCATCATCTCAAACTTCTAATTCCTTAATTAAGTATTTGAAATTGACATAAGATCAAGTAGGCATGATTCTTAATGTAGGAAGGAAATAAAGAATTTTTTAACAAAAATTAATCAAATGATGCTTCGGTTAGAAAAATGATAGTGTATCAACTTGAAAAAATTATAGTGCATCAAAGTGTAAAAATCCTATCATCCCTGTGTCATCAAAACCTTTTTTGAATTACATAATTAATCTCATAATATTTACATATTCTGTAAGCAAAAGAATCTTTAAAACTTAAAGTCAATGCAAATTATAGTCCACCTATCAAACAATGTAAAAACAAATGGAAAACAATTTCTATTAAACGCAATACTAAAAAATTCACTCATAAATAAACTCTTGTTTTTAAGCCAAATTGCATATAACTCAAACTGAAAAACCTAAAAAAACCTATAACATTGATGTACACATATAACTTAAATTATTTATGTAACAAAGCAAGATACTTATCAGACGTGACAATTCTCGCACGAAAATAAACGGGTTAGAGTTTTAAACACATATTTAATTCGTTTAGTAAAAACAGTAGGTTATGTTGTGTTTTCAAACCCGCATAAAGTTTAATTTTATTTTACTAAAAATCGAAACTACTTGTGGGTAATTTTAAAGAATATATACTAAAATAAAATTCTATCAAAGTATTTATGAAGATAATAAATTGTATATATTAGCTATATACACAAAAATTCAAGCCTTGGAATTACCTTATGATTATTTCTCTTGATGTGATCAAGAACTTAATGTTTGTTTTGAACTTTGAATGCTTTACTTTACTATCTTTATATGGCCAACAACGACTATTTTTTGTCCAATGTGTGTATTTGTTTATGTCATCCAATCTCATTATTGTTGCATTATTTGTTTGACTCCCATTCAAGACACCTATAATGTGATAATAAAATTAAGAGATTGCCTAATGCTAACATCCATCAATGATAGTGCAAGGAAGTCGGCCTATTTCTAGAACTTGTTGATGGATATCATGTGATATTAGACATATATATATTTAAATAATTTGGGAAGCAGGATCTCTACTCTCGGGTAAAAGTATGACTATCTACATTTCAGTCTCACATCCCAATACCTGCATTTTGTGGGATTGAATATAGTTCTTATTGTTGTTGTATTAGACATATATTTAAGCACATGTATCACTCATAAAGAATATACTGACGATTATAGTGTTTTTTACAATGTCTTTGATTTTCCAAACATATCGTATTAAAGTTACAACAAAGATTCCACATATCAATTTCAACGGTTATTTCGTAGCGATAGTGATTCATAGTCCATAGTCTATAGTCTATACCAATGGCTATTGATAAGCATTTGTGTCTTTGTTTATGCCTCATTTGTCTAGTCCCTCTCTCATCGTCGTTTATGTAGCATCTATGATGCATTGTTATTGTTTGTTACAATACGTTTATTTGAAAATGGAACAAGGTTCCAACATTATAACGACATGTCTTTTGTCGTTGTTTGCATATATTTATATAGGTTTGTGATTGACAAGTAAACACTTCGGGTGAGGTTGGGGTTATCTTTCAAACAGAGGCGGACTCAAGAAAAATATTGAGGGGTATCTCTAGTTGTAGTTTTTTGCTTACGAGTATCACATAAACTAAAAGAATTTTTTTTAAAAAAAAATTTAAGACTATTCAAGAAATTTCGAGGAGTTGCACAGGCTACCTCGTGTTACTTGGTATGTCTATCATAGATTATGTGAGTATTGTGTTTTCAAATCAAGCTTAATTATTTTTGAGAGTTTGGTTGGAGCCTTTTTATTCTCGTTTATTTCAAAATGGAAATCCAAACACCGCCTTAATTCTAGTATAAAAAGAAAGTAACTCTAATTCTCTAAATAATACAAAGAAAATGTATATTATTATATCAAGTGTTAAGGACAGAAGTTTTCTAATGAATACAAAAGGATACACAATATCTATGGAGGTCAGAAAAATCCAAAACATAATATAGAGATTGTTTGGACATGAATCTCTCCCTTGTCCTTTGGTCAAGTATCTATATTATCGGAATTTGTCATAGGTCATTAAAGTTTTTCGAATAAGAAATTTGTTAATTTTTTTAGCATATATATGAATATAATGATGGATTTAACTTTTATTCACTTAATTTGTTAATGTCGAATATCATCATTGTAATAGAACATATATTTGGTAACAATATAAGTAACTAGGTTTCGAGCTACTAATTTGTTGACCTTTTCAATACACTAGGATTGTGAACGGTCTAAGAAAACGAACTAAACTGTTCATAATCGAACCGAACTGATAAATGAGAAAATGATTTTGACAAATCGAGAACCAAAGGGACGACGTCTTGGACCGAATTGGATCGAGAACCGGCCTGAATAGAACCGAGAACCGAGAAAGTATGCATGTGCCTAGTCTGAGGACCAAACTGATGATACTCGGAACCGAGCTGAAACGGACCGAGAACCGGCCGGAACCGAACATAACCGAGAACCAAGAAAGTTTTTTTCGATTTTTTTCTCGGGTTTGGACTGAATTGAAGCGTTCGGAACCGAACCGAGAACCAATATTGCATGATTAGAATCGAGAAATGAATATGTATAGCTCGGTTTGGTTCAATTCAGCGGTTCCAGCTGAATCTCGATCCAGTTTGCATATGCATGCAAGAAAGTTTCTTCGGTTTTACCAGATAATTTTTTTTTTGGTTTTTTTGTTTTGGACCAAAACTAATCGAGAACCAAATTTGCATTAAAACTATAACCGAGAATCGGATTGATACAGCTCATGTTTGTGCGGTTTAATGGTTCCAGTTGGTTCTCTCTCAGTATAGTTTGCACATGTTTATAAAACCGAACTAAACGAACTAAACTGCTCATAATCGAACCGAACTGATAAATGAGAAAATGATTTTGACAAATCGAGAACCAAAGGGACGACGTCTTGGACCGAATTGGATCGAGAACCGGCCTGAATAGAACCGAGAACCGAGAAAGTATGCATGTGCCTAGTCTGAGGACCAAACTGATGATACTCGGAACCGAGCTGAAACGGACCGAGAACCGGCCGGAACCGAACATAACCGAGAACCAAGAAAGTTTTTTTCGATTTTTTTCTCGGGTTTGGACTGAATTGAAGCGTTCGGAACCGAACCGAGAACCAATATTGCATGATTAGAATCGAGAACTGAATTTGTATAGCTTGGTTTGGTTCAATTCAGCGGTTCCAGCTGAATCTCGATCCAGTTTGCATATGCATGCAAGAAAGTTTCTTCGGTTTTACCAGATAATTTTTTTTTGGTTTTTTTGTTTTGGACCAAAACTAATCGAGAACCAAATTTGCATTAAAACTATAACCGAGAATCGGATTGATACAGCTTATGTTTGTGCGGTTTAATGGTTCCAGTTGGTTCTCTCTCAGTATAGTTTGCACATGTTAATAAACACAAAACCTATTGCTCTAAGGATTTGAACTATCATTAAAAAGAAAAGAAAAAGAAAAAATAAAAAGAGTGCTCTAACAACATTTTTGTAGAACACTATTTCTTATTTTCTATAGGAGAATTCTTGAAATTGCCTTGTGGTACTGGGGGATGCTTGTTTCATTGTTTATAAGTTCTATAATTACCCGTCAAATTAGTAGTTTTTACATGAAAATACCCAATAAATTAGTAGTGTTTACATGAAAATACACAATAGCGAGTGTGTCTTTATTATTGAACGATATAGGGATTATGCCACTTGGTTATTTGTCTACTTGCTCATATTATTGAAATTGACTATACTTCTAAAATCATAAGATAAGTCATATGATCATGCAAGTAAAAAAGACATTTATCACAAGGAGCATTTCATTTTTTAAAACATAATATCGTTTTCATACATTTAAGCAGGACAAAATACTTGTTTTCTTGATGTCGTTTTAACGACAAACCATCATTATTCATATCACATATGTTAATTATTTTCAAATTCCCCTCTTACTTTCGATAGTTTCTACGACGTTGTCCTTAGGTTATGCCGACAAAAGATTATTTATAAAGTTATACAAGTGTACTCCTATTTTGTTCTAATCACACCCTAGAGGTGCACAGACCGGATTTTTCTAAAAACCGGATCGGATTAAAAACCGGATTGGTTTTGGTCAACTCCGGTCAAAACCGGTTTTGTCCAAACTGGTTCGGTTTTGAAACCGGTTTGACGAGCATATGCAAAAACCGATCAAAACCGGTTCGGACCGGTTTCAAACCGGATCGGATTGGTCGGATCGGATCGGATCGGATTTCGATTTCGAAACCGGATTTACGGGTTTTTGTATTTTTTTAAATTTTTTTTTGTATTTTTCATGAACAAAATATGTGTAAAAAGGCAATAGAATTCGAAAACCGGTTTCCCCCATGGCTAGAAAAATCCGGTTTTTAAACCGGTTTTTGTAACGGCTAGAAAATCCGGTTTTTAAACCGGTTTTTAATCCGGTTCGTGCTTGAAGATGGGTATCCGGTTTTGATCCGCCGGTTATAAACTGATCCGCTCGTTAGACTTAAAAACCGGTTTCAACCCGGTTTAATCCGGTTTAAAAACCGGTTTCGTTGTGCACCCCTACTCACAATATCCCCCAATTACTACTCCCCACCCTACCACCCCCATCTATCCCCAACTCACCCTCTTAAGAAGTTTTTAAAAGAAGGAAGACTTTAAAAGAAAAGAAAAATACCATAATAATCTTAAATAATTATCTGAGTCCCTTCAAGTCATTTTGCGTTTTCCAACTCTAGTTAATTTGCCAAGTGCATAAAAAGTTGTACATTAGTTTATAGAGAAGTAATTCTTTAAATGCATGAGTCGATTACGGATGAATATGCAAGTTTTTTATGCATGACTTGTGACAACCCTTTAGGGCTGTCATTATCAAAACTAGTTTGTAAAATATCTTTATACAAATAAAACTCACAACTTCCACTCTAAATAAGTGTATGTTTGGCAACACAAGTTAGAGCTGCAAGATGGAACTTTTTTAGTTCTAAACCTTACTTTCACTAGCTTTTTGTCTAGGAGCTTATTGGAGCCCATTAAGAGCTTCTCTCTAAATCCCTAAGAAGCTCTTAAAAACCCTCTCCCAAACATACCCTAAAAGTTATAGGTTTCTGCTTGAACAACCAACTAGTAACTACAACTTTAAGCTATTTTGACCTAAGAGAACTAAAATTTTTAAACCCCCACCCATAAGACGATAAATTTGTTTCCCATTTGATCCAAGCTATTTTTCTCTTTCTTTCTAAACATGATAGTATCACGTAAAAAGGATAAAAAGATCATGTATGTATCATTTGTAAGATAGTTTACAAGTATTAATGATTTAAATATATGTGTAATAGTTATACAATTTACGTTACTAGCTGCATTCGTAACATACTAATATTGAAAAATCTATCTATTATCTTTATATAAAAGTTTAGGCCATTGAATTTTTAATTTATCTGGATATGATTAAGAAGTTCAAGATTATTTTGAACTTTGATTCCTTTAAGGTGTGCTGTGTATATTTCTAAGACCAACAATGACTATTTACATCATTTTTCTTAATTGGTAGTATTCATTGTGTCATTTAGTCTCATTCACGATAATACCAATGGTTTGATTTTCATTCAAGAGATCAATAGATGTATAAATTCTTGTCATAATTTAAATCAAAACAATGACCAATCATAGTATTTTATTTTAATCAATTACCGGAATAGACCAATTTAAATAAGCGACTTCCATTTAAGACTCATAGACTTCAATCTTCCTAAAATACCCCGTGCGACTGGGAGACTTCATATAGCAGCAGTAACTTCGAGCAGCACTAAGTGGTGAGAAGTACTAATTGAGCAGTAGTAACAAGGTTGAGCAGTATTAACGGGCAGTAGTAACAAGGTTGAGAGCAGTAGTAACAAGGTTGAGCAGTACTAACGAGCAGTGGTAACAAGGTTGAGTAGTACTAACTTGGACACGTGGCGGCGTTCTAGTGGAGTAGCACGGTCGCACGGTCTATTTTGGGAAGAATTGAAAATACAAGTTTTTTCTAGGGGAACTTTGATTTCATTTAGTCTATATTAAGAAATCACCTTTTTTTTTACAATGATACGCAATCCACCAAAGACGGAGTATAGAAGATGTCAAATGGAGATAGTCATACATCTGCCTGGAAGTAGAGAGACATTTTCTAGATAAACTTCCAGAAAAAGTCTTTCATTTTCAAACATACGTCTTAAGATTTTAAAAAAAAGAGCGTGTATATCACCCTCTACCTTTATTTCTTTATAGAGTCCATAACGATAGTAATTGGTCGACATATGTCTCTTTGTTAAGGCCTCATTTTCGGGTCCCTTCCCTTTATTATCATCGTTTATGTACTATCAAATTATCAAACGTGTTATGATATCTTTCTTTGAAAATGGAACGATGTTCCAACATGTTATGACATGTCCTTCATTGTAGCTTGTATATGTGTGCATAGGCTTTAACAGACAAGAAAAACACTTGATTTGTATAAAAAGTAATATTTACATAATATAAAAAGGAAAAAAAAAATCAATTTTATATTTTTTTTTGGACCGATGGAGAGTCTTGATACAAGAAAATTTTGGATTTTCTCAAAGTTGGTTTAGCCTCATTGAAAAGTTGATTTTGTAAAGAGTTTCTAAAATAATCACAAAATCTATAACGGTTGAGAATGGTATGATCAGATTTATAAATGGGTGGTTCAAGTTCAAATATATACTTATGTGTTATCATAATTTGTTATGATCATGTTAATTTTTTTTATATAAAAGTGGTTTTCTTAATCTAAGCATTTGTGACAATAGACTTAAACATTAGAAAAATAATCATTATTATTCTAAGAAAATCGTAATCATTATTTTTGTAGTTCGTTTGGTTGGATTAGTTTTATTTAAATCAAATAGGTGAAATTACTAATTGGTTTTGAATCTCAAAAATTAAAACTGAAGTATCCAACCAATTTTAAAGCCCAAATTGATTCAAACCAGATTATAATTTGATTGATCCAGTTTTACAGTTCACTTTATTTTCCCAATATTTTTACCAACACATTGGAATAACAAGATATAACGTTAATGATAATAAATTTGAGTTTTACAATTATGAATCTATTAATTAGTCAATTTATCAAGCAATCTACTAATTTGGCAATATAAAAAGAAAGTATTATTTGAAAATGTCTCTCATGTATCCAAACAATGTCAAGTCAACGACAATAAGGAGCTTAAAAGTGGCTGGCTATCTTGATTTCTTAATATATACTAAATGAAAATAAAGTTCCCCAGACTTGTATTTTCAATTCTTCTCAAAATAGACCGTGCGACCGTGCTACTCCATTAGAACACCACCACGGGTCCGAGTTAGTGCTGCTCAACCTTATTACTACTGCTCATTAGTACTGCTCAACCTTGTTACTACTGCTCGTTAATATGTTCAACATTGTTACTACTGCTAGTTAGTACTGCTCAACACTTAGTGCTGCTCAAAGTTACTGCTGCTCTATGAAGTCTCCCCGTCGCACATAGTATTTTGGGAAGATTAAAGTATATCAGTTTTAAATGAAAGTCACTCATTTAAATTGGTCTATTTTGATAATTAATTTAAGGACAAAAAATTAGTTTAAGATTGTTAAGATTGGTGATGTGGAGTTGATGAAAACAAATGATTTGTGTATTTTGTTGACTACCAGTCGCATGATTGAAAAAAAATTATTTGTAAGCAAATAATAAGATGAATAAATGTATTAATAAAAAAAACTCGTATACTATAAACTTGTTTAATCATGTAAACAATAAAATTCTTTATTTTAATTAAATGGGTTTTAAAAATTTAGGTTTTAAACTGATACGATCGATGTTCTGGAATAATCAAAATTGTTGAATTGGCTATTTAATTATATTGATGTAATTTGGTGAATTCAGTTAATGTTTTAAAATCTAGGTTTTAAACTGATACGATCGATGTCCTGGAATAATACAAATTGTTAAATCGGCTATTTGAATCAGATTATAATATTATTGAGTATACATGTAAAATGTACATAATTATCAGAAAGGCCTAAAACATACAAAATAAATATTATTATAAATTTGAAAAATTATATTTAAATAAAATTCAACAAGTTTGAGTTCCAAATCTCTTAAAAGAAATATCATACACTTAACATTCAACTAAAAAATTGATGTTCCGATTTCAAAATATATAAAATAAAACAAAGTTGCAAATCTGTAAAAAATGATACCAGATTTTCAGTTTAATAAAAAAAGAATTGAGATTAAAAGAAAACCCCCGGTTCACTGCTGGTTCTACCAGTCCGGTCCAACCTAGTTCACAATTAATCCGTGCGGTTTGAAACGATTCATAAACAGTCTTTTAACCTGGTTGGTTCAACCCGACATACTTTTCGTTTCTTGGTCCAACTCAGGGCATTAAAGCATTGATTTATGTTTTTTTTAATAGATCTCTTTTAAAAATCAGGAAAATCAACTAAATTAAAAAAAAAAAAAGAGATTGTTTTTTATCTTTTTATACAGTGCAGTTGATTTCAGTAAACAATATAGATTATGATAATACAAAATTTGCAGTAATTTTTATTAGAAACTTGTACTGATTTTCGAATCCTTGGAATCTCTGAAGTCGTGTAGTCACTTTCAGATCAAAGTATTTCGAATGTACATTCAAAATCTTCAATCGGATAAAATCAGAGAGTTTACAAGAACAAAGTATGTGAAAGTTATGTGTGAATTCGTACCAGAGAAAATGATGACCAAATCGATTATCATGCATGTTTCCAAAAACCGATAATAAACCGCAATTGGTAGTTCTAACTCCTTAAAATCATCCAAAACTGCCAAAGATAGGTCGGATCCGGGTCAGATTTTCCGGGTCGAAAAAACCGAGTTTTTATTTGAATTCGATTTTTCTACACATTTTTATAAAGGAATATCAACCTAAATAAAAATTTTACGCGCTGACCAGGCAGCTCGACCCGAACCAGGGGCTCTGCCCCTTGGACCCCACCAGGGGCGCTGCCCTTTGGACCCCATTCCCAGGGGCGCTGCCCCCGGACCCCCGTTGAGTCAGTGTACTTTAATCAGAATAAATTCAAACAAGTGTGCACTCTGCAACATCTTTACTCTTTCAATATATTTATTAACATTACATTTGGTCAATAAATTTATCCCATTACACTTAAATAATATTGGTGATACAAATCACCAATAATTTTAAAATATTTACATATAATGTAGGAAATCTTCATCATCAAAAGATAAAAAAGAGATTGTATTACTTCCTACTAAATATTTTCTACTTATCTTTTTTTTTTTTTACTCATTTGATAATACAAATTTTCAAATGAAATAACTAAATTAGGAAAGAAAATTATAGAAATCAATACAGTTTTTCAACATAAATATCTACAATGTCAAAATCATTATAGACCCAACCTAACATAATCTTCAATATTAATTCAACTTTGAACCGTAAACTTACAGCTAATTGACAAATTATATTCTACTAGCAGGGTACCCGCGCAATGCGGCGGCGGGTACCCAGAAACCATATTTCGTGGCGAGCAAGTGTTGTTCGTTTACACGGTAATAATTGTTGCTAGAAATAAATAATTAAACGGAAATGTGGATTTTGGTAAGAGTTGATGATTTACAGCGTCGTATATTTAATGTTATTGGGTAAAATGGTTTTCGAGTAACAGACTTTTGTTATTAAGTGTGGGTGGTGTTACCAAAGTGTAATGTATAGCAAGTGGTTAACACATAGTGATAAGTTAGGAGAGGTCTTAGGTTCGAATCTTATTAGCCGCGATTTTTTTTTTTAAGGTAGAGAACTAACTAACAAAAGTGGAAAGATCCTTAAAATCAAGTTTAAGGAGCTCCTTAGGCCTAAATGCTTTATATAGTAGTAAGATAACTTTCATTTATTTTCGTATTACGAATACCATAATTAACTCATACATAAAAATTACAACAAGAACATTGGGGAGCTTTGTCAATGAATATGATGCATCATCTTTCCCTGATATAAAAATTATAAATCAATTTTCATAATTTGGTAACATATGTTTTTCGGTGTTATTCATATTCTATATATAAATCGTTTACTAGTACATTTTTCTCCCGAGACTTGGTTATGGTGAATTGTATAAGATGTTGCCCATGACCCAGTTCAAGTCTCATAATGGACAATTGATGTAGATTAAGTACCATTCAAATAAAAAAGTACATTTGTCTCCCCTTCATAATAAGAATGCAACTTTATTGGGCTTTTCTTCTCATTTTTTCGATCTCACTCGTTAGTCTCTTTTATTTGAAAACGTCGTTGGCACCACCTCTTCGCTATGGCTCGTGTGTTTGGCAATGAGAAATAGACGAAGTGAAGGTGGATAGATATGTGTGTGTGTGTCTATAAAGTAAAGTGACTAAGGAAGTGAATAAATATTGTTAGCAGGAGTAGTTGGTTTGTCAATTTAGAAGGGTTGATGTTTCAAAATAAATAAATGAAATAAAATGGTATATTTGGGAGTGGTGCTTCTTCTTCTTTTTTCTTTCTATCTTTACTATATACTTCCTCCGTATCACAATAAGTGATACATTTGGAGTTTCTCGGTTTTTTAGACAAAAGATTAAAGTAGATGTTTAAATATATTAAAGTACATAGTTAGTGGAGGTTGGGTCCCACTTTTTTTTAATAAAGTGATATTAATGAGTTTTAAAAGTAAAAGTAAGGGTATAAGGGTAATTTCACTTTATTAAAGTGGATAGTTAGTGAAGGATGAGTCCCACATTTTTACCTAATAAGGTTACTTTTGAAGTGTATCACTTATTATGAAACACACATAAATGGAAAGTGTATCACTTATTGTGATACGGAGGAAGTATAAAACATTTAATACACTCTCTCTTACAAATTAAGAATTTAAAATTACTATTATACCCTTTAAGTTTTAAAATCCTTTTTTTAGTAGCAAACACTCTCTCTAAACGACTCCTAAATTTACATAATATTATCCACTGCGAGACTTAATCTATAATCACATACCAATAGGGCAATAAAAAACACTTTTTAACACCTTAAATGTTGTTTAATTTTTAAAATCATCTACTCAATAAATCCAACCCTTCACAACCCCACCCCCTCCCACCCCACCATTATACTCTTAAAAATTTTACACCTCTATGTCCCTCCTTTACACCACCACCATTTCCCCCTGACCAAATAACAAATATATATACATCTCTCTTTATTTTTTAGTCACGATTTACTCATAAAATAAATTTATTCTTATAAGGGAATATAAACTAAATGGATAATTCTATTCATAAACATAATTTTATTCTAACATGAAAATATCAAATTAAAAAATATAATTATCTACTTCCTTTAAATTTCTTTGCAATGATGAATCACATTCCTTTTTATAAATCACCACCTTTTCTTTTTAAAACATAATCATGAATAAAAAGCCCACGTAGGATACAAGCCCACAACCTTCCTGTTAGTAGTACAACTTTTGATATAAGTAGTTGTTTAGTCTGTGGAAATAGGTCGGATTAGATTTATTTATTAATATTTTTTGTTTATTACTATATTAATCTTCATACAAAATCTATAAAGCAATCTTCTTCAAAGTATAATAAGTAAGGAGTTTGTAAGTATTTAAATATCTTATTTTAGGTTTACTTTTAGGTATGTTTATTTAAATCATTATTTTCTATTAAAAAACCGAGCACACAAAAACAATATATCAAGACAAAATGAAACAATATATCATTATTTTCAACCCGCTTACAACACAATCACCATCACCACACCAAACTAAGTTCAAGCTGCAAGTTTCGAATAGAAATTGCGTTATAAAAGATTAATTAAAATGTTACGAATATAGAACGTAAAATGGACATTTTTAGAACAAAAAAGAAAACATGTTTTATAAAGAGTGGAAAACTCATTTTCCAATTTTATAACTGAATTTGTTATTAGTTATTACTATTCTATATAGTCTTTTGGACCACATGTACAAGACATATAAACACTTTTTCGAAATTTCCGGAAGTTTTATGAAAATATACACTTGAAATATTTAGGAAAATTTTCTAGAATTAAACATGCTAATTATCTTCACTTCACTCTAATTTATCAGAATAGATACTCTACTAATTCGCTAAACTTTGGGTGACCGGTTAAATATGCCCACTTTAGCGACCAATAGTGACTATATAAGTTGTCACTAATGATTAACAAGTGACATTTTTAGCATGACACTTAACTTAATCAACACCACTGCATTTGACCTAGTAGATTACCGAAACTAGAAAAAAAAATTGGCAGATAATATCAAAACCAACTAATGAAATCAGGATTGTGAATCTCACGCGATAGTTAACCTTACACAAATATCGCCCACTTATGTGTCATACGCAAATCATGCACATCATGATTAACAATTGCATAACTAAATGAATTTTATAGTTTTTAAGTAATTTTCATTCTAGAGATAGAAACTTCTCTGGTTAAAAAAAACGTTCAAACACATACTATTTTCGTATTAAAATAAGTGATACATTTTTTATTTAAGAATGAATCAAAATAAGTGATACACTTTTAAAACTTACCTTATTTGATACGCAAAGGAAGTTGTTATAACAGAAAAGAGGTAACATAAATGATAAACTCATATGACAGTTGGCAGTATTTCATAACATAAACATGTAACCCCAAAAATCCAAATAGATAACTTCAAACTGTTTCCTCTGCCCTCACACCCCACTAAGCTACTATCATCAATCTATGGCGGTTGTTATGGATGTTCTGCACCGGCCGACGCCGTCGATCTCCGCGGCACATGACCGGAATTTCAATCATGTATCCAGCAGCTACAAATTACATCGAATCGCTTCTCAATTGCCTCTCCATTCCTTCAAATCAGGAATGTTTTACTCCGATTAAACGTTAATTTCCCGCCAATTTATGTATATTAAGCTCATTTTTAAGTTCAATCTGTTTATATTGTTCTTATTTGTTTCACGTACATGGGCAATTTTGTGATATATGATGTTTTTAAGATTAGGTGATACAATTAAAGTTCAATTTATGGTGTTTTTTTTCGGATTTCATGTCTGATAGATTGATGCAATGCATACTGAAATTTGCGAATTAGGTTTATGAGTTTGCGTACTTGTTGCTATGTGTTAGCAATCGTTGACTAGTGATTTGATTACAATGTGATTGATTTGAATTTCACTACTGGGATCTGTTTACTGCATTTTAAGCTCAACTTATCACAACAGAAAATTCTGTGTGCTACATAATAATTTTTGTTTTACCTGGTTCCAAAGCTCAATTATCACAATCAAATAGTCTATAATTATACCTTGTAACGAGACAAATAATTTCTTCCCATTTACATAATCATATATCATGTTCTGTAATTTCAAACTCAGATATTGACTTGTAATTGTGTTTGATTATTATTAATGTTCTCTCTCTCTCACACACACACACACACACACAATCTCATGATTGAGACATTATTATTAATGCAGGGCATGGATATTCATGGATGCAAGACAACTCAACATATAAAAACATTGTAACCAACAACGAAAGAAGAACCAGCCAATTACATTCTGTATTCCCACCTTCAACTGCACAAGTTTCCTCTGTAAAAGATCTGTTTGAATTTATTTGTTCAGGTCCACTTATAGACAAACTCGGGTTCACCCCAGAAAAAGTAGCCGAATCTATAGACAAGTGGTTAGAAAACGGGTCCCACGTGTGCAAATTGTTCAAGCTCAACGATTTGTACCTAACAACTCCTCAAAAAGCTAGAATTTATCACTATTATATCCCGGTTTTCCTGTGGTGTGAACAACAGATATCTGATCATATGTCTACTTTTAAAGATGGAGATGACATCCCTCCTTTGGTGGTATATTTACATTTTAACCCTCTTAATTTTTTACCAATTCCCTTGTTTACCATTATAGTCTTTTAATTATTGGGTCCTTGTTTGTTTGACAATTAAGCATTATAGGGACCTTTATAGGTGGCAATTTCAATTGCCAACCCATGTAACTTGAATATGGGTTGGATTTTATGTTTAACGAGTCAAATGGGTCAAATTTTTAAAAGATGAAACTGTTGAAGGTCGCCTAAAGTGTTACTTTAACTGTTTCAGTCTTCTAAATTGACATATTAACCACAAGGACGATTTATGTATAAAAAAAGAAAGTCGACGGACGAAATTCATAATTTCAAAAAAGTCGAGGGACGATTTATGTTATAAGAAGTTGAATGTTTTATGCAGATTGGTTTTAGTGCTCCACAAGGATGTGGAAAGACTACACTCGTGTTTGCTCTAGATTATCTTTTTCAAACTTCAGGAAGGTAGGTTTTTGTGTCATGAATTTATAATACATCTGAGAGTAAATTACAGAAAGTGTCCCTATGGTATTTCGGATTCTGTGTTTTTGTCCCTAAACTTTTTTTTTAGGTTTTTTGTCGGTCTGGTCCTGATTTTTCATTTATTCCGTCCTTTTTCCACATAAATTGACCAAAATACAGAAAAAATGATTGTAAGGGTATTTTGGTCAACTTAGGTGGAAAATGAGGAAATAAATGAAATATCAAGACCATAGGGACAAAAAAACCCGGAAAAAATAGTTTGGGGACAAAAACGCAGAATCCCAAATACCCTAGGGACAATTTCTGTAATTTACTCTATTTCTGAAAAATTTAGGGATTCTTTTAACATGTTATATTATACTATGTATCAGGAAGTCTGCAACTATTTCCATAGACGATTTCTATTTAACACATGATGATCAGGTGATACTTAAAAGGGGTGCTTAATTTTGCAATTTTCCTTATTTAGAGACGAAAATTATTTAACTAATGATTTTTATTATTTTATAACAAAGTTTTTGGAAAACATTGTTCCAAAATAGTGTTATTTTAAAATCGTTTTCACAAGTTATGTTGGCCCCACTAATTATTTTTTGGCTAAATTACAGAAATTGTCCCTGGGCATTTCAGATTATGCGTTTTTGTCCCTAAACTTTTTCCTGGTTTTTTTTGTCTATGTGGTCCTGATTTTTCATTTATTTCGTCATTTTCCACATAAGTTGACCAAAATACCCTTATTTTTAATTTATCTCATTTTTTAGTTTTCTTTTTAATTACTTTCTACAACTCTAACGATTCACTTTGCTCTTCATTAAAATTTTGTTTTATACTATTAGCCAAAATATATGTCCTTAATTATCTCCTTAATTAATGGTAGTATTAATTTAGATTAATTTACATGAAATATAAACATTACAAAGATTTGGATCAGAACTTTGAAAAATAACATTTTGGGTCAAAACTTTCAGAATACAACCATTTTGGTAAAATAACATAAAAAATCCTACCTTCATCATCTTTGTTTTTTTCCAGTGTCTAATTCAGTTTTTAATTTAATTTTTAGGCTAAATTGAGAGAAAACAATCCCGGTAATGCTCTTTTAGAGGTACGATTTCAATTAAATTTTTTTCTTAAATCAGAAAATTTATAAAAAAATAATAATAATAAATGATGGCATTGTTAAGTAATTAGTTCACAGGCGGCTTTTTCTTGACCAACAGTTTCGTGGAAATGCTGGAAGTCATGATCTTTCTTTGTCTGTTGAAACCCTAACAGCTCTCGGGAAATTGACTAAAGAAGGTGTGACTGGAATTTTTCTAGCTTAAAAATATAATTTTTAATATACAAAATACATCTATAAGTTTATATATGTAGGGAAAATGTCATAAAATAGCAATATACTTTAGGTGGTCCGTTTTGGCAATTGAACATTTTCAAGATCCATTTTGGTATATAGTGTTAGAAAACGTAAAATAAAATAAAATAATAATTGCAAGTTAAGTATTTTATATGAATTGAAGAACATGTATGTAAATAACTACATTTTTAATTAAAAAATATCTTACATTTTTAACTAAATTTTGGAGCATAAATCATGTCTAGGTATGAAGATGAAGCTTCCTCGATATGATAAAGTAAGCACACATGATATACATACATATAATTCTAAATATGATTAATTATTTCTTTTTCTTAAATATGATTAATTATCGCTAATGCAGTCTGCATACAATGGTAGAGGTGATAGAGCTGATCCTTCAACATGGCCTGAAGTTGAAGGGCCTTTAACAGTGAGTGAAACACATTAACATTTTCGACCCGTTTACTTATGAACGGGTCGGTTTGGATTTTCTTTTATCTTAAACGGGTCAAACAAGGTCAACAGATTTAGATTATGATTACAATAACATTGTTTTATAAAAAAAAGTTCAATGATGGACAAAATTGGTAGCAGGTCAACACAGCCCAGCCCCGTCTGGCCCGTTTTAATCTGTTCTAAAAAAATCAGTTCTTTTGGGTTTTATACATTTATTTTTTTTAATAATAATTTTCATGTCCTTTTTTTTATGGTTTATCATATAGGTAGTTCTGTTTGAAGGTTGGATGCTTGGTTTTAAGCCCATTCCTGCTGAAAAAGTCAAAGCTGTTGACCCACAGGTTAGACCACTAAAGACCACACATCCATGTTATTTCTCCAAAAATAAATATAAACAATAATTAATTATTTTGCAGCTAGAAGTAGTGAATAAAAATCTAGAGGCTTATTATGACGCATGGGACAAATTCGTGAAATCATGGATTATTATCAAAATTAAAGATCCAAGCTGTGTCTACCAATGGCGGTTACAGGTTTTATTTTTATCAGCATTTTTTACATTCTTCTGTATTTTTTTTAGGATTTTAATTTAATATTATTTGTGGGAAATTTTGCAGGCAGAAATTCAAATGAGAGAAGCTGGAAACCCAGGGATGACTGATGAAGAGGTTTGCATCATTATATTCATTTTTCTTCAAAAAAGCTAATTAAAGGTGGAAAACGGGCTGTTCGGGCAATATTCCCTTATAAAAATATTATTATTCAATAAAAATCAATTTTTTAAATAAAATTAGTTTAGGGGGTTTGAAGCATTAATAACAATACACTTTGAGAAACTTTCGGCCCATTTGAATTGTTTCTTATAAGCTAGTTTTTACCCATGAGAGATAATTATAACCCAAATCATGAGTAAATTACACAAATGATCCTTGTAGTTTGTCAAAAGTTTCACAAGTGGTCCATAACTTTGAATACTTGTAAAACAAATGGTCGTTAAGGTGGATGTCACCATTAAATGCTTGTAATTTTTGAAACTTAAGGACCATTCATGAAATATTTGGCAAAACTCAAGGACTACTCATGAGTCATGACTACCTTTAACACCTTAAGGAACATTTGTTTTACAAGTATTCAAAGTTAAGGACCATTGGTGTAATTTTTGAAACTTAAGGACCATTCGTGAATCTTTGGCAAACCACAAGGATCATTTGTGTAAATTGTAATATACGCCCGAATCAATACATTGATAACTAAATATGCCAAAATTGCCACCACTAATGCTAATAGTAAGTTCAAGTTGATTTTTTTTTAGGAAAATGATAATGACAACCCTAAGGGCTGTCGTTAAGGTGGTAGGACATGCATTACGAACTTGTACAATAACTAATAACCATCCATGTATTACAATATTACCCTTCCATGGATTAATATACAAGTTATTAATGCATGTTAAAAACTAAGGATCGTTAACAAAACCTTTTTTTTTTAAATTGAATTTTCAGGTGATGGATTTTGTATCAAGGTATTTGCCAGCATACAATGCATACCTCCCTACACTCTACACGGAAGGACCAAAAGGATCAGATTCTACACGAACCCTAATTGTGGAAATTGATGAAGGAAGAAATCCAATTCTTGCTTGCTAGATATGTATATAAGGTAACTACTATTACTCATTAATCTTTGTTTTTATATCATCTTTTTTCTAATTTGTATATTGTAACATGTTTTATTAAAATCAAATGATTTAATTTTTTTATCAAGTTCTTTTAAGTGTAAATGAAAGGCATTTGTGTATACTCACTACTTAATAAGAGTAATATTCCTCTGTGTGGACTTTATATCATCTAAATTCTACCCCGAGCACGACCCGTGTGACCTGTTTTTTTTTTTTTTTGTTTAAATAAAAAACGATAACACAGGTCCTGTTGATTCTAAGAATACGTACCCTGGACAATCTAAACCAAAAACACGTTGATTCAAGAATAACGTGGACTTGGATCTTCAAAAGTTGTTCAACACAAAGAAAACGAATTTGGGAGAAAAACTCAGTTTTCATAGAATCAAAAACTAATCATTCCAGTCATACAAACAAAACTTAAATAATAATTGGCCAAAAAAGACAAACGGACCATAAACTAGACCTAGAACAAAGTCCAAAATAAAAAAGATAAAACATAAAAATGCAAATAAGTCTCCAAAAATAGTGTTTTGGGACCGAAAATTCCGTGCGACTGTTTACCAGTACGTAGCTCGCCTGAAATGGAGACCCGAGGCAAAAGTTTTGTCCTTTTTCAATGGAGCTCTTTCTTAACACGATCATGGACTTCAAGAAATAAAAGGGTTCATTCCTCTACATTTGGGCATAAGCAGATCACACGAGTCGTCGGGTTAAGTCGGTTATGAATAAGTTGGATTGGGAAAGTTTAGATGTAGACGGGATAAACATGTTATAATTTTGTTATAAACAGAGTTGTGGGTTGAGTTAAAAAAATTTATATATATTTTAGTAGTCAAATGGGTTAGTGGTCAACCTATTTATTTTCATGTTTTCATGTGATGCTTCTGGTTAGAAAATAAAATGATCCACATTTATATCTCAAGTACAGTATGCACACATACATAGATGTATGGATGCAATTTTTTGTATAATTTGAAAAATCGTAGATGCGCAGATTTGGCATAGGTTCATAAATAAATAAAAAGTGTAATTTTGTCGACTTTAAAAATTCAAAATATTATTTAACTCCTCAATGGGGATATAAAAGTGTAAACCATGTTAAATGAATCAATTTACTGATTTAGGCAGAATAAACCGAAGAACATTGGAACCTTAATGGCATTAAACATTCAAACAATGTTAGTACGTATAAATTCATTTATTTAGAAAATGAATAATGGTCCAAACAATAATGCTCGACTTCAAGTTTATGAATGTGGCTAGTTGTAACAGCAACAATCACCAACCAAACATCCTTCACATTTCTTGGGGCAGCAGCAACTGCAAAACATTGTGTAGAAGCTGCATCAATATATATCAACCATGAGATTGAAAATCTTTACAAAAAGGAGGTTTAAATTCAAACCCATTAACTCCATAGCCTAAATATGTATGTTGTCTTTTTGTACCAAATTCAACCAAAATGTGCCAAATGGCAAAAATATCCTTGACTTCATTTTAAAAAAAAAACAACTATTTTAACATACACTATCTCGGCGGCTCATCAAAGATACTTTGATCTTTAAAAGATATTGAAAGGCATTTTCGTCATTAGGCAGTTTTTTTTGTCGAAATTGTTACAAATGACGTAATATTAGGTCTGAGCATAATGGACCTCGGACCGAAGTGGACTGACAAACCGGACCGAACCGAATACATTTCGGTCCAGCCCTCAGTCCACCATTTTCCTCATATTTGGTCTTTGGTATGGTCTGGTTCGGTCGTTTGCTAGATTGGTCCAGACCGAAGAACCAAACCGATTCAATCGAGCGCATTTCGATCTGGTCATTGGTCCACCCTTTTTCTCATTTCCAGTTCTTGATTCAGTTCGGTTTTCGACCGACGCACACCCCTACACAAGATATATTGATGGGTGGCCTCCGCATACATCAAATCTTAGTTTTACTTTATGCTCCAATAATGTGTTATGTTGTAGCTAATATGAAACTTATCAACTCGTAAATAATTCGAGAAACTAAGTATCATAACTTTAAGTTGTATTACGCAAATAACCCCTTAGAACGAGATGAAATAAAATACAGTTAGAGAACATATATACATACTAACCATGTGTATAGACATCCCCGCTCCTCTTTACGATTTTGAACATCTTGATCATATGACATTTCTTGACGTTTCGGTGCTTCCGACATCTCTTGCTTGATGTTATCTAGTTTTCTAAAAGTTATGAAAATGTTTGTAACATAGAAGAAACAAAGAACAATATGATATAAAAAAGGGTATGAGTTGTATGATCAAATTTAATGAAGATGGTAGTTGGTGGTTATAATCCAAGAGTAGGCATTAGGTTTAGCACCCACCCCCGCCCAACTATATTACATGTTCTCTTTAATGTATCCGTTGAGTTTACCCAATGGCTTATACTCCTATCAGGTACCCCACAAGATCGTGTGTTCAAATCTTGATGTGGATAAAAATAGTGTAAATTTAGGGAGGGTGTGTGTTAGCTGATAAAAAAAAGTATTTATGGAGTCTGCACAAGTTTTTGAGGTAGAATTATTACTTGGGGTTGTATCCGTCGCGGATAAACCCAAACCAGTGAACCTAAAAAACTCATTTGATTTACTCATATAATCCGTGGAATATACAATAGAAATATATTGATATATTATAGTTTTAGTAATTAACTCATTTTTTTTATTTTCTATTGATTGTTTCGGGCATCTTTGTAACTAAATCGTTTGGATTTTCCGATAATAAACTATTTGTTCGGTTTATTAACAATAAACCTTTTCTAGCTTTATGTCCTAAAATGATTTATACCTTAAAACTCACATGTTTGCCTGCACCCGTGAGTGACGGGTATGGATGTAAAACAAAGCCCGCCTATGGATACCCACGGGGTTGCAAATGGGGAACAAATCACGGGTGCATATGATGAGTTAGGGGTATCCGTAACCGCACCCGTGAGTGCCATCCCTAACTGCTAAGCTACCCTTTGAAGTTTATGGCTTGTATTTTATAAGTATAGAAACGACATCACATGGGATTATTACCTAATAATAATGAAGTAATAATGACAATAGTTATGGCTATATGATGTTTATAGTTGTGGTTAGGAAAAGCCAAAGATGGTCCACCTTCTATACGAGTATTGACACTTATATAAACCATTCAAATACGTCATCCCGTTAAAAATATATTAACTATTAACTATTAGCCATTTTACTAGAAATTCAAATATTTGTAGCCTAGGTGTCACACAAAAGTTTTATGTTCAAATCATGTTGTATAAATCATAGTGCATATATTAACCGTTAAAAAAAAATTCAATAAACAATTAATACTATTTGTATACCAAACATTACATTTCCAATTGCGAGTACATGAAAGCTTCTTCGATCTCTTGTCATCCACCAAAACTCGACAAAAAAACAAAAACATAAACGAAGAAAAACGTATTACATGGATCCGTAAGAAAAACAAAAACACCATGCGTATTACATATACTAATATTATATCGTATTCCTAACCGATTTCGTCTACAAATATATAGTATATCTGGTTGGTCTACTTGCACCTAAATCAAACAATCATCTTTCGCGAAAAGAAAGAATACAAAAAATTGATCGCACAAGTATATCACCCTTGTGATTACAAGCAAATTAAACCGAGACTTCTCTTTGACGACTCGAGATCGAGTTAACTTTGTGTTCTTGGAGCTACATTGCATAACTGGATTAATCAATTACCATGACAAAAGTTTATGTATAATAATTTTATCATTATATATCAAATTTTAATAATGTACGGGTAAAGTGTTCATATTTATCTAATTAATCAACATCTTTGTACATACCTAGTTGGTTGATAGCCTCGGAGCTCTTCATTAATCTTATTCGTGTACATGTTTCAACGAACATCCTGAAAAAACCAAGACACAATGGTTAATTTATATCTTCAGTCAAATTTAAGGTAAATTTATGTGCTAATGGTTCTATATAGTTAGAATTGTATGTGCAAGACTTTTAAGGTTTGAATCTATTCATATGTGAATCCTTTTTATATATGCTAATAATGTTAAATACTTACTCCGTTTTTTCTAAGTGATATACTGTCACTTTTGCGGATGTTGAGGCAAAAAATTATAATAAATATTATGATAGATTAAAGTGAATATTTAGTGGAACATCACATGTAACGAAAACTTACTTCCATGGAACATCACCAACCAACATCCAATCACCATCTTTATCCTCATATGTGGGAACATGCTCCGATCTATTCGAATCAATCACCTTCCTCTCATTCGACACATTATCTAAAACGTTAATCAAATATATTAATCGTCTAAAATATCGACACCGCTAAATATACACGAGCAAAAATCTTTACTACCAATAAGTACTTACGAATGGTGAAGCACGAAAACATCTCTTCAAAAACACGAAGAAGTTGTTGATAGCCCGTGTATGATTTTAAGTCTACTTTTCGCAAATACGGTGCTCCATCAACCGCCACCTTTACGTACTTGAAATTACTCTTCATCGTATTTTTTCTATACAATCGCACGGGTGGCCATCCTACCACTTGTCCCCTGTAACATCATCCAATAATTAGTATCAGATAATATAGTTTAGGTTTATTATATGATCTAAGCCTAATTGTATATATGAGTTTAATTATATATATGAGTTTAATGTCCAGTAGGATTTTCTATGTATCTTTGTAGTCGTAGAGTTATCCCTATGGGGCTTTCATTATTTTACAGTTAGTTCACTCTAAATATAACGATTTGTTATTGCTTTAATAACTCAAAGAGAATAACTTACTTTGATGAAGGTTTTATTGAGTCAAAACCCGAGCATTCACGATCGCCTTCGAGTTTTTCCGAGCTACATAGTTTTAAATCAGTTAAATCTGAAAACCGTCGTTTTATTCCAGATATTCGGTCACGTGACTCCCCGGGTAACCCTAACGTGAGCTCCATTTCATCATAATCCGAGTTGTTGCCGATACCATTTCCGGCGGTTAATTCTGATTTTCCGGTTGACATTATCCCAAAAATCCTTCTCCGGTTAATATGAATCTTGAAGTTTTGATATATAGCCTTTTTAGAGATGAGAAAATGTTTATGATGAAAACGCGTTTGTGTTGTAGGGTGGTGAGTAGTGAGTGGGGTGTTGAATATATATAGGTGGGGAGATAATGATTATGGCCAATGGTGGATTGACACGTGTCTTCTGTTGAGTGGTTAACATGTTACTTGCAGGTTGCGAGTGTACCATGAAATTGTGGGGCTTTTGTTGGGCTTCTCAAGTAGTCATTGAAATTAACATGATCTCTTTTGTGTTTTGTTCCTTGTCGGAAAACACTTTATTCATAAACTTGGAAAAAACACAAGTTTTCTATTAAAAAACTATCATTCTGAATTGAATAATACATGAAACTATTGAAGTTCATAAATATTTTTGAAAAAAGCAATTAGCAATCTATATTACCTTATAATATACTTATAATATATTTGAGAATTTAAAATATCAGTTAACATACTTATTTATTATGAAAATATTTATGTTACTTTTGCTTAAATAAAGATAGAGTGAGCTGAATTTTTACCAAAATCGCTAAATTTATATAAATTCAATTTAACTTGTTTTTACAATGATATGAAAGATAACAATTAACCAATGGCCCGTTAGAGCCATCTAGTTTGTATAAAGTATAAGCTATGCTCAAATTAAAAATATCGAATGCCGAAACAATACGAGAATAAGACTCGGTCAACTAAGTCATAAAGTCAATTGTAGTCAACCAATAAAGACCAGTGTTCGATTCCATGCAAGATATTCGACTAAGCGAGCAGATAAAAAGTGATCAAATTTCTAGTGATTTTTTTAAAAAATAATAATTTTAACATTTATAACATACATGTGAATCATAGAAAAGTATGATTCGTACAAAAGTTTTGCTAATATATACTCCCTCCGTCCCACAAATTTCTCACTAAACTTTTCTCCCACAAAAAAATTTACATTTCTCACATTTGATGGACCTCGCATAATATAATATTATTATTACTAAGAACCACATCATTAATATCCACTAACTATCTTTCTCTCTCTAATCCAACATTATATTTTAATCAAAAGTATTACTAGTGACCTCACCACTAATTATCACCTAAAATCTTGTGCCCAAGAGAAATGTAAACTTCTTTGTGGGACGGAGGGAGTATCTCTTAAGAGTATATGATAGCAATTATTTAGGTCATGTTTGATATGGTGAGTTTAACTTGGACCTTGTTCAACTTCGAACTTACTTCGAATCTTTATGTTTGATTTGCTCATATATTATCTGATTCGGTCCAAACCTCGAGCTCGGTCCAAATTATTCTCCCGATTAGTACGAATAAAGAAATGTTGGACTCAGTCCAAACTTGTCTTGTCTTTTGATCCCAACTCATTTTTTATCATTCAACACAGTCAGTTAAAGATATAATCAAACTGCATAATTTCAGTTAGTTGCAACACTACTCGGTCTACAATTATTAAACGGTTCTTAAATGTCTTTTATACCTTTAAATTAATAATAATGTCCTAATGTCCCAATTTTTCGTGAAGGATTAATGTGATAGCACATTGCGAAACCACAATATACTTAATGATATAAATAATTCCGTAATTACAACTTGCTAATCGTGAATTTAAGTCATATTATACATACTAGAATCATAATTAATCAGTTTAATTAACATTTTTTAGAAGATATCAATCACCGTCATACAGATTGTCAGACCTGACAAAATGATTAAACCATATAGCTAGCTAGCTTGTGTTGTGCTGTGTAGGACCCAGAGAGAGACAAACTTGTGGCAATGTTTGTGTGCTGTTTAATTAACATCAAGGCCATCATTTCCAGACCAAATGAACCCCAATACGTGCGCCTTGTAATAAATAATTTAATGAGTTTTAATTTACCTCTTACTATTAACTTATTAAAACAAATCCTAAAATAAGGGATAATTTCATACATGTCCTTGCAAACTTTTAATATTATATATATATCTTTGCAAATTTCATTATTACGTATCTATCCTTTTAAAACCTCAAAATTCTCATATATATCCTTTTACCTAATTTTAATAATATTTAATTCTTTTAAAATTTAAACAACATCAATCCTAATCTAAATAAGTGGTAAAAGAGCCAAAAACCCTTGACGAAATAAAATGCAATTGTTGAATTTAGCAAGAAAATACCCTTGATGAAAGAAAAAGCCTTGACCTTTAAGGGTATTTTACCATTAATTTATATTAGCATTTATGTTTTATTAAATTTTAATGATTTAAATATTATTAATTTAGGTAAAAAGATATGTGTGAGAATTTTGTGGTTTTGAAAGGAAATATACGTAATAATAAATTTTGTAAGGATATATACGTAATATTGAAAGTTTGCAAGGACGTGTATGAAATATCCCTAAAATAAGTTAAGCAGATCGAAAGTTACGTAAACAGTATTTTTTTAATTATTTTTTTGAACTGCACAACAAAAACAAACATACAAGGAATTAAAAACAAGACAGCGAATCGACACACTAATCCGACCACTTATTGCTTTCGTTATTACTTTAGTATATAAGTTCTATAATGGTTGTCTAGCTAAGGTGTTTCAATGGAAAAGAATACCATTTGTCTCATAACAGAACATAATTCAGAACTTATCGTGTAACGCTTTAGGATAACCAGAGAAAAAAAGTCTGGAAATGGTCACGGAATACATGTTATAGGCCACGTACATTAAAGTCAAAGACTCGACCTTCCTCTGTTAGCATGAACACGGATCCCTTTCCGTTTACCCGTTTATCTGGTTGTCTAATTGGTTCATGTTGTTAGGGCACAAAACAAGGAGTTTAAATGAATTTAAACATACCATTCATACTTAAACATGTATTTGCTATAAAATTACTTAAGTCTATATATTCTATGTCAAGCGGTATAAGGTTTTAGAATATGTTCTTATTCACATGTTGTTATATATTTAAGTATTATTGTGAATAATATAATATAGATTTATAAGTAGTTTATATTTTAGAATATGTGTTATGCTGTTAGAAAAATATTTTTAGATATAATATATAAATTTGAAAATAGTTTATGTGTAATAATTAATACTCTTCAATAAGTAACATATCAGGCATATTAGCAAAAACCCATTAATATACTATTGACGAGACAACATGGCCCGTGCGATGCACGGGCTTTGTTCATGATAATGAATATTAAAAACGTAAATTGTATACGTTGTATTTGTATCACATACGAAGTACAAAATTATGATCGCTAACATTCTTAGTTTTGATTGTGGGTACTATACTAAATAAACAAAGTGTGTCGGAGGAAAATGTAAAGTAACAAAACAATATCATCCATATTAGCGTAAAACAAAAATGTCATCCATAACATAGAAATCACACTACGAAGAATTTTCTACTTTGTTTTTTAGAAGAACAACTTGAATGAAAGACGACATATCTTCATTATACTAATTTATTAATCATATTTATGACAAATCATACATGAGTTTATTAGTTTTAATTATTTATTAATAATTATTTTATAAATCTAGATATGTCGATTTATTAGTTTTTATTATAAAATGAATTTTTTTACTTATATTAATTTCGTATTAATATTTCAAGACTTTTCATATGACAATGTGAGTTTATTAGTCACGATTATTCACTAATAATTATTTTAAAACTCTAGATATGTCGATTTATTAGTTTTAATTATGAATATGGTTTTTATTAATTATATTAATTTACTAATAATTATTTCAAAGTTTTTCATATGACAATTTGATGGTGTTATAGTTTTTACTATAATTTCTTTATTATATTAATTTCCTATTCATATTTATAACCAAAAATCAACTTTTAAATATATTAAATAATTGTAATTATATGCTACTTTTTTATAAAATGGTTTTTATTACTTATATAAATTTACTAATAATTATTTAAAGACTTTTCATATGAAAATTGAGTTTATTAGTCATAATTATTTACGAATAATTATTTTAAAACTCTGGATATGTTGATTTATTAGTTTTTATTATAAATATGATTATTATTACTTATATTAATTTTATTAATAATTATTCCAAGACTTTTCATATGACAATTTGATGTTGTTATTAGTTTTTACTATAATTTTGTATTACACTAATTTATTATTCATATTTATAACCAAAAATTAACTTTTAAATATATTAAATAATTGTAATTAAATGTTACTTTATTAGATAATATTTTTTATTACTATATTAATTTACTAATAATTATTTCAAGACTTTTCATATGATAATTTGAGTTTATTAGTCATAAATATTTACTAATAATTATTTTAAAACTTTAGATATGTCGATTTATTAGTTTTTGTTATAAATATGATTTTTATTAATTATATTAATCTACTAATAATTAAATCAAGACTTTTCATATCAGAATTTGACGGTGTTATTTATAACCAAAAACAACTTTTAAATATATTAAATAATGTTATTAAATGCTACTTTATTATAAATGGTTTTTGTTACATATATTAGTTTACTAATAACTATTTCAAGACTTTTCAAATGATAATTTAAGTTTATTAGTCATAATTTTTTACTAATAATTATTTTAAAACTCTATATATGTTGATATATTATAGCTTAATTAATCCAAACTAAAAATGTTTATAAAAATTGCAAAAAACACATATGAATCTTTATGTTAATAAGTTTGAATTTTAAGCAAAAACTATATAAAGAAATAAAAATAATAAACAAATTAAAGAACTTGAAAAAATGGATTACCTTTAACAACAACAACAATAAGAATATCAATGAAATACGGCAAGAAATAGATGAAGTTCCATAGATATAGGAAGATCCCCTTGGTGGCTCCATTAGAGTTTCTTTTCTACTTCATAAAATTCGGATATTAAAAAAAGCCATATAAATCGACCCGAATCTTGAGGATATTTTCAAGAGGCAATTTATGAAAAATACCCATATAAGAGATGAAGGAAAATTTAGAGTATACCTCTTTAGATTATATATATATTGTACTCTTTAGAAACTGCATCATCCATTACTCTTTAGAGTATATCTCTTTAGATTATACTCTTTCTTCATTTTCTAAAAGGAAAATTTAATAACCTGCACAAAAATTACAATCAAACGTATGATAAGTTAGTATACTTATTTTTATTATAAAATGATTTTTATTACTTATTTTAATTTATTAATAATTATTTCAAGACTTTTCATATGACAATTTGAGTTTATTAGTCATATTTATTTCTTTAACTTTTAAATATATTAAATAATTATAATTAAATTCTATTATAATTTTATTATAAAATGGTTTTTATAACTTGTATTAATTTACTAATAATAATTTTCAAGACTTTTCATGTGACAAATTGAGTTTCTTAGTCATAATTATTTCTTATTCATATTTATGACAAAAATTCAACTTTATTATATATTAAATATATAAATGTAATTAAATGTTACATTAGTTTACACATTATTTCATGACTTTTGATTTTACAATCCGATGATGTTATTAGTTTTATTATATATTTTTTATTACAATAGTCTTTTTTATTACAATAATATATTAATCATATTTATGACAAACTATACATTAGTTTATTACTCGTAATCATTTTCTAATAATTATTCTAAAACTCATGATAAGTCAATTTATGAGATTTTATTATAAATATACATGAGTTTATTACTTATATTCATTTACTAATAATATTATTTCAAGACTTTTAATAGAGTTATTAGTTATTACTATATCTTTTTATTACATCAAAATTCTTAGTTTTATGACAAAACACAACTTTTAAATATATTAATTTATTTATATTTACAGATATCTAAGCGAACACTTATATAAAAATAAATGATATTGTTTATTATAAACTTTGCTACATATTGATTATTAATTAATTTACAATGTGACTTTCTTTCACCTTCGATCATCATTTATTCCATTTGTTTTCCCGTTTGCATGGTCGTCATGCCTTGAGTTGCCCAACGATCGTATCATCAACCCACATGTTTAGCTATTGGTGTGTGTCATATATACTATTTAGGCTTTAACACTTGAGTATAAGATATAATTAAAGAATTATATAATCAAAGAATTAGACGATATCATCAAAGAATTATGAGGAACTAAATCATACCGACTTGAGTATAAGATATTTTGAAATCTTCATAGTAGCACCGCCGGAGATAGTCGATCCTACAAAATAAACAAACATAAATTAAACGATGTATCATTACACAAAAAATCTCTTAGAAAACAATCGTGACATATTTCATAATAGGAGAATAATCACTTAGAAATTCATAATAAGAGAATAGATGAATGAAATTAACAACCACACTTGTCTATTTATACTAAATGGATTTTTTTTAATTTGTATGAAAAAATTAAATTAATTAATACATTTAATATGTATCTCTACACATGCTAGAAACTAAAACCTATATATTAAGTATGACAATTTAATTTAAATTTATTAATCTTAAATTGTGACACTTCATCTACCTGAACTAAAACCTATATATTAAGTATAACAATTTAATTTAAATTTATTAATCCTAAATTGTGACACTTCATCTACTTGAATAATTTCTAAGTGTTAAATCATCTAATTAAATAATTTTAAGAGTTAGATACGACATCAATTTAAATTTATTAGATTAAGTTATTATTATTTTTTATAAATGGATTTATTAGATTATTATTATTATTTTTTATAAATTTATTAATTTAAATTTATTAATCCTAATTATAATTGATTTTTATATATATTATTGTTATGTTTGTAAATATTATTTATTTATGGTAAAACTTTTTATCTTATCATTGATTAATTTATTATTTCTTATAAATGGATTTATTACATTATTATTATTTTGTTTATGGTAAAACTTTTGATCTTACAATTGATTAACTTATTATTATTTTTATAAATGTATTTATTAGATTATTATTATTAATATTAAACGCAAGGTAATTAATGCAACTTCAAACTTGAAACTCAATTTTTATGGTAAAACTTTTTATCTTATAATTGATTAATTTGTTATTTCTTATAAATGGATTTATTACATTATTATTATTTTGTTTATGGTAAAACTTTTGATCTTACAATTGATTAACTTATTATTATTTTTATAAATATATTTATTAGATTATTATTATTAATATTAAATGCAAGGTAATTAATGCAACTACAAACTTGAAACTCAATTTTTATATATATATATATATATAGATAGATAAAAATTGACTTAAATTGTTGGTGTCCGAGAAATAATAGATAACTAGATCAATTTGAATAGATTTTATTAGATTGCCGGTGTTCCGGCATGATTGTCTCGGTTTTTGCCGTCCTCCCAACATTCTGCCCCTCTTTGGTTCCGTAGACACTTAAATTTTTATTGTTGTACATTTAAAGAGAAATGCAAACTAAAGTCGGTGACGGGACATGCATTAACAGTTGTAGTGTTAAGTTAAAATCATATTAAAAGTATTTTTATATTTTTAATATAATTTTAACACACCTTAAAATTCTTCTTCTTCGTTTAACATGCATATAACACTCATTTGGGACCCATAAAAAATAACACAAACGAATCACAATGCAGAAAAACACATAAAAAAAAGAAAAATAGTTGTGGCGATCGTTAAACTTCTGGGGAGCTTCGGCGTTATGGTATGGTGAGGTTTGGCGGTCTAATAATTACCTTCTGTATTTAATGAATTTCTCATCCATTAATGAAAATTAGAAGGGTGCCCGCAATGCAACAACGGGTAATGATGGTGGCGGTGATGAGTGGTGAATAATGGTGGCGGTAGTGATAATGGATGGTGGTGGGGGTAAAAGATACTTCCTCCAATTCAAAATAAGTGCTACACTTTCTTTATATGGATGATTCAAAATAAGTGCTACACTTTAAAAAATTACCTTATTTGACAAAAAATAGTTGGACTCACACCCACTAACTATCTACTTTAACAAAGTGAAATGACTCATTTACCCTTACTTTTTACTTCTAAACATCATTAACCTCACTTTATTCAAAAGGTGTGGGACCCATTATCCACTAACTATTCAATTAATTTAATTTAACCATCATTATAATCTTTTGCCTAAAAAACTGTGAAACCTAAAGTGTTGCACTTATTTTGAATAGGAGGAAGTATAACCTTTTACTACACTTTTGGAAAAATTCTACTAATCCACATATGGTGACATTTTTGTGTTATTAAAACTTATGTTATTAAATGTCACTTTCTTGTAGTAACCATTTGGTTTCCAAATTTAGTGAAGCCTACATATTTTTTTTTTACAAAAGTTTCACTATACTTCATATTTAATTTTGATTTATCGAGCTATCATTTTTACGTATTGTATATTCATACTAACTTTAACTAGACTCGATTAAGTACTGAAGCTAACTTATAAGTAGGCACGTACTATGATCTACCTTAATTTCAAACGCTTCAAAGTAAAAATGCATAACATAATTATAGACTACCTTGAAAACTTACGAAGACCTAATGCGGGTGAATTTGCCCATCTTAATCTCCTATTGAACGTGGGGCAAAATTCAACCCTCGTGCAAACCTGGATTTTTAGAGTTACATTTGTGTTCGTAGATGATGCACGCACATACTTGTTCATTAGCTATTTGGTAAACATTTTTATAAATCTAGCAATTAACTATTTCTAAGAAAATGACCATATTTATACTTATTTACTATTTCTTACACTCGAAAACAATGTTTATTACTATTCTATAAACATCCATTGATTGGGTTCAAGCTAAAACATGCGGACACTTAAATGAAATAATATTTGTTGGGTCCAAACATAAAACCTCGGTCAATAAGCAAATTAATCAACCCGTATGGAAGCATAACTGGATAACCAAAGCGGCCTTTAACCGAATATGATATTAATACATACCTTCAATCTGGCGGTTAAAGTTAATTATTGGGCATTCCAATTTACCTAATGGGGTTTAAACCCGAAACATTATGTAAAAGGATCATAAAACCAACATGTATGCGGCCTAGTGAGTATAGACTAGTGCCAATGACACATCGGTTGTGTCCGTCGATGACGTCGTTTTCCCCAACTATTGGCACGACTCATCAGTTGGGAGATATCAGTTGAAGTCTTCTCCTAACCGATGAGTAGAGAAGAGTTAAGGTGGATAAAATGTGGTATTTTAATAACTAAATAAAATAAGTATTGTTGGTATGAGTATGTCAATTGGTATCAATTACAGTGCCAGCTGACATGACAACATAAAGTTGTAGTTATTGTAGCTATGTTTTCTAGTCTTTTTTGTAGTTGTTCCTATCTTTTGGCTAAACCTGAAAACGTTGATTGTGTTATGGTTAATACGAGTCTAATGGATATATTTATACAACTTAGTTTCTCTTATTAAATCGTCATACCAAAAAAATAAAATAAGAACACATGCATAAATATACCCTAAGTAGTTAATTGAAGTGAAATATAATTTATGCATCCACCAATAAAGTGCTAGAGGGGGACACGGATGTTCCCGGTTCAAACATGTTATTTCTAATTTAATGGGATGCCAAAATAATTTTTTAACTCTTTAATTTGTTGTACTTTTATAAAAAGGAAAATGATAATGACAATTATTAGGTCTGTCAATAACAAGGCAAAACTAATATAAAAACCGTCCCTGAATTTTAGGATCACTACTCTATCAATGAATATACGATCGTTTTATGCATGTTAGAGACAACCTTAAAAACTGTCATTAATAAAACCCTTATATAAAACATCATTTTGAAAGCAAAAAAGCATTTTGATTTTAAATTCCATTTCAATAGAATAATAGTTTAGCATTATATTGTTGAACCTTATAATACTGCCACTAATCTACAGTGCAAGTTGAGAAGCTCGATGACTTAAATTTATAGTTTACTAAAATCCTACCCGGGTAAACTAATGTACAACGACATTTAGGGTACGTTTGGTACAAAGAATGAAATTGCAGAGAAATGAGTGCAGAGAATAGAATTGCAGAGAAAGAGAATTCGTCTAGAGAATGATAATTGACTTTTCTGTTTGGTAGCACAGAGACTTCAGTAGAGAAATGTAACAGGGAATCATTTACCAACTTCTGCAAATATTTTTTTCCACAATAATCATTATTTAAACACAAAACATACAAAAATATAGATAAATTAATAATAAAAATTCATTAATAAAATCAATGATTACATCTAAAAATACTCAAGTAAAGCAACTAAAAATCAAAATCTTATAGGAACTCAGATGATTAAACTCAAATTTATGAAAACCCAGATGTTTACTTTCAATAATTTTGTAACAATTCAGCAAGTTTACTTCTATATTAAACAACAAAAGTGACTAGAATTAACAAGACAAAATCCTTTTTTAATTCTCATTATATGATTCTCCCTTTTCCCCCTTGTTTAGTAGAGAATTAAAATTAGAGAAAAGGAAAAAAAAAATTCTCCATCTTCTTTTCTCAATGTAACCAAACAAGAGACTTTACATTCATTTCCCCTTCTCTGCCTCCAAATCTCTGTACCAAACACACCCTTAATATATATTTGGAAAAACTTTTTAGCTTATTATTTTTAATAAAATTAAATAACATATTTAAATTTAGGGTTTTGATAATGACAGCCCTTAGGGCTGTCATATTTAAATTTAGGCTGTCATAAGACATGCATTATATTCTTGTACATCAATCTATAACCGACTTCTTAATTTTAGGAATTACTAAATTGTACAACTTTTTATACGCTTAATGACTGTAACAACCCGAAATTTGTGAATAAATAAATTTATTAAAAATATGATAAATAAGGATAAATCGTTTAAAGAACGTAGGAATTGGTTTCGTGTCATTTGGACGCCGTGCGAGAAAGTTATGGACGAAACCGGGTCGAGATGTCAACCGAAAAGTGCAGCCTGCTGTAGTGAAGAGTTCGCGCCGTGAACTCGAGTTCCCGATCGGGAACTCCATACAGCGATTTTGTGGTTTTTGTTTGATCGAGTTCGCGACTAGGTAGCTGTAACGACCAGAATTTTCGGTTAATGAATTAAACGGAAATATTGAGGAATAAAGATGGTAAAATGTTTAATCGAGTCTCCGTTGTGTTTTACCGTGAATTTGGATGTTTGGGACTTGGTGTAACCAAGTATGGGTCAAGACTTGGATGGAAACAAGTTTAAAAGGCAAGAAACTGACCCAAACAGACCTCGCGGCGCGAGGCAGACGCGAGACAGTCGCGAGTTCAAACAGCAAGATCAGATATCAGACGCGAACTATTCGCGTCGAGCTCGCGTTTGGTTCGCGGCGCGAACTCAGCGCGAGCGGGGCGCGAAACCTGTCCTTCAGCGGCAACCAGCAGGCGAACCCGCGTCACCTCGCGGCGCGAGGTGGGCGCGAGCGGGGCGCGAGGAGCGTCTGGAACATATAAACTTGTGTGTAAGCTAGGGTTTCATTTCACCTTCAACCCCACACTTTGTGCAGCCGTTTTCTAGAGAGAAGTGGTCGATTTTGGAGTCTTGGAGCTCAAATCATCACCATCTTGAAGGATTGAATCATCAAGGGTAAGGATTCTTGTCTATTTTACTTAGCTACCTTGATTGTGAACTTTGTATGGGTAAAAATGGTGGTTTGGGGAACCAACCATGTCATCTTTGGGGAAGATGACTAAACATGGGTGTAGAACACTCATTGTAAGTTTGTAATCGATGTGTACAAGTTGGATTTGGGTTTATTGAAGGGAATCTTGAACTAGGGTTTGAGATTCCACCAAGTTGGATGAACTTGGTGGTTAAGGTTGTAGATATGGATTGATTAGTGATTAGTTATGGATTATAACTAGTTATTGTGATGATATTAATGGTAGGTCAAGAAGACCTAAAGTTTGGTGACATTTCACAAGTTGGAAAGCAAGGATTCGTGTTGTTAGACACGATTTGGAGTTAGCTTGGCTAAGGTGAGTACATGATACTTTTACTGAGTACATAGCAAATGATTTTGAAAACTATGATGTTTTATGAGTCTTTATTAATAAATATTTTTAATAAAGATATGATCAAAAGAATAAGAGAATGCAAGTAATAGATCATTTAAGTATGTCTAAATGACTAATGATTTTTAAAGAGATTATGATAATGAAAAGTGATTGATAATTCTTTATTTATATGATGTTTGACTAAGAGTAATAATTAAGAAAGTATGATATTTGACTTGTTAATAATATGTGTTAATAAGGCTAGTAACAATGATTAGTAAATTATACTAATAAGAGTAGTGATTGAATTGTTAGAAGAATAAATATAAAGTGACTAGAAGTAGATTTGTATTATAGTCAAAGAGAAGTTAGAGTAAATGGTTTTGATAAATAATAAACATGTTTTATTTAATAAAGGACTTGATAGAGTCAATATTGAAATTGAATAAGAAACGAGAATAATATGACAATTAGAATAGATGTATTCTAATTTATGTTGAGTATGTATTATTGGGGCATAGACCCATATTTGATGATTTCATTATGTGTTGAGAAAAGGATCCGGATCATAGTTAACCCACACAAGTTGAGAGAGTTAGTGACACCTACTTGGGGAGGTACCACCCTGCGCAAGAGTAGCCTGTCGAGAAATAGTTAACCCGGAAACGGGGGAGAAATAGTTAACCCGGAAACGGGGGAGAAATAGTTAACCCGGAAACGGGGGAGAAATAGTTAACCCGGAAACGAGGGAGTTTTAGTTAACCCGGAAACGGGGAAGTTTCAGTTAACCCGGAAACGGGGGAGTTTACATAGTTAACCCACATCGAGGGAGTTTGCTACGGAGAGGTCCGTAGCGTATGTGATAAAGATTTAGTAAGCTATGGATAGCTTACAAGTATGTGACTACGTGATGGGTAAGCTTACGGTTAGCTTACTAATAGATACGAATAAGCGGTAAGAACATAAGATAAAAATTAATAAGTGATTAAAGAAAAGAAATGAATATTATGACTTCTATTATATTTGAGAATGGGTCGAAAAACCCATGTATCTCATGAGACTATTTTGTCTCACGTACTACTTTGTTTTTGGCTATGTACTCAGGTTCGAGATCGATGGATTAAAGGGTCGGATAGAAGTGGCCTAGTGTTGATTAGCTCGGGAGCTCGTAGGTAGATCCCGTTTATCCTATGGTTATGATATTGTTTTTGTAACACCGGTTTTATAACTCTGATAAATGTTTTATTGGTTTTTGTTAAACCGTATTTTGGGAATATTGGACTTGTAATATTTTATTCAAAAATATGATTTAAAAAGTGTTTTAAAAATTGAGGTGTTACAACTTGGTATCAGAGCTATAGTTTAAGTGAATTAGGTAGGTTTGACCTCCCTAGTCTTAAGCTATGCTAAGTAGGACCATATGTTTCCATAGGATGTCCATGATTAGTTGGTTGAGACCGTAAGTGCGAGTATGATAGGGTCGATCCCTAAGAGAAATGTCATGATCTGATATAAATGTGTTTTATTTGACTGTTAAGTCATCGTTTGAATTGTGATTGTGAGACTATTGGTATAACAAAAGGGTGAACTCGAGGAGAGGACAAGCTCCTATAAGACAAGAAAATGAATCATAATTGAGTTTCGTCATGTTGGGTGATGATGGGAGTGATTTCAAATCGGAAGAAAGGGGACGATGATCGTTCAAGACATTGATGGCGTGTAAGCTGGATGTGAATTTGGGAAGTACCGAACCGGAGGTCGTGATTCGGTGGGTTCGTGAAACTGAGCAAGTGCTAAGGAGTAGCAAGTGTTAGTAGGGAGATGTGGTGACTTCTACGGCTCGTCTTCTGATGGGTGATGCGTTGTCACGGTGGAATGCGATGTTCGAAGCATTGAAAAAGAGAGTATGATACAAGATGTCGGGGAAGGAGTTCACGAGTAGACCAACGGTGGAAGTTTTGTTTCGAAGGAGTAGTTGAAAGAGTTGCTAATAGAGTCTCTTGTTAGGAATGTGGAGGAAGTGATTCATCAAAGGATCCAAGAATCATCAGCAAGTGGAGAAAAGAGGAAGCTCGATGGTGGTTGGAGTCAACAAAGAAAGAAAATTCATTTACAGTTCGTCGATTCATGTTGATGTGGAAAGTGCAAAGTGTGGTAAGTGTTCCTCAATTATATAGTTTAATGTTATGTGGTTTGGGGTTTATTCGTTCAGTGGTCATTCGGTTTGGTGCTTAAGTGAAATGGCCTATAGAAATTTGGAAGAATCGTTGATATGGATATGTATTAGGGGGATAATCTCCTCGGTTCGTTATGTAAATAGGAATGTTATATTTTAACGAGTCAGTGTGCAACGACACAAGTAGTAAGGATAGAAAGTATTATGCTATCATGGAATATCAAAAGGTGAATCACGGGAAAGGTGAATGTGTTCAATGAAAGGGTGGAAGTACAAGGAAGTACTAAGAGTTAGCGAGAATTGTATTTTTGGATGGGGAACCATAGAAGGGAAGAGTTCCAAAGTAAAATTGTAGCATTCTGTGAGAATAAGGATAAGTGATGTGGCATTACCATATGATATCGGTAAAGAAAAGAATGATGTAAAATATAGTGAAGTTTCAAAACCGTAAATGGAAAATATGTGGAAAAGAGTAAGTATTGGGAATGACAAACTTAGATATTGGATATGGTTGAGTAAAAGTTGGAAATCGGTCATAGCAAAAGTTTGTGTCATGGATGATGGATTCGATGCTAAGGGTAAAAGGATAATTAATGGTAAAATGTCCTAGAAATGGTATGTTAAGTCAAGGGTAACAACTAATTATTGGGAAAAGGACATAGAAAAAGTGTGATAGCTTATACTTGGATTATGGATCGGAGTCAATTGGTTGACTTGAGTTAACCGGGTGATTCGGTAAAAATGTGGATAATTGAATGTAATGGTGGTTACCTAAGTAGTGAAAGAAAGATTGGAAATTTTGATAATGGGAAAATGAATCGACTAAAGATGATTGATAAATGAGTAGATTGGTGGAAAGCACTAGAAATGAATATGTGAATACCAGGTGGTATAAAGTGATAAGTGGGAGTAATGGTCTATAAAAAGAATATGATTTGAGGAAGTTAATAATATGTGATATTTGGGGAAATGTAAATTGAATAGAGAATGTGATTAGTTATGAAAGAAAATGATGGCATGATGCTATGTGAATGATGCATACATGAATTGTATGCAAGATAGAATGGTATTGTATGGATCTTGTTAGATCGGAGGCTTTCCGGTTAACGAGATTTGATGAGTCACTATGGATTGGAGGCTTTCCGATCATTGTGACAGTTTGGAATCGTGATGGATTGGAGGCTTTCCGATCATCTCGATAAGATAGTTAGAGTATGATTTGTTATATCAGGGATATGATGTTTGTATCTGACGTATGCAGAACCGTATGTCTAGTTATTGTTATGATTTTTATGGCAAGTGAGAACTTGGGTTGAAAACGCGGGTAGTGTTTAAGTATAAGTATGTGTAGGAGATGCCTACAAGTTCATGGCTTATAAAAAAGGAATGCTTTTAGGAAGCAAAGTTTGTTAGTAACCAATGAGTGGTGAAAGGGGTATAATGGGTGGTTAGGCCACAATTCGATATGATTGAGGCTCTAAAGCCGGTAATCGGGAATTACAAGTATGGTATAAGGATGTTTGGAGGAAATTATAATTAGTATAAGCATTCGAATAAAAGTTAAAAAGTAATAGAGATCGGTAATGCTCTAGATGGAAATTGTGAATCGATTGAGAAATAAGAAATCGAGGAAAAGAGAAACAATTGAGAAAGGGGGTATAGAAATTGGAATCGGGAATAAAAAGTTTTGGAAGTGATGTCTCACTAGTAAGGAGTTCGTTATTGTAACAAGTTATGGTTGACTTTATGCATAAGTAGTCAAGATTGGTCAAGATTTGTGGATTGTTGACTTTGGTCAAAATTGGGTTTTGACTTTCGCTTAGTATGACTAGGCAATGATAAGATCATAATGTAGCATCTATATGTGTATGATAATGGTTAATTGATTAATGGAAATAATTATAGTCGGAGGGTGCGACTTTGATCGTTGGGTGTTTCGAGTTGAGTTTGGGAATCGAGTATGATTGTTGTTGGACCATGAAGGTAAGGTCGATTGTTAAGGAATTTATGGTTAATGGAAATCACTAGTAGGTAAGGAAATTGTCAAGAAATGGTTGACTTTGTGCTAAGTCAAAGATTTGACAATGTTGACAATTTGGTCAAAGCTAGGCATTGACTATCGTTTCGGTCAATTGGCTATTAGTAATGATTGGGTCATGTCATCCCAATGGGTATAAAGAGTTTGGTTAAATGAGGGGAAATGTTAAGATTAGATAGTAAAATTTTGACCCGTTCGGATATTAGGAACTCAAGTTTGGGTTTTTGACCCGTTTGGGTATAACAGAGTCAAGTGGGCAATTAAATGCATAAGTATTAGTGGATCCTAATTTGGAAGTGGAATGAGGATTGGAAATCCTTGAGTTGATTCCGGGGACGGAATCCTTTTAAGGGGTGGATAGTTGTAACGACCAGAATTTTCGGTTAATGAATTAAACGGAAATATAGAGGAATAAAGATGGTAAAATGTTTAATCGAGTCTCCGTTGTGTTTTACCGTGAATTTGGATGTTTGGGACTTGGTGTAACCAAGTATGGGTCAAGACTTGGATGGAAACAAGTTTAAAAGGCAAGAAACTGACCCAAACAGACCTCGCGGCGCGAGGCAGACGCGAGACAGTCGCGAGTTCAAACAGCAAGATCAGATATCAGACGCGAACTATTCGCGTCGAGCTCG
Source organism: Calendula officinalis (assembly GCA_963853835.1). Classification (NCBI taxonomy): domain Eukaryota; kingdom Viridiplantae; phylum Streptophyta; class Magnoliopsida; order Asterales; family Asteraceae; genus Calendula; species Calendula officinalis. The sequence goes on along the minus strand of OY970827.1, from coordinate 74,552,809 downwards.
CGTTTGGTTCGCGGCGCGAACTCAGCGCGAGCGGGGCGCGAAACCGGTCCTTCAGCGGCAACCAGCAGGCGAACCCGCGTCACCTCGCGGCGCGAGGTGGGCGCGAGCGGGGCGCGAGGAGCGTCTGGAACATATAAACTTGTGTGTAAGCTAGGGTTTCATTTCACCTTCAACCCCACACTTTGTGCAGCCGTTTTCTAGAGAGAAGTGGTCGATTTTGGAGTCTTGGAGCTCAAATCATCACCATCTTGAAGGATTGAATCATCAAGCGTAAGGATTCTTGTCTATTTTACTTAGCTACCTTGATTGTGAACTTTGTATGGGTAAAAATGGTGGTTTGGGGAACCAACCATGTCATCTTTGGGGAAGATGACTAAACATGGGTGTAGAACACTCTTTGTAAGTTTGTAATCAATGTGTACAAGTTGGATTTGGGTTTATTGAAGGGAATCTTGAACTAGGGTTTGAGATTCCACCAAGTTGGATGAACTTGGTGGTTAAGGTTGTAGATATTGATTGATTAGTGATTAGTTATGGATTATAACTAGTTATTGTGATGATATTAATGGTAGGTCAAGAAGACCTAAAGTTTGGTGACATTTCACAAGTTGGAAAGCAAGGATTCGTGTTGTTAGACACGATTTGGAGTTAGCTTGGCTAAGGTGAGTACATGAGACTTTTACTGAGTACATAGCAAATGATTTTGAAAACTATGATGTTTTATGAGTCTTTATTAATAAATATTTTTAATAAAGATATGATCAAAAGAATAAGAGAATGCAAGTAATAGATCATTTAAGTATGTCTAAATGACTAATGATTTTTAAAGAGATTATGATAATGAAAAGTGATTGATAATTCTTTATTTATATGATGTTTGACTAAGAGTAATAATTAAGAAAGTATGATATTTGACTTGTTAATAATATGTGTTAATAAGGCTAATAACAATGATTTTCAAGTATCAAGTATTGACTTAGTAAATTATACTAATAAGAGTAGTGATTGAATTGTTAGAAGAATAAATATAAAGTGACTAGAAGTAGATTTGTATTCTAGTCAAAGAGAAGTTAGAGTAAATGATTTTGATAAATAATAAACATGTTTTATTTAATAAAGGACTTGATAGAGTCAATATTGAAATTGAATAAGAAACGAGAATAATATGACAATTAGAATAGATGTATTCTAATTTATGTTGAGTATGTATTATTGGGGCATAGACCCATATTTGATGATTTCATTATGTGTTGAGAAAAGGATCCGGATCATAGTTAACCCACACAAGTTGGGGGAGTTAGTGACACCTACTTGGGGAGGTACCACCCTGCGCAAGAGTAGCCTGTCGAGAAATAGTTAACCCGGAAACGGGGGAGAAATAGTTAACCCGGAAACGGGGGAGAAATAGTTAACCCGGAAACGGGGGAGTTTTAGTTAACCCGGAAACGGGGGAGTTTCAGTTAACCCGGAAACGGGGGAGTTTACCTAGTTAACCCACATCGGGGGAGTTTGCTACGGAGAGGTCCGTAGCGTATGTGATAAAGATTTAGTAAGCTATGGATAGCTTACAAGTATGTGACTACGTGATGGGTAAACTTACGGTTAGCTTACTAATAGATACGAATAAGCGGTAAGAACATAAGATAAAAATTAATAAGTGATTAAAGAAAAGAAATGAATATTATGACTTTTATTATATTTGAGAATGGGTCGAAAACCCATGTATCTCACGAGACTATTTTGTCTCACGTACTACTTTGTTTTTGGCTATGTACTCAGGTTCGAGATCGATGGATTAAAGGGTCGGATAGAAGTGGCCTAGTGTTGATTAGCTCGGGAGCTCGTAGGTAGATCCCGTTTATCCTATGGTTATGATATTGTTTTTGTAACACCGGTTTTATAACTCTGATAAATGTTTTATTGGTTTTTGTTATACCGTATTTTGGGAATATTGGACTTGTAATATTTTATTCAAAAATATGATTTAAAAAGTGTTTTAAAAATTGAGGTGTTACAGTAGCGATCGGGAAAAGTTCACGATATGGAAAGTTAGCGACGCGAACTATGTTCGCGCCGTGAACTTGTGACGTGCAGCATTAAAATCGGGTTTTCATCCATTTGTGCTATTTTCAAACCCTAGATACCTCTTTGGCGATTTTTGGAGCTCTAGTGCAGATCTTGGTTGATTTCTTCTCAAATCTTTGATAGATTTCACTCCTAGTTGAAGATTAAAGGCATTTGGTGAGGTCTTGGAAGGTTGACCGAATTGTGAAGCAAGGAAACTGACGTAAAGAATACGGTTGGAGCACTTATTTGCTAAGGTGAGTACATGAGACTTTATAACTGGGTACATAGCAAATAGTTTTGAAAGTCCGTATGATGTTGTATCAGTCTTTATTAACAAATATTTTGATAAAGATAGTAAATTGAAAATGTGTGAAAGTATGTAGAATGTGATACTAGAATGTGTCTAGTATGATTGAGGAATTTGAAGTAAATTATGATAGATTCAAGTAATTATGGAATCTATGTTAATGAACAATAATAATGAAGTAATTGATTAAAAGAATGTATGCGGAGCCTTTATTAATAAATATGTATTAGTAAAGCAATTGGGAATGATTTTATAGTAATGAGTACCTATTGGTAAAATATACTAATAAAAGTAAAGAACGAATATATATGAGAAAGAATATGATGTGACTAGTAATAATTGTCTATTATAGTCAAGGGAGAGATAAAAGTATTATGTTATCGATAAATAAGAAATGTATCTTATATATGAAGTAAGTATGGATCTCATAGGGTTCATAGATGTAGAAGTAAATGTGGTTGCTTATGATCGGGTCCATGGGACCATACAGGTACGTTCACACCGTGATGAACTAATTATATGTCGTTAGTATTAGACGACTAACTTGTTTGATGTTGGATGTGATAGCCGAAGGCTTTGAATGTCATAACTGTTAGGTTATGGTAAGAGATAGATGGTGGTGACGCGGGGGACCCCCGGTCACTGGACGGTGGTATATATGTTTATACACCGAGTGTATATATGTTTATACACTAAGCACACGGGTGCTTCTAGTACGCATATGTTTGGTACTAGGTATGTTAGGTTCTAATACATATATGTTTATGTATTAGACATGTTGGTGCTTCTGGTACATATATGTTTATGTACTAGATATGATTTGGTGCTTCTGGTACATGTATGTTTATGTACTAGATATGATTGGGCTTCTGGTACCTATACGTTTAGGCACTAGATATGTTTGCTAGGAAAGCAAAGTAGCTAGAGTCACAAAAGGGTGACTAGACGGTATTTATGTAGTTTATATATATATGTTTATATATTTATGAAATGACTATTATTGGGGTCTAAAACCCATGTATCTCACGAGGCTATTTTGTCTCACGTACTACGTTTGTTTTGTGGCTATGTACTCAGGTACAGGTTTGAAGTGATAGAAGGTTGCACTAGAAGTGGCCTAGAGATGTTTAGCTCGGGAGCTAATAGGTAGATCCCGTTGCCTATGGTTTTGATATACTCGGTGACACCGTATTTTTGTAAACTCTGATATAAGTTTTAAAGTTTTTGTTAAACTGTATTTTAGACAATATGTCAGATATTGGGAAAGTGTATTTTAAATGATTTAAAACGATGTTTTAAAAATACGGGTGTTACAACTTGGTATCAGAGCTATAGTTTAAGTGAATTAGGTTGGATGTCCATCCTAGTCTTAGACTGTAGCATTAGGAATGTAAGATTCCTTGAGATCATTAGGTTGACCTTGAGACTTTATGTTAAGTTTAGGGTTGAACCTAGGGGACCTATGAAAGTGATGTGATTATGGATAATCAGTGTTATGAGACTCATGAAACGTACACGAGGTACTAATTGTTTAATGTCTTTCGTATAGTCAAGATCGAAAGAAATGGTTAACACTCGAAGAAGTGGGAAAGCCCCGGAGGGCCGGGAGGAGGATACACCTCATGTTGAGGCTGGGGTTGAACAGGAAAGTCAACCGTCGATGCACCGGGTGGGTGAATCGGAGGTCGGAGCTAATAGAACTCCGGTGACCATGGCGGACCTCCAAACTATTATTGAACAACTCAAGGGAGTGGTGGCCAATGAAGTGCACCGCATAGTTGGGGACCGTGAGAGGTCGGATGGAGATCGTGTATCCGAGGCTAGATCGGATGAGAAAACCAGGAGTGGTGGCAGTCGAGTGGAGAAATCCTCCACAGGTGGTTGTAGTGATGCAAGGGCGAGGCCCGATGAAAATTATGGTTGTTCTTTTAAGACATTCATGGCTTGTAAGCCAAACATATATATGGGTAGTTCGGACCCGAAGGTAACTATGAGGTGGATCCGAGAGACCGAGCGGGTCATCGGAAGTAGCAAGTGCAAGAAAACCGATATGGTGTTGTATGCTTCTCAATTGCTAAAAGAGGATGCTATGGTCTGGTGGGACATAGTTTATGAGACCCTCGGGAGGGAGGTGATAGAGAGAATGTCATGGGATGAGTTTACCGCGAGGTTGAGGAAGAAATTTTGTCCCGACCGGGATTTGGAGAAAATGCATGAGAAGTTTGTGACCCTAAGGAAGGGTGAGATGTCGGTCGAGGAGTACACGAGGGAATTCACGGGATTACTTCCGTTTGTTGCTAAGACCTACTCTGAGGAGAGGTTGAGGGTAGTTAGGTATGCTAGTGGGCTACCTTGGGATTATCAGTTGGAGGTAAAGAGAGCGGTCACGCTAGATGGGGCCATTAGTGCCGCCCGAGGTGTGGAAGAGGTGAACGAGGCAAAAGTTGCCGAGAGGGCGTATGTGGGAGATAAGAGGAATGCCGAGAGTGGATCGGGTACGGTTAAGAAGGGAAAGTTCACGTCGAACTTCTCTAGGCAAGGAAGTGTAGCCTCGTGCAAGAGGTGTGGGAAGAATCATACCGGCGAATGCCGTGGGGAACCAAAAATTTGCCATGATTGTGGAAAGACGGGACATTTGGCCCGGGATTGTAGATCCAAACCAATGGCCGAGGTTGAATGTTACTCGTGCCATGAGAAAGGGCATTATAGCCACGTGTGGCCGAAGAAGAAAACCGGAACGCTTGTGTCAGCGGCTCAAAAGAAGGCGGAGCCGGCAAAGGTGAGAGGACGATCCTTCCTACTCACACGGGAGGAGGCGCGCGATGGGGCGTCAGGTTCGGGAGCTAAGGATTAAGCGGCCCATAATTGTAGCATTGGATGATTCGGCCGGTGTGCCATTTGTTTCCCTAAGACTTTAGTTTGGGTATTATTGTAATCCTTCCGAATGCTTTGGTTAAAAACATATTTTGAATGTTATGAATTTTATTGTTAATTTATTTACTTGAAAGATTTGAATTAGCAAGGTTGAATAATTGTCGATGAGAGTAGAGGCATTTGGTAGGACCATTGAGATGGATTGGATGATTATGCACCAAGCCAGTATGTTGTGTGAGTATAGCCATATTGTTAGATTGTTGCCCAATTTGGTGCTTACGGGAATTAGTAGATGAGTTGTATGACGTGAATAGTCATCGTGGGAATAATCTTCCGGGTTGAATGAATTCGTATTTTTTTTTTAAGAATCATAGACCGGAGTCGGTTGGTTGACTCAAAGATGACCGGGATGACCGGTGAAATTATGGTTAATAGAATTGAGTGATAGTTACTTCTGTAGCGACAAAAGATTTGGAAATATGGTAATAAAGAGATGAACCGATTAATGACGGTTAATGTGTAAGTGGAATGGTAAATAACAAATAGAGAATGTTATTAGTTACCCGCGGGGTACGATGCATGTGCATCATATGATGACCTTAGAAGGCATATAATTGTGAAAAGATAATATTATGTCATATGAATTGTGCTAAGTAATATGTCCTATGGAAGACATACGAATGGGAAGGAAAACAATAAGGCGTCTTGTGGGAGAGGTGCTAGAATGCACGATAAATGATTTGATGATGTTTATATGATATTGGCGTGACATATACATATGTTAGTATATGTGCATGATGATGATGTTTATTTGATATTGGTGCGATATATACATATGTTTGTATATGTGCACAATAGAGATGTATTGATGGTATTGGTGACATATACATATGTTTGTATATGTGCACAATAGAGGTATTTAGATGGAATTGGCGTGATATACGTGTGTATATCTATATGTGTATATATGTTTATGTGTTTTTATGATGAATGTAGAACCATGTGGTTAATAAATATTACTATTATGTTATGATAATCGAGAATTGGGCTTGAAGTGCGGGTTGCATTTAGGTCATGTAAATGTAGGGGGTGCCTACGATTTATAGAATAGAAGGAAAGAGAAACTTCTAGTGAGCAAATTACCATGTGGTAACCAAGACATAGTGCACCGTATAAGGGTGCGGGACGTGTTACGGTAGGGGGCCTAGTACCGATAATGTAAGTTGATCAATGTGATACAAAGATGGTTGAAACAATACTAAGTGATAGTATGAGTGACCAAGTGAAGGTCAAGAAACGGAAAATGTTATTGTAACCTTATGTTAAGGTGTGACCCTTGGATTAGCGGGGACGATTGTTGAGAAAGTAATAATGGGTAGAACTGAGAGTGATGGGTTGGTAATGATACGCCGTGTGTACGGAAATTGCTAGTTTGGAAAAGGTATGGTTGACTTTATATAAAAGTCAACGTTAGTCAACCCGTGATTGGTTGAATTGGTCTAAGATGGACCTTGACTCTCATTTTGATTTACTAATGAATAGTGATAGCATAATGTGTCGATTATGTGTTTGTGAAAAAGTTGATGAGATGGTTAATTGAATCATAAATTAAAGGTAAATTGTAAAGGAAGGGAGGATTTATGAAACCTTTAACGAGAAGGGAAAATGTTAAGGTATAGTTGACTTTGTGCTTAAGTAAAAGGGTAGACAATGTGGGGTTATACCAATGTCGGGATATATCGGTTGGGTCAAAGCTAGAGTTTGACATTCGTTTTAACTAATTAGCTAATGGTATGATTGTGTCATACCATTGTTATGAGAATGAAAGGATTGGTCGAGAGAATGACGGTGTTATGGTCAAATTGTGAAATTTGACCCGTTTAAGTATTATGATTTTGTTTATAAATGGGGTCTTGGTCGTTCGGACTTATCGGAGCTAGGTGAATGTTTGGATATGTAATGATAACGGAACGGGAATGAGGAAAGTTTGATGGTAATGACCACAAGGGAATGAGAGCAGAAAGCTCGGTTGGATGTGGGTTGAAATTCTTAGCGATTCCGAGGACGGAATCCTCTTAAGGGGTAGATAGTTGTAACAACCCGAAATTTGTGAATAAATAAATTTATTAAAAATATGATAAATAAGGATAAATCGTTTAAAGAACGTAGGAATTGGTTTCGTGTCATTTGGACGCCGTGCGAGAAAGTTATGGACGAAACCGGGTCGAGATGTCAACCGAAAAGTGCAGCCTGCTGTAGTGAAGAGTTCGCGCCGTGAACTCGAGTTCCCGATCGGGAACTCCATACAGCGATTTTGTGGTTTTTGATTGATCGAGTTCGCGACTAGGTAGCGATCGGGAAAAGTTCACGATATGGAAAGTTAGCGACGCGAACTATGTTCGCGCCGTGAACTTGTGACGTGCAGCATTAAAATCGGGTTTTCAGCCATTTGTGCTATTTTCAAACCCTAGATACCTCTTTGGCGATTTTTGGAGCTCTAGTGCAGATCTTGGTTGATTTCTTCTCAAATCTTTGATAGATTTCACTCCTAGTTGAAGATTAAAGGCATTTGGTGAGGTCTTGGAAGGTTGACCGAATTGTGAAGCAAGGAAACTGACGTAAAGAATACGGTTGGAGCACTTATTTGCTAAGGTGAGTACAAAAAACTGGGTACATAGCAAATAGTTTTGAAAGTCCGTATGATGTTGTATCAGTCTTTATTAACAAATATTTTGATAAAGATAGTAAATTGAAAATGTGTGAAAGTATGTAGAATGTGATACTAGAATGTGTCTAGTATGATTGAGGAATTTGAAGTAAATTATGATAGATTCAAGTAATTATGGAATCTATGTTAATGAACAATAATAATGAAGTAATTGATTAAAAGAATGTATGCGGAGCCTTTATTAATAAATATGTATTAGTAAAGCAATTGGGAATGATTTTATAGTAATGAGTACCTATTGGTAAAATATACTAATAAAAGTAAAGAACGAATATATATGAGAAAGAATATGATGTGACTAGTAATAATTGTCTATTATAGTCAAGGGAGAGATAAAAGTATTATGTTATCGATAAATAAGAAATGTATCTTATATATGAAGTAAGTATGGATCTCATAGGGTTCATAGATGTAGAAGTAAATGTGGTTGCTTATGATCGGGTCCATGGGACCATACAGGTACGTTCACACCGTGATGAACTAATTATATGTCGTTAGTATTAGACGACTAACTTGTTTGATGTTGGATGTGATAGCCGAAGGCTTTGAATGTCATAACTGTTAGGTTATGGTAAGAGATAGATGGTGGTGACGCGGGGGACCCCCGGTCACTGGACGGTGGTATATATGTTTATACACCGAGTGTATATATGTTTATACACTAAGCACACGGGTGCTTCTAGTACGCATATGTTTGGTACTAGGTATGTTAGGTTCTAATACATATATGTTTATGTATTAGACATGTTGGTGCTTCTGGTACATATATGTTTATGTACTAGATATGATTTGGTGCTTCTGGTACATGTATGTTTATGTACTAGATATGATTGGGCTTCTGGTACCTATACGTTTAGGCACTAGATATGTTTGCTAGGAAAGCAAAGTAGCTAGAGTCACAAAAGGGTGACTAGACGGTATTTATGTAGTTTATATATATATGTTTATATATTTATGAAATGACTATTATTGGGGTCTAAAACCCATGTATCTCACGAGGCTATTTTGTCTCACGTACTACGTTTGTTTTGTGGCTATGTACTCAGGTACAGGTTTGAAGTGATAGAAGGTTGCACTAGAAGTGGCCTAGAGATGTTTAGCTCGGGAGCTAATAGGTAGATCCCGTTGCCTATGGTTTTGATATACTCGGTGACACCGTATTTTTGTAAACTCTGATATAAGTTTTAAAGTTTTTGTTAAACTGTATTTTAGACAATATGTCAGATATTGGGAAAGTGTATTATTTTAAATGATTTAAAACGATGTTTTAAAAATACGGGTGTTACAATGACAGCCCTTAGGGCTGTCATTATTAGAACCCTTAAATTTATTAAACTAATAAGTTTAAAAACACCTTAAATAAAATTTTCCAATCACGCCCTTAATAACATTTAACAATTTTTTTTGTGGGTTTTAGAGCTGGTTGAAGATAGTTGGCGGTCACTAGTTATATGTATATATATAAACATTTAACATCTTGATGTGACATGATGAATAGTGTCAGACACACAATTTAATTTATTTCTTTTTCTTTCTATTATATTTTTTGATTTTTTTATCAGACTTTTTCTTTGTTGACTTTTTTTCAGTTGTGGAATATTATCCTCTAAATGTTCGTAGTCGATGCACTTCGTGGTATATGAGTTTTGCTACTGACAATTACTCCCTCTGTCCCACAAAAAAATTCCAATTTCTCCTCTAAATTTTGTCCCACAAAAAAGTTCCTATTTCTCAAATGTAAGGGGTCCACTTAATAATATAATATTATTACCAATGATTCCACCAATAAAATATTTTCTCTCTCCAATCTAACCTTATATTTTAATCAAAAGTATTACCAAGGACCTCACCACTAACTTTCTCCTAAAAGCATGCGCCCACGAGAAATGAGAATTTTTTTATAGGACGGAGGGAGTAATAATTAAATCTTTGATATCTTTTTGTGTCACATTTATTTTTCTCTACATTTTGACATAAAATTTATCGCAATCTGGGACATATTTAATGTTTGACATTTTTTGGTTTCGTAACCTGCTTTTATTTATATATTTGAAAAACCAATATTTTGTAACTACGTTAATAGTACAATGATAAATTAACCAAGACATAATATTTAAAGATGAATGAAAATATTACATATAAAGACTAGCACATTAATACATTACTAAAATGTATACTAATAGACTGAATAATATACCGTATCAGTTTCAAATAACGATGTTTTATAGAAGTCATTATTTTCATTCTCATTTTTAATTTCTCCATCTTAAGTGCCTTTGTTTGCCTAAAGGTCCAAACGTGATAAATTTTTTAAAAATAAGGACTATCTTTATCAATTTTAAAAAATTAAGACCAAAATTACAATATAATAGAAACCTAAATGATCATTTTTGTAATTAACTCTGCTTTTAATGGACCCCGCACTTTCTTTGTGAGTAAAATTGCTAGTGGAATGTGAATCCCACTAATTTTAAAGGGTTTTGAAGTGATAGATAGAGTTTTGTGGTTGGAGTTGAGATGTTATTTAGAGTTAATAAATCCATCATTTATAGGGATATAGTGATTTTTATAAAGTTTATGGTTGGAGATCCTCTAATACATATTTAGTTAATTATATTTCTATCTCACACTACAATAAAATATATACCGAAATGTAGATAAAAACTAACCGAACAAAAATACATATTCAAATTTATATTATATATATGTATTAAAAGATACTCCGTATTAAAGAAAATCGAATTTTATATAAATAGATATTTATATTAAGCTATTAAAAATTGATTTGATGTTTTTCTTTTGAGAATTGATATTACTACCATAACTTTTAATGATTATACCACACAATACATATTATACAGTTAACTATACAAATATATTAAGCATTAGATGTGACAGATACCTTAAAAATTGTGGTAGAAAATCACTCATTTTTTTTTTTTTTCACCATTCGGTGCGAAAAGCAGGACCCAAAATTACACCCACTTTCCTCCCGCCCAGTACTGAATTCACAACTCTTTTGCTCTCTCTACTATCTAGGGTTTCAAATTCATCACAGAAATGCAAAATGATTCAAACGCAGAGCTCCAATCTCGTTGATCCGTTTCAAAAACAGTAAATTCTCTCTCTAAATCCTCGAACATTTCGACATTCCGAAGATAAGGTGAAATCTAACGACCTCGAAGCTATTCACCAGCTTATGAATCCAATGGTAAAGTTTAGGATCACTTTTTTTTACGATTTCTCCTTGTGTTTAGTTGTAATTTGTACAAATCGTTGACTAGAAGCAGAATATTTTGCTTAAGTGTTTTTCTCTGATTTTTAGGTTTACGATTAGATTCTGAGTGAGGACAATTTAAGTATTATAAAACTGTGATAATGACCGAAAGTTTTGGGGATTTCGTTTATCTGGAGCTATAGATCACCCAGCATATGCAAACTATACACGTGGATTTCTATTTATGATAGACATACATGTTTGTGTGTGTATGAATGCATCGATATATATCCATGCACACTTAAACATGTGTTTTGATCTGATTGTTTGGTTAAATTGACATTGGATTCTCGAAGAGTTGAGTTTACAGTTTTACATATACGAACACTCTTAACACAAGCTAAACTAGTCGATTTTTTTTATATGGAGCTTTAGATCACCAAAGACAGTGCATCTATATATTTATTGTTTAAACATGCTCAGAAGAAACAGTTAAACTTTAAACTGTAGAAGCATTGTTTAGCTAAATGATTCTCATACTGCTTGCAAAAAGTGTTTACTGTGGCAATTTGGTGTGAAATGAATACCTTTACTCTTCAAATCAACAAAAATAACCTTTTTGCAGCAGAAATTAGAATATGCACCTTTACTTTAACCATTTAGAGGAAGAGATAATGCAAAAAGAAGAAGGATGTTAGTGTTTATTTGGATAGCTAACCATTTAGTGTTTATTTTTAAATCTATTTTGATCTTATTTTAATATAGTCGTACTCATACAAATTTCTGACTTATCTAAATTTGATATTTTTTCTTCACTGTTATAAGGCATTACAAAACTCAGGTAAGCATTTTGAAGAAGCAAAGTCAATTTTAGATGGTGGTTCAGAATTCCTTAATACAAAGGATAATGAAAAATCTCAAGAAAATACAATTCTGGAACAAAGTTTCCAAATCGATCAGTTGCAGGACCCAGGAGATTTTTTTGCAGCAGTTGAGAAGCTTGAAAGTAAATTATTTTTCAACATTTTTTGTTATTTAATATTCGATAATGTTATTAAATATAATAATATCTTTAAATTGATTTCCAGATGACAAAAAAGAAATGAACAGACAGAAAGGCATTGAAGACCTAAATGAGACAAATATTTCTACTACTGATACACAACGTCGTCCTGAAATACCTCGGTATTATTTATATTTATATCATTATATGTATAGCTTAACTTTTTTCACTGAGTTATGATGTTTAGGGGTTGTTTGGGAACTGGTGTAACTTTAAACTTTATTCTTCAGGAGAAAATCCGTCTATAAGCATTATGATATTTCCAGTCAGACTCAAAATGATACGGATTCAATGGTAAATTTTTTGCTCACTTCTTGTTATGATCTAATGTTTTGTTGTGCTGTAATTTGCAAAAATATTGCTTAGAACAGAGTATTTTGCTTAGCTTCCAGCTTCCATTTTTAGGTTTATGATTTGATTCTGAGTGAGTTCTCAGTTTAGGTATAATAAAACTGTTATAATTAGTAAACATTTAAAGGAATTCGATTACTTGGAGCTGTAGACCACCACGATTCTATGTATTACAAACTATACATGTATATTTCTATTTATGATACATATACTTACATATAAATGCGTGTGTATGTATATTTTTGTTTATTATTGAAACAATTAATATGTCAATTAAGTTATATAGGAATTTTTGAAACATTGCTAACTGGACTGAGATATTTTAACAATTTTTTTAATCATTTTCCTTCTTTTTTTTTATACAAAAGGAGAACGAACAACCTAAAGAGAATAGATTTTCTTTGGCCCGAAAACGTGCTAAATTCTCTATGAAACCTACTACAAGGTAAATGTTATATTATACATACTACTTTTTTGTACTCACAAATAAATTATTATTTATAATTTCTATTTATAATTTTGTGTGAAATTCTGTTGACAGCCTGGCTGCTAATTTTGTGGAACCAACTCTTGATATTGAACATCTGCAGAATCCAGAAGATTTTTTTGCAGCAGTTGAGAAGTTTGAAAGTAAATTATTTTTTAAACATTATATTTTGTGGTATAATATTTATATAATGTTAGTTTAATGTCACATATTAATTTATTATTGATTTCCAGATGCCAAAAAAGAGATTAACAGGCTGACAGGTCGTGAAGACTTAAATGAGCCCAAGTTTCCTATTGGTCCTAGGGAACGTCGTCCTGAATTACCCCGGTACTGTTTATATGTATAGCTAAACAGGTTAACGGGTCGACCCGTTTATCAGCATCCCACCTGATCATAACCATTTATTAAAATGGGTCGACCCGTTTGCATCCTGAAGCCCTGTTTATACTCGTATGGGGTGTTTGGGAATTGGGATTGCTTATTTTTAAGTGTTTAGGGGTTGTTTGGGAATAGGGATTCCACTATCTTAGAAAAAGTGTCTTTTTTTTTCCTTCCTATAAAAAGCTGAAACTCAGGCACTCAGCATATATCCAAATGCCCATTTATAATTTTATCGTAATTTCTGATTATATTTAATTTCCAGGAGAAAATCTGTTTATAAGCATCATGTATTTCCTAGTCAGCCTGAAAATAAGATATCATTAACTGAAAAAAGATTGCTTGATAATATTGGAAGTCAACCTACTCAGAATTCACAACAAAAATCTGATACTCCAAACTATGAATCCGTACATGTGGAAAAACCTGGTGAGTTTATGTTTTCTAAATTTTGGGTAGTGTTTGATTTATGAGTATGGGAATGAGAGGAATGGATTTCATTCCCAAAACGGAAAATTGCATTAAAGGGTACTCAACTTTCTCAAATTTTCCATTTGAGGTACTAAATTTTTCTTTTTTGTCAATTGAAGATTTCAAAGTGTTTTTGGACCAAAACTAAGATTTTTTTTACCATTTTTAGAATTTTTTTTTGTTACATCTTGGTTAAAAAAGTTCTCATTTTGGTTTTAGAAAAAAAATAAAAAAATTTAATAATACCTTTTATGCAGTCCTGAACAACTTCTTAGATCTTAGTCCATATAGTGTGTAAATAAATTACTTAAATTTATTGTTTTTATTTTGTCTTTTCTGAACAGGAGGATCAAAAGATAAAAATGATGACCTCGTTGATGTTCTAATGTCTACTAATGTTGATGGATTAAATGAAAACGAGATTAATTCATATTTAAAAGATCTTTTAAAGATCAAACCTATTAATACAGACAATTTAAAACTTCCCGAAATCCCTTCAGTCAAAAACTTAATAGGAAAACACTCCATATTACCTATTACAACTGCTTTTCCAGATACTTTAACCCAGAAAACACTTGGAAAACAGAAAAAATCACCCGAAAACCCTAATAATAATAAAAGTCCATTTTTAGCAATTTTGACATTTGGAAAACATTTGTCAAAATCAGTTCAACCGAGTGATTTATTCTCTGCTCGTGATACTGATTTGTTTCCTGCAACAACTTCTGGAAACATTCCCTCAAATGATGATGTCAGCAAGGATAAAGAATTCCCGGTTCCTGGATCTTTTGGTATTTTAGTTAAAAATAAAATTCCAAGAACTCCTGTTCGTAATGTGTCCCGCAATGTTCCGGATGAAAATTTAATTAATTCTCGCGAGTCTGATAATTTGTCAGAACCCATGATCAGTGTTGAAGAAAATGTAATGGTAAGTTTAATTTTTCATGCCCATTTTTTATAATTTTTTAGGCCAAAAATGCATTTTAGTCCCTTGAACTTGGCTGAATAGGTTTTCTACTATCCTGAACTATTAAAGATGCAGCATGATACCCCTGAACTTGACAAAATGGTCGATTTAGTACCCGGACTCACTAATTCGGTATTGCTATCTCACGTGATTTGCATCTAATATCAATATATTGAGATAAGTGTATATTTTTTAGTCTGTCAAAAACTCCAACGAAAGTAAGTCAAGTAAGAAAACTCTATTAATCGACTACTTTGTCAAGTTCAGGTACCATGTTGCACCTTTAATATATTAGACAAATAGACATACTATATATATTCTCCTAAAGTACAAGGATTAGAGTGTAAATATATTCTCTATATATTTACACCTCGTGGACACAATCAAGACACAATCACAATTACAAGTTTTGTATGGTATCAGAGCAGTCGATACCTAAACCCTAAAACAAAAGTTGTCGTCTTTTTCTTTTTCCCCCTACAGCCCTAATTGCCGTACCTTGTCCTACAGCCCTAATCGACACTTCTTTTTTCCTGCAACCCTAAATTGCCAACAATTCCTAACAGCCTTCTTCTTCTCCAATGACAACTCTTGTCGCCTTCACCACCCAAGAGAAGACAGCTCATAACTCACACAAGTTTGGGTTTACTCTATCACCTACAAACTATGGTTTCTGGAAAACAATGCTAGAACCATTCCTCATCACCAATGGTTTATTCGGGTACATCAATGGCACAATTCCATTCCCGTCACAGTATATTAAAACCACAAACTCGAAAGACAAAGAGAGCACCTCTGATGCAGAAAAATCAAATCCAGAATACGATATCTGGATCACGAATGATGCTCACATTCGAATGCTCATTATATCTACTATTTCTGAATCATCATTCCCGCAAGTTCAAGGTACTAATGCTCGTGATATTTGGCTAAATCTTGAACGTGCTTATGCTCCACACTCCTCATCACGTGAATACACGTTAAAAACACAACTGCTCAAACTCGAGATGAAAAGTGACGAAACAGCAGCGACATATTTAAATCGTGCACAAGAGTATTCTGATGCTCTTGCTAATATCGGGGAAGCCATGAAAACAAAAGATGTTATTATGCTCGTGATTTCCGGTCTTCGTGATGAATACAATAACCTGAAATCTACTTTTCTTACCAATCCACCACAACAATTCTCGGAACTCCATGGCATACTCGCTGATTATGATTATTTGTTGAAAAGAAATCAGCCTGAAGTAGCACCTGCTCAAGCCTTCACCGCCACAACCACCTCGTCCGGGACTCCATCTGGTGATCAACTTACTGCCCTTCAACAGATGCTGTCTCAATTCGGTTTTCAAGTTCAACCACAAACCAATGCACCCGCCACTGCCTTTTATGCAAACCGAGGACGTGGTCGTGGTTACCGAGGCCGTGGACGAAGCAATCACCTCGGCTCAAACAATAGGTCACAAAACCAATCCGGGGGAGGTAAATTCTCTTGGGCTTCTAATCAAAATATGGTTTATGGTTCACGCAACAGGTGTGGTATTGGACACATTCCATCCGAATGTCCTAACCGTGACCCATCTACATACAAGAGACAACAACAACAATCAACACCATCTGCTTACTATGCCGATCACCGGTCACATGCAACATCTTCATGGCTTCCGGATACAGGGTGCAACCATCATGTTGCTTCTGATTTTTCCAACTTTGATCATACCGAACCTTACAATGGCACTGATCAACTTCATGTTGGTAATGGTAAGGGTCTTCCCATCTTACATATCGGTTCCTCAAAAATATTTTCTCCAAACAAAACCTTTTCCCTTTCAAGCATATTACACGTTCCTCAAATAAAACGAAACTTACTTTCTGTCAAACAATTTTGTACTGATAACCACGTTTATTTTGAATTTCATGATTCTTTTTTTGTTGTGAAGGACAAGTCTACACATCGTACCCTCCTCACGGGTCCAAGCCTTGATGGTCTCTACACCATCAATGTTCCACGTTTTCAACCACTTTCCAAAGTTGCTTTCTCAGCGGTTCGTGCGTCCCCTCAAACGTGGCATCATCGACTTGGACATCCACATCATCAGCTTTTAAATTCTATGTTTTCTAGATATACTTTACCTTTAGCAAATAAATGTTCTTCTTTTACTTGTGAATCATGTTTTGTTGGCAAATCATCCAAACTACATTTATCATCTTCATCTAATAAAAGTTCAAACATTTTAGATCTTGTTTTTTGTGATGTATGGGGACCCGCACCTATCCCCTCGTCGGATGGTCATCGTTATTTTTTACTTTGTGTTGATCATTTTTCTAGCTATATGTGGTTTTTTCCTTTACAACAAAAATCTGATGTCTTTCCCACGTTCAAACGCTTTATGCTTATGGTTGAAAGACAATTTGACACCAAACTCAAAACCGTTCAAACCGACTGGGTGGTGAATTCCGCAATCTTCATTCCTTTTTCTCATCTATTGGAATTGTACATCGCCTCCCTTGTCCACACGCAAGTGCCCAAAACGGCACTGTTGAACGTCGCCACCGACATGTGGTTGAGACTGGTCTTACCCTTCTTGTCCACTCACATGTGCCTAAACATTTTTGGCACTTTGCATATGAAACAACTGTGTACCTAATCAACCGTATGCCTTCCCGCACTAACCACAATACCTCACCCTTTGAACTTATTTTTAAAACTAGACCAAATTTTTCGTTTCTTCGCGTTTTTGGTTGTCGTGCTTATCCTCACCTACGACCCTACAACCAACATAAAATGGATTTTCGGTCAACTCCTTGTGTTTTCTTGGGCTACAGCACCTCTCATCATGGCTATCGGTGTCTTGATCCCGACACCGACCGCATCTACATTTGTCGTCACGTGCGATTTGATGAGACCTCTCGTCCTTTTGCAACTTCACCTCCTACACCTGAACAAAATCAACATACCAACTCCGACCCTTACATTACTTCCTACCCTAACCCACAAAATCAACATACCAACTCCGACCCTTACATTACTTCCTACCCTAACCCACCATCTGATCACACTTCCCACACAACACCTACTCTTAATCCCGAACCTCCACTCCTCTATACGTATAGCCGGCGACCCAAACAACCTAACCCTACACCGGCCAATACATGTACTGTTCCGGCAGCGACTACCACTGTTTCAACCGCGGCAGCCGGCACCCCGGCGGCCCAATCCACACCTGATCCGCCACCTGTTCAGCCACCCGCTGCCTCCACTCGCACCCGACCGACTAACCTTCGTCAAAATACAAAACCTCCCTCCTTTTATGATCCTTCCGCATACCACGCCACTCTCAACTACACAGATAACGAACCTCCATCCTTTACCATTGCCAACACAATACCACAATGGCGCCAACTATGTGTGAGGAATATTCGGCTTTAATAAAAAATGGAACATGGTCTCTTGTTCCACAGAAACCAAATACTAACATTGTTGATTGCAGGTGGGTTTATAAATTAAAACGTGATCAAACAGGTAAAGTCACGCGTTACAAGGCGCGATTGGTGGCCAAAGGCTTTAATCAACAACCGGGTATTGACTATCAAGAGACATTTAGCCCGGTTGTCAAAGCAACAACCATTCGTGTAGTGTTATCTATTGCCACTACACACAACTGGCCACTACGACAGATGGATATTCAGAATGCGTTTCTACATGGTGATCTGAAAGAGACGGTTTACCTCAAACAACCACCTGGTTTTGTAGATGCCAGTAAACCGAATCACGTGTGCTTGTTACATAAAGCACTCTACGGGTTGAAACAAGCCCCCCGTGCCTGGTTTCATCGGTTATCCAGTGCTTTACAGAAGATTGGCTTTCGGGGCTCCCGCACAGATCCGTCACTTTTTACATACTCTCATCAGGGCACCTTATTGTATATGCTTGTGTACGTTGATGACATTATCTTGACAGGTAATAATTCACAGGCTCTAGAAAAGGTTGTTCAAACTCTCAGCACTCAGTTTGCAGTTAAAGACATGGGAACGCTTCCATATTTTTTGGGCATTGAAATTACTCGTCAAAAGGGTGATCTGATATTGTCTCAAAAGAAATATATTCAAGACATCATCACCCGAGCTGGCTTAGCGGAATCAAAACCGGTTCCATCTCCAATTACAACCAGCTCTAATCTTCATCTTGGCGACAGTCCCCTTTTTGATAACCCGGTTCGGTACCGCCAACTTGTGTGGGCTCTACAATACGTTACATTATCTCGCCCGGATATCACATATGCAGTCAACAAAGTCTGCCAATTCATGCATGCTCCCACATCAAATCACTGGTCTGCTGTCAAACGAATAATCCGGTATCTACAGGGAATGTCATCATTGGGCTTACGAATTCAGTCTGCATCAGATACACGACTTCATGCATATTCTGATGCATCGTTTCCAAATCTCACCGCTTATTCCGATGCTGATTGGGCCGGCTGCCCAGACGACCGCCGATCCACGGGGGGATATGCGATATATCTTGGATCGAATCTAGTTTCATGGTCTGCTCGCAAACAACGTACTGTTTCTCGCTCATCCACCGAATCAGAATACAAATCCATGGCAGACACAGTGCTGAACTAACATGGCTTCAAGATTTATTAGGCGAATTACGAGTTCCTTTCAAAGCCGCTCCTACATTATGGTGTGACAACTTAGGAGCCACATACTTATCTGCAAATCCTGTGTTTCACGCCCGAACAAAACATGTTGAAGTGGATTTTCACTTTGTTCGAGAAAAGGTAGCTCAAAGAAGGTTGTGTGTACAGTTCATCTCCACAAATGATCAAATTGCAGATATCTTTACCAAGCCGTTATCGTCACAACGGTTCGAGCTTCTAAGGTCCAAGCTAAGGCTCGCTCCCCGGCCTTAGCTTGCGGGGGAATATTAGACAAATAGACATACTATATATATTCTCCTAAAGTACAAGGATTAGAGTGTAAATATATTCTCTGTATATTTACACCTCGTGGACACAATCAAGACACAATCACAATTACAAGTTTTGTATAATAGTTCATGGTAGTATACCTAGTCCCAAGTTCAGGCGTTCAGGGTACTAAAATGTATTTTGGCCTTTTTTATTATTTTTATTATTGAATGATATTTACATAATAACATACAGGCTGTAGATCTGGTGCAAAAAGAAACATCTCCTGCAAACCATAATTTAAATGTTGATCCCCAATTCGTACAAGATAATGAAGAGAATATAATTTATTTATTTATTCTGATTTGCAACATTTATTTCTGAATATTGACCGAATATATTCACTAAATTTTCATTGTTTGACATAATAGGTTGAAGATATGACAGAGAAGGCGGGACCCACTTCACCACAAGTAAACGAAGAGGTCTCCACTGTAGAGGAATTGGAAAATCATAGTTTTCAGTCAGGTTTGTTGCTAATTGTATACTTCACACACACATGCACTTACATATGCACACACACATATGGCAGTATTTTATCATTTTATGTGTTAACTAGGTTATGTTGTTTTTTGCAAAAAGTAGTTATATTAATTCAAAAATATATTAAAAATAACATGTTGCTTTTTTTTTTTTGTGCAAAAAAGTTGAAGTATATTGCTATTTTTGTAAAAGTATAAAACAAAAAAATGTTGCCATGTTTGTAAAGAAAATGAAAATGTGTTTTTATTTTAGATAGTTTCCATAGTTGGTTGCTAGAAATAGAAGTGAGTGTATAGTTGTAATCAATCTACTGGCTGATGATTACATATTTTTGTTACTCTTTGCAGCTCAAACAGATGATAATGATATTGAGAACCTTAATGCAAGCATGCCAGCTCAAAATCAAGATATTATTCCTGAACAAAATCAGGTTCTCAATTTTTTAATATTTTATTTTATTTAACCAAATTACATCAAAATTGAAGTTTTGGAACTTCTATATGTAGTACATACAACATAGTAAAACGTCTATACTTGTATACATTCTGTGTAGCTTGCCCATTTATTTATAAGTAGTATTAAACTTTTATTTGGATTTATTATTAACCTTTTTTCTGATATTTTCTTTTGTTATTTTATTTATTTTTTATTTTATCTAAAATAAGTCACTTATACAGGAGAACACAAAGAAATACACGAATAAAAGAAAGAAGACAATGGATTCCCGAAAGGTTGATCTTAAAAAGAGACGTCAAAGCTTAGCAGGTATTATATTTTTTGTTCATTTATCGACATATAATATTGTTATTTCCCTGTTTTTGTTAAAAATATAATATAATAAAATAAATATTGTAATATTTATTTATTGCGTATGCAGAAGCAGGCACTTCTTATGTAAGTGGTGTAAGAAAAAGCAACAGAATTAAAAGAAAACCGTTGCAATATTGGAAAGGGGAAAGACTTTTATACGGCCGAGTACATAACAGTAAGTTCTTTGCAAAAAATTAAACTTTTTGGTACACTTAAAATTTGTTATTTTAGTGATTGTTCTCTTCATTTTGTCCATATTTAATTTCATAAATAACTAAAATATTAACTATAATCACAAAAACTGTTATTAACATAAGAGTAAATTATAGGTTTTGCACCAAATTATACCTATGGACTTTTACTTAAAAGAAATACACTGATAGTCCTTTTTTTGGAAACTTTTTTCATATATAGTCATTTAGTCTAACGTTCGCTAAATTTTTTTGTTAAAAAATTACACAATTAGTCCTTTAAAATTACATTAAAATATTTAACGGACGTTAGGCTAAATGACAGATTTCCAATATAAGGTCCTTATCTATTTCTGTTAATAACCCGTTAAATAATTATGGCTTGTGTATGCAGGTTTGCCGACAGTTATTGGTGTAAAATATCTGTCTCCAACAAACGAGAAATTTAAAGTTGAATCTTATGTTTCTGATAAGTACAAAGACCTCGTTGACTTAACAGCTTTGCATTAACATTAACATTAACATTAACATGTGTATTGTCTTATGTCTACTAATCCTCCTAAATTTGTTTTATGCATTTCCTCTTATTTTGTGCAATTTTGGTTAACTTATGTTGAAGATTCATAGTTATGTATGGGGAAAATGGTAAATTTAAAGCTTGGTAAAATGGTGAAACCTCTACTATGAAGGTAACTAATTGTTTGTTGTGAAGGTAACTAGTTTTCATTCACTTGTGGTTATCATTTATTGAGATGTGATTATATGTAAGAGGAATGAGAATACACGTTATATTTATAAACTAACTATAAACTAACATATTCACAGTGCTTTTAAGGAGACTTGTAGGAAGATTGCAAGTAAGATGATACAGTATATATGAGTGTATATGAGATGTGTATGCATGACTGTAAGTACATAAATAAAAGCTGAAAATGTGTACGCAAATGTATTCATGATACGAAAAGTGTGTTACATTTAACGTTTTATAATAATTCACTTTTTTTTTTACAAAAATGCATTCATATAAATGAAAATACCTACCTAGTTTCCCTTATAATACAATTTGCAACATTCACTATTCATTACAATGTAAAACCCCGTTTATATTTCTGGCCAGTCATACCTCTTCATGTTGGAAAAAGTTACGGATGAAGCTCAACACAAAATAGATGGCTGTGCTATTTTTTAAAAGACCCCCTAAAATAGGGTGGGTTTTACAAATGTTATAAATTTTTTAACTTTTAGCTTTTAAGTTTTAACCCTATATTATCTATAAATGACAAAATAGTTACAAATACCATTTTAATTTAATTTTTAATTTATACAAAATAAAATATTTATTTTTATTAAATTTTGTCATAAATAAGATTATTGAATATGGTCGATTAAGTCTATATTACAATATTTCAGATATGTGTATTATTAAATAATAACTTGAACATCCCATTCATTTACGAAATGAAATATTTATTTTTTAAGAGCTAAATATTTGTAAAAATTGTAATTGTTAACTCATAACTATTCTTTTAATTTAACATCTACTTTGACAAAATGAAACATTTATTTTTTTAAAATATTTATCATAAAATTTTTTAATTAAAATTCCACTAAATTGTGCATAATATTTTTTAAAACACATAGATATATAAAAATAAATTCATTATTTTATGTATTTTATATTTTTTATTTTATTATGGCCTTCAAAAAAATCTAGATATTTTTATAATTACATAGCAACCGCACGATCAATAATTTTATCAAATTTATATTTAAATCAAATAATAATTGATGAATATGGATTAGACACATATTGATAATGTGTATAAACGAGTATTATAGGGTTCGCGTGTTGCAGCGGTGGTTTAAGCATTTCTCTTTTCCTAAAAAAAAATTAATGATTGTTTTATATTCGATTTGATCTTTTTAATTATTTGTAAACAAAAATTTATAGGATCGTATCTTACAACAATAATGATAACTATAATAATATTAATAATAACATTAAAATAGTATTATTACTATTGGTATTTTCTTGTAATTTTAAAATGTAATTTGAGATGTATAAATGCATAATTTATAAAAAATATTTAGTAGTCAAATCTAAATCAACTTTCTAAACCGAGTTAATTTGTAAAGCCAAGGTTATAGAAGTTTGTAATTTTACTTCAACTTTGATTTGTTTCGAGTATTTAAATTAAGCTTTACTTGTTACTATTGATTTAGGGAGTTTATTTATAAAATATTAAGAATGCAAATGCTTTGTTGTAGTAGAGAGTTTATTACTACTGAATATGTAAAGGGTTTTTTTTGTAATACTTCATAACCTAAATATGAGGATTTGAAATGAAACTCACATATAGTATCAAGCTTACAAAAGAAATGAAAAGTAGAGTGATAAATAGAAAAGTAGGCGCCGTAGATTAGAGATTTGCAAAGCTTTAACAAAACCCGGCTTATGAATAACGGAACCCCGTTTTCACTATAATGAACAGTGAATAATTATCACTATCGTATATATAGGTAAATATATATATTATAAAGTCATTAGATATTTATATTGCACAATTTTATTTCTATGATTATAATGTAGATAAAATAGATCCGCAGCAATGCGCGGTATCCTACTACACTTGTTACATACTATACGTCATGTGTTTAAATTTTGTATTTGTTTGAATATATATAACCAGCTTATAACCCGTTAAATGTAACCCCTACTTTAATATACCATTTATTTAAAAATATTTTGTAATTTTATCTAATTGATCTCTAATTTATTAAAAAATAATTTTTAAAATAAATCTCTAAAATTCTTAATATGGAAATACGACATTTCTAGAGATCCGTAATTTTAAAATTCGTAATTTTAAAAAAATCTCTAGTTTTTAGAGATTGATTTAAAATTAATTCCAGATTTATTCAATATATTAAAAAAATAGACTTTAAATTTAAAAAATTCAAATTATATTTATATTATCAAAATATCCTTTAGACAGATTTCAAAATTAAAACAATTCAAGTGAATTATGCGGAATTATGCAGTGGTAAAGATGACATGGATAAGGTGAGGTGACAAGTTTTTTTTATTAAAGATAGAGGTAGAGATTATACTCGTGGCAGATAATGCCCCTTAAAAACCACGAGTGTAATTTATTTTATTCTTATGTTTTAGATGACAAATTTATCTTTTTAATTAGACGACAAATTTATCTTTTTAACGTCCATAAACGTTAGTTAAAACCTTTCGAAGATCAATAACAAATTTAACCAACTTGATATGTTGGATGACGAATCAATCTTTATAATATTGTTTTTTTTAACGGTACATAATCTACTTCAATTTTATCCACAATGAAATTTGAACCCATGACTTATAAATTACATCAAAATCTTACACCAATTCTCTAATACCACTAGATTACAAACATTAGGTACATTGTTAATAAAAACTCTTCGAAGATCATGTGACAAATTTTACCATTTTCATGTCTTAAGCGCCAAACTTACTCTTTTAACCACTATTTAAACATAAATGATATTTATTTCTATATTTTATGTCTATTTATTTGTGTGTCCACCTGATATGATAATAAACCACTAATTTATTTTTCTCAATATCATTCATTGATCTTGTCTTAAGTGGATAGTAATATTATTCATTACTCTTAATAACCGCAACCTAGTTTTAAGGAACATTACTCTTTGAACTCACTTGTAATGATTTGTGTTGTGTTGATTTTGTTAGTTAGTATCCCATAAATAACACATTGTAATCTTCTGACAAATATATGAAGAAAGGTTCTACTGTTTTCTAAAATTATCCAGTTTAGCTAAGTTTCACTATGACCCGATTGAGATGCACCGGAAAATTGATTCACCCATCCCTTCCTTTTTAGGTCTAAAATTGAAGAGATTTTTTTTGTAAAACAAACTCGATAATGATTCACCATAAACCATGGTTCACTCGTGTATAGAAGCTTCTACATAAGCAAAATTTGTGTAGTAAGTTTATTAGTTGATGAAATGTAGATTAATATTTTGTATTTAGCCTACATATACTAAGTTTCACACATTCTACATCTAATATACATAATTGAACCTTTAACTTCAAAAGAACGATCACATACATAATTGAACCTTTAACATGATCCCTGCATCCATCCGTACAAACACACACAAGAAACCTTAACAATTAATGATGAATATAGATTATAAAATCAATTTCTATAACAATTACCTTTTCAATTGGAAAAAACGGTTTTGGAGTAGAAAACTCTGTATACCGTTCAACCATCTTTCTTTCTCTCGTAGGCCTCTCAATCGGGTCATATATGTGTCAAAAGATTACAATATGTTATTAACAGCCAACAAAATCAACACATTAATACAAATCATTACAAGTGAGAATTTTAAAGAAAAACTGATAGTCAAAACCACATTAAATCTTGTATGTCAATTTGTAGAAACAACACCCATTTGGTCTAATTAAACGCTGACCACATAAGCAACTCAAATCAAATTTAAATCGCCATTCTTATCTCGCTCCACTCCAACACATTCTTCTTCATTTCAACATGTTCTTCATCATGCAACATTTCCCGACTTAAATTTTGATTTGAGTTGTTCACGTGGTAAGCATTTGGAAATGTTGATTAAACAAAAAGGGTATTGTTTCTACAAATTCACATACAAAAATTAAAGTTGTTGCATGTATGATATAACTTAATTATGAAATTGGATTCTCTTGATTTTGTTGACATTGTAATAATATTTCGATGAACATAATGATGCTACGATTAGCCACCGTTTGTGAAATCAAACAATATACTAAGTACATGCAATTTATTGCCGTCAATTTGGTAACTATTAGAAAATATCAAACAATAATTTACATTGTTTTTTAGAGTTGTATTTGGTCGGTAAAATTTACGTTTCTCTAAGTGCAACATAACAATAAACGAATAGAATGAATGTTAACACATTAACATGACATACACAACATCATAACATTACATGGTTCATACTAAAAAACACTAACCGGATTTGAGCATATGATAAGTTTGTTGCAATTGTGATGTCAATTATGAGGTGATCGGATTCATATATCAATGTCAGTATATATAGAGTGTTGAGATTAGGTTTTGAAAAACAAATAAAGATATAATATTAAAAAGCGTATTCATCTCTAATAATTTGATTTGATTACTTCAAGATTTTAAATTTTTAAAAAATTAAGGGATTGAATTAAATTACGGTTACCTAATTTACGGATAATTAGGGATTCGGTTTAATCCTTGATTTTTAACCATATTAAATTTAGATTATAACAGTAAGCATTCAAAATTATCTGTTTGGAATTTAAATAGGTTATTAATCGGATTTGGAAGAAGTATACGTGGCAGATGAAGATAAGTATACGTGACGTAAAAGATGAGGTGGTAAATGACCATATATCTTCTCCTATATATGAGCCTACATTTGATTTAAGTTCCTCATTTCCACCTAATTATCCATACGACCTAATTCCCCATGCAACCAACGCCAGACTTTAATCTCCATCCCCTTCTCCAAATCGATTTCGCCGGACATGGTTCTCCAAAACTTTGGTCTCCAATCGGAATCGCCACACATCTTTGAAGAGCAGTTGGATTTTGTTTTCCAATCGATGCAACCAACGCCAAATCCAAATCGCCTTCTCCATATCGAAATCGCCAGACATGGTAAATGATCGATGCAACCAACACCAGACCTTATATATTGACATGCTTGCTTTTATTTGTTTCGATCCATACATGAATTAATTTGAGTTCGAATTTGTCGTTGATTGAATCATGCCAATTTGAGTTCGAATTTGTTATTGATTAGGTTGTATTTTATAATTTTACATCTGTGTATATTTACTTATACATAGTTATCGTGCTGCTATCTTATTTATTAACAGTTATTCATGATCCTCTTCTCTTATGTTTTTGATTATCTACTCTTATTTTTTAACAGTTATTCATGATCCTCTTCTCTTATTTTCATGATCCTCTTCTCTTATGTTCATGATCCTCTTCTCTTATTTATTAACAGTTATGTTTGTGATTAGGTTGCACATAATTTGATTGGTGTATAATCGGTTCATGGTGGCTCAATTAGGTTTTGACTGATTTTTCCGAATAATGGATCGGATATTAGTAGGTTTTGTGTTTCTTGAACAGTAGTAAAGTTTTTTGTTTCGATGTACCTTAAAAGAATAATCTTTGTAGTTATATGTAACAACAAACAAACTATGTGCAATGTGTTTTCTCAGACGTCAAGAATTTACTATCTTTCTGATGTGATTTTTGATGCTTGATCTCTTTAATATTTCAGATCTTAAGTGATGGCACAACCAGCTGGAAATTCAGGATGGCTGAGAGGAAAAGTAAAAGCTGTTTCATCAGGTGACACTTTGGTGATTATGGGATTTACCAAAGCAGAAATCCTTCCCGAGAAGACTGTTGTTTTGGCTCACCTTTCAGCTCCAAGATTAGTATGTCAATTTCAACATTATGAACTAACTATATTTGAAAACAATCTAATATCGGTTTCCCGAATTCTTGGTTATTACTGATGGAATTTATTAAATAATTGTTCAAATTTTATTCCTTTATTTGTAGGCACGTAGAGGTGGTCAGGATGACCCATTTGCATGGGATAGCAGAGAATTTCTTCGGAAGCTGTGTATAGGAAAGGTTCGGATTCCTTAATCCCCATGAGTTTCTATTAATCATGTTGCATTCTGTCATTAGTTCAATTACATCATCTAAAATTTCCAATTTTCTTTTTTAGGATATTGTTTTTAGAACTGAATATATGATCCCAAATTTCTCCCGAGAATTCTTCAGTGTTTACATTGGTTCTACCAATGTTGGCAATGAGGTTGTTACTCATGGATGGGCGAAGGTAACTCCAATTCCTTCCTAGCATTTATAGCTCATAAATGATATGAATATTTATGTAAAGTTTAGTACTTTTAAAAAAAAAAAACAAAAAATAAAATAACACCTCATATTTAATGATAATTATTTATTTACAGGTTAAGGAGGCTAAAGGAGAAGTGACTCCTGAGCATACCGAATTGTTACGCCTTGAAGAACAAGCCAGACAACAGGGTGTTGGTTTATGGGACAGGGTTAGTTACTTTTACAGTTTATTTAACCCAAAATAATTACTGGTTATTTAATTCCAATTTATATAATAAATCTAATTTTAATTTTTTTTGTTGGATTTTAGTCTCATGGATCTGTTTAAGCAGCTATCAGAAACCTACCCCCATCGTTGGTGATCCGAGCAATCTTGATGCAATGGCTCTCTTAGCTTCAAATAAAGGCAAACCAATGGAAGCCATTGTTGAACAAGTTCGTGATGGTAGCTCACTTCGTGTTTATCTGCTTCCAGAATTCCAGTTTGTTCAAGTTTTTGTTGCTGGAATCCAGGTACTGTTTCTTTAAATTTAATTACTCCCTCCGTCCCATAAAAAACTTCTCATTTGGGTTTTGCACAAGTTTTTAGGTGATAGTTAGTGGTGGGATCATTGATAATACTTTTGATTAAAATATAAGATTGGATTGGAGAGATAAAGATAATTAGTGGATATTAGTGGTGGGTCTTTAGTAATAATAGTTTTTTATTGTGTGGAGCCAATCAAATATGGGAAATGAGAAGTTTTTTGTGGGACAAAAATTTAGAGTGAAATGGGAAGTTTTTTGTGGGACGGAGGGAGTATAATTTAAGCAATTATATTAATAATCATTTGTTTGAACTTTTAATAGTCTCCATCAATGGGAAGAAGAACAACACAAGAACAAACAATAGCACCAACTGAAATACCAACCGATGAACCGAATGGGGAGTCACGGGGCCCACTGACATCAGCACAGAGGATTGCAGCCTCATCAACTTATAATAATGAGGTTTCTCCTGATGCATTTGGGCGGGAAGCTAAACATTTTACTGAAATTCGTGTGCTGAACAAAGATGTAAGTAATGTTTTAATCTAAATTCCTGATTCAAGTAATCTAACTTGTGGATTAACTAATACACATGTTCGTATTGTTCTTGAGGGTGTTGACAAATTTAGCAATTTGATTGGTTCCGTGTATTACTTTGATGGTGAAACAGCAAAGGATCTTGCAATGGAGCTTATTGAAAATGTAATCTTCTTAAAGTTTATATTATCAGATGTATTGAAATTTGAAAATCTTCTCCTATATATGAATGCCCCTTTACAGCAATATACACCAACCAAGCAACCTGGCTAATGGAGTTGATTTCTATGGCTTCAAAAATAAAATCGAGTCTAAGTGGGATAATTATAGCTTCTTAAACAACCTCTGAAGATAGAACTTGCTGAAAGATCAATTATTTGATAGAATATCTTATAAATTCTGTAATATTAACACTTTAATTATTCTATAAATTATTAATTTGACTACTGCAGGTTTGCAGCTATTCTCTGCTGGTGGGAGACTTATAATATCAACGGATGGTGTTTGAGATGCTCTTTATCTATCTGTGTTTTTGGGTTAAGCTGTTAATTGAATTTGATTTTGGTTTAGTTCTGTGTTTTTGGTCAACGTAAGTCTCAAAGTGAACTATTTTAGTCCTTCAGACAGCAAGATGCCCTTCAAATTTAATCGAAGACAGTTTCCTGTTCAAGTATGTTTTGCCATGACTATTAATAAAAGCCAAGGGCAAACTTTGTCGCAAGTTGGTTTGTTTCTCCAAAGACCGGCATTTTCACATGACCAACTATATGTCGTTGTCTCAAGAGTGAAGAACAAGAACGACTTGAAGGTTATTCGCTGTGACCACGATGGCAACTACACCAACTCAACGACAAACGTCGTACATAAAGAAGTTTTATTTCGTCTTTATGTTCGTTTATCGGATTATTCATGTATAACAAAATGTTTATTTATCATTTAAACAATTATTGACTATATGATGATTACGTTATTCTCATTGTTATGGATTCTATATCTCGAAGCATGCCCGCCCAATCAGGCGGGCTTTGAAGCTAGTTTTATGTATATAAAATATAAATACGCAAATCTTAAAGATATGTGAAAATTATAAATTAAATTTTGTGGAATCATTGGATAATTTTAGTGACACATTGCCAGTGGTTTTTACTAGTTTCAAGTTTTTATAATAATGTATACTTCTGCACAAAGATAGAATAAATGAAAATGCTTACCTCTATACATACATATTATAAACACACATTTGACATTTCACGTTATGCGCGTGTAAATCTGTGTAACCATATAGATATGTATAGTTTTTGAAAATGACCAAATATGACCAAATATGCATGTGTGCATATATATGTACACACATCTTAGATGATTTTTAATCAATTTAGATTATCTTAGGAAATGAGGCATAATATTCAATTACTAAATTTAACATTTGATAATAATTCACATTTTTGTAAAAAAATACATTCGGTTTCAGACCGAGAACTGATTTTACATATATACCATTCGGTTCCGGCCAGTTCTCGGTCTAATGCCCAGTTAGCATTGATTCTTAAAAAAAACATAAGCTTGATCCTGAACACACAAAAATCAAAATCAAAATCAAAATCTAGTCTTCAAAACTCAATGTAAAAACCACATTACAAAAGAAGAAATACAAGATAAATATTAAACCCAATTTCACAATGTGCCATAGACATTCTAAGGAGATCGACTAGAAAACTATTTTTTATAACATTTTAGACTCGAGATTTAGGCCAAAACCCTAAACCACCAAATGTCTACCAAGATAACAAATAGGATAGAATATAAAAGGTGGGCCCTACAACACTTCATTTCTGCACCACAGCTCTTAGTTCATACACCATAAAATACAAGTTTTATAGCAAACTGTACAACCATACTAAACAATAGTTGTGGTGAATGCAATAAAACTTGTGGTGTAAAAATCACCTCTATTTTTCTAATCATCTGATGCTTTTGGAGAATTTTCGGGCGTTTTCA
The DNA here is from genome assembly GCA_963853835.1 of Calendula officinalis. Lineage (NCBI taxonomy): Eukaryota > Viridiplantae > Streptophyta > Magnoliopsida > Asterales > Asteraceae > Calendula > Calendula officinalis. The sequence continues at coordinate 74,521,426 of OY970827.1, read as the reverse complement.
AAGTCGATGATGCAACCACCGTGTTGTTGTCTTTATGTGCCATAACAACCGAACGAAACTCTTCAACAATTGATGGATCTTTAAACTTCAATGCAAATGTAGAAAGACCATTTTGCCCTTCTTCACCCGTACTGTTCAAACACGCAAAAGTAATCCCTTTTTTCTCCATGTTTGTCAGTTTCATATCAGGAAAAATGCTGGCATTCAAAATCAATCTATAATTCCCTCTTGCCCTCATAACAAGTCGGGCTTTTTTCGCCCCGGAAGTCAACACGTTGACTTTTAGTTCCCCTTTTCCACGTTCTTTCCAACCACCATCGAGAAACTCGAAAAGTATCGAATCGGCTGTGAAAACCGCAATTTCGTTTTCTTCACCTGTTTCGACTTGTACTTCGTGCATTGATGGTATTTTTGCTCCTTCGGGTTTTCCAGGATTTCCAAATAGAGATGCGTTCCCGTTTGTACCGAAGCTAAAAGATGGGAAAGTTGGTGTGTCGGTTTTCGGGATTGACCCGAATGAAAAAGTTGAACTTGAAAAACCCGTTCCTGAAAGACCCGTAAACGCGTTTTGACTACTTGAAAGCTGTTGGAATGAGTTGACTGATGCAGCTGCAGGGGTATTTTCGTCTCTTTTGTCTGACTCGTCCTTGTTTTCACCACTCTCTTTCTCAACCACAGGGGTACTTTCGTCCTTTTTACCTACCTCGTCCTTGGTTTCATCCTCCTCTTTCTCAGCAGCAGGGGTATTTTCGTCATTTTCTTCTAACCCGTTCTTGTTTTCATGGTTCCCTTTCGTAACCGCAGGGGTACTATCGTCATTTTCCACAGCCACGTTTTCTTCACTTTCAGTTTCTTTATTCACTCTTTTTGGTGACTCCACATTTTCAGAAACAGGTTTTCCAGAATTTTCTAAATTATTAACAGGTTCAGGAACGGGAGTGGAAACTGTAGGGGGTACCAACCGGATTGCTGCAAACGGGTTAGAAGACGGGGTTGCTGATGATGGTTGACTTCGTTTGACTTTCACGATTCTTCTGTTTGCCAATACTTCATCACTGGCCCGTTTGAATGTGCCCGTTTCTTGACCCGCAATATCTTCTTCATCATCCAGCCCGGGGTTGTCTCTGGATAATTCTCTTCCTGCAGCCCGTTTTTTAGAAGATTGAATCGTGTTTTCTGCATCCTCCATGTCACAAAATTATGTTGAGTTGAAGCAAAAAGGAGATCCTGTAAAAAATGTTATATACAATGAAGAAAAAGAAAGAAATATATTGATGTAAAATGTTATATAAAATGCTAATGTACATAAAATCTAGGAGCAGAAAACCATATGATCTAAACCTAAATATAAATCCAACCAATAATGCTATCGGGATCCTCATCACTATTCTCATCTGAATATATCAAAACCTATAGTAATTACTAACAAATCAAAATAAACACGAAATCAGAAAACCATAACCTAATCTCACAAAATCGATCTTAGACAAATTATCGCAATATAAACATCAAATTCGTGCATTACTTAAACAACGAACATTGCAAATCACAACTTAGCAAAATAACTAAGATTAACACGATTACCTGCATAAAAACACAATCTGTATCAAATCTAGCACAAAAATTAACCTAAATCATCAGTAAAAATTCAACGTCGAAAGATTTTGAAACCAATGGAGGGGAAATGAAAATTTTGAACAAATTAAACAGTAGAAAACGTACGATGATGAAGAAAAAGAGAGAAATCGGTACCTTGAAAGCGTTTTGAGGTAGCGTTTATGATTGTCTCGCCGTGGGTTTAGGTGGGTGCGTGAAAGGATATATAGGAACCCTAGAATTATATGAGCAAAATGTTCTGTGACGGATAGGGGTGTCAATCGGGTTTGTCGGGTCGGGTTTGGCTCTTATCGGGTCGGGTCCGTCGGGTTTTGAGGTAAAAAATTCTAACCCGAAACCCGACCCTATAAGGAATCGGGTTAGTCGGGTTCGGGTTGGTCGGGTTTCGGGTTTGTCGGGTTGACCCGATCGGGTTGGTCGGGTTAAATAGTTCCACCTACAAGAAACACAAATTTATAAATAAAAAATGTCCTTGTACAACTTTTTATATATATAGTACATGTTTTACAAGGTACATGATAATCGTATGTATATATAATTACTAATTAGTCAAGAACAACATATATTAGTTGTTAATTTCGTATTCTTTAAATCAAATATAATTAGTTTCACGATACTTACGAACACACTTACTTAGAAAATGAGTCCCTAAAACCGCCCAAAACTTCATTACTTTATCATATAAAAAGTTTCTTAAATTGTTTACATATTTTAAGATATCACATTCATTTTATATACTAAATGTTAAAAAGAAAAAAACATATAAACTTGAGTCGGGTCTAATCGGGTCAACCCGAAACCCGATAAAAGTAACCAATCCTCACCCGATACCCGACCCGATATTAACGTCGGGTTTGTCGGGCCGGGTTTAAAAAACCCGATATCAACATATGACCCGAATACACCCGACCCGACTAGCATAATCGGGTTTGGGTTCGGGTTTGGGTCAGGTCGGGTTGACCCTTTTGACACACATAGTGACGGTGATCAATCATCGCAACCATTTTTAGTTTTTATATGATTTTTTTTTTCATAATTTGATTTTATTGTTTATATAAATATTCATGTAAGAAGTAAAATTGTCCTAACACCCTTATGGTTAAAAACTAAATAACCGAAACGGATTTGTTAAAATTAGGGGTGAGTATGGTCTAGAAACCGAACCTGAGCCAATAGAACCGAAATCAAAAAATGATAAATTTTCAAAATCGAAAACAAATCGATTACATGTTTTCGGTTTTATTTCGGTTCGTTTATGGTTCAATTTTTTTTAGCCCTGACGCTCATCTCTATCGAGTAGCAGACCAGATCGAACCGAATATATATAAGACCACTGCCAAACATTTCTTTTGTTGGGCTTAAGACTATGCATAATGGATGACCACTGTTTCATTGGTCACCTCTGACATATCAGCGCCACATCAGCCCGACCAAATACATAAAAATTCTGACCAAACCCACGTAACCAGGCGACCAAACCATTTTCCCTTTGTAAAACCCCTCCCCTTTGAAAATCAGGCGACCCAAAAGGGTTGTCTGGCCGACCCTTGACCTTGTGGGACGCGTCTCGGAAGGCCAGGCGTAAGGGGAGGGACGCGTACAGGCTTGAGTACGCAGGGGGACGCATGTTGGTGACCACTAACGTTACACCTAGTCTAAGTGAACTTTGGTTTAGAGAAACTATTGGTGCAAAGCCTTGGATCCATGCTTTGGATAGGCACTCTGGCTCAAGCCACTTTATCAAATCAGTGCAATATTATTTCACATTCACACCTTTAAATATACATTCACTCATAACTCGACCAAAAAATACTCATCTGAGCTCACTAATAAATCCATTACTCACAAAATACCGCTCACAAACACTTTTTCTCTCTGTGCACGACTTCCTCCACTCAAGTGGCTCAAGCCCGCCACTCGCACCACTTGGGGTATGGTGGCGTGTGAGATTGAGGGTGCCACATAGGCAACAGGGAGGTGGCGTTGCCACCATACATCTTCCTCTTAGTTTGGTGACAGAGAAGACAATGACAATGGGGAATAAAAATGTATGTAAATATTTAATAATGTGACGGACCTAAAAGTATTAAATAAAGATGGATTGTTAGCGGTCATGTTAATTTTGTAAGAGTGTCAATTTATACGATGTCAATTTATACGATGTACCAAGTGCTAAAATATCAGTTATAGTCAGTCAAAATCGGGATGGTCCAATGGAGTTTTAAGTGCCCTCATGCTGCAATGGTGTGAATTTAACGCTAACCATAAAATAAATCCTATACTATTATAATAACATAATTCTCTCCATTGTGCTCTAAATTTAAAGCTTAATTCAAACTTCTTTAAACATGTGGCTTATATTAATTCAAACTTCTTTTAAAAAGTGAATTCAATCAATCAAAAATCTCAACCCAACTTTGATTTCTCATGTTTCCGTAGTAAATTATTTAAGTATCCCTCAGAATCTTTTAGGAATTTACCATTGTGTTTTGTGAATTGATATAAAGGATGAATGCCCACTATTTTTCTAGCTTTTGCAAGGAAGAGCAATGAATGTACCTTTCAGAATTAGGTATAAGTAGATTCCATCCGGACACAAGCCAACATCCCATGTTGGCATTCAATTAGGTAAATGTAATATATTCTAAATAGGCATGCGTAAACAGTACCAATAACCAACCGAAACCGCCAAAACAAACTAGACTGAAATGAGTTATACTGGTCCGGTTCTCAGTTTAATTTTCATGCAAAATAGGTTCCCAATCCGGTTCGGTTTGGTCCAAAACCAAAAAAACCTGAAAAATATCAGAAAAAACAAAATAACATAGTTTTCAGTCCGGTCCAGGACGTTAAAGGTTCGTTTCTCGGTCCGTCCAAAACCATTTTCTTGACTCTCATTTTGCTTATGAGCAGTTCGGTTTGGTTATTAGACCGTGCACAACCTACCTCATTGAGTCATCGGTAGGGATGCCCAACAAATCACCCAACCAATGAAGGTAACAACAATAAAAATAAAAAATCAAAACATCTAAGTATCAATACACCTCTACAAAATAATTTCATTAGAATTACCAAACAACAAAAAAAAAAAAAAAAAAAAAAAAAAAACGAAATGCAATTTAAACGGTTACAAATAGATAGAAAAACGGCTATATAACTGTTTCACTTCACACCCCTACAGGCTATATGTATATAGTCGTTTTTATACATTCACAATAACACGTAGTAAAATGATCTGAAGGATGAAAATTATCACCTCAAAAAAAGAATATCGACTTCAAGTGCCTAAAGAGTAACTAAACTCGAGTACTAAACTGAAGGTGAAGTCTGTATATCATATCATATATCCCAAAATACAAAAATCAACGACCGTATAAAATTACACCACGAACAGGTACCTACAGAATAACAGAAAATTAATATCACAAACCTAATAACAAAAATGACGGTTAATTTTAAAAAAAAAATAGATAAAGAAAATGGTACACTGGACTTACATGTGGCAATTTTTGGCCTTTTTTATTTATAAGGCTAAAATGCATTTTAGTACCCTGAACTTGACTGACTAGTTCTTCTACTGTCCTGAATTATTAAAGGTGCAACAACCTGAATTATTAAAGGTGCAACAAGGTACACCGAACTTAACAAAATGGTCGATTTAGTACCTTGGCTCACTAATTCGGTCTTGTTTTTTCACATGATTTGCTTGTAATATTAAAATATTGAGATGAACATATATTTTTTAGTCTGTCAAAAGCTCCAACGAAAGTAAATCAAGTAAGAAAACACGATCAATATGAGTCAGGGTACTAAATCGACAATTACATCAAGTTCAGGGTACTAAGTCGACCATTACATCAAGCTCAGGGTACCATTCTGCACCTTTAATAGTTCAAGGTAGTAGAAAACCTAGTCAATCAAGTTCAGGGTATTAAAATGTATTTTGACCCATTTATAATGGGTCGATTTGGGATATGTTGTATCTCTAACCAGTCAAATAAAAAGGGCTTTTGTTGGCTAAAATGTCAACATTCTTTCTCTATATGTCATTGTACAAAGTTTTATCTTATTAGGTCACTAAAAGATAGTATTGTGTCATGTTTATCTTATAACAAGCAATATAGTCCCCGCGCGTTGCTGCGGATTCTTAAATCCTATATTATTATACAATTTTTTTTTTTGTTAAACTGGTTTTGATTAAAAGAATATATTCCCAATAGTTACATGAGATTCCTAGATCATATATTAATATGCAAAATAAAACTTCTATTAAACTTGCAATAATAATTAGTAATAATATATTTTTTACCGACATAAAATATTAGTAATAATAATAAGTTCTAGCGCACCATAAATGATGGTTTTAAATTTTTAATTCATTATAAATTGATCAACTGAACTTCTCATAGCTTGCATGTTTTCAAGACTATCATGATGTAAACAGCCATTATACCAACTTGCTGTATCAAATGGTAATTATCAAATATCTCAGGGTCCAAAATGAAAATTCCTAATGAAGATTGTGAGGATTCTGGCAAGGATCAAATAGGAAGCAAAGATGTCATAGGCATTAGGCACTCAAATTAACGGCGTTTATTTTATGAATAGTAATTTAACAGAAAATTGAATCATAAATGTATTATAGTACAATATTTATTCTTTATTTTCTTATGTTTATGTCTCAATATATATTTTGTACCTACAAAATATTCCAACTTTCACAAATTAATATTTATCATGCATCTTTTGGTTCTAATTCTGGTACTAAATGGGTCGACACAGCTAACATGTTTAACAAAAGAACGCGTAGATAACATGGTGTGTGTGTGTATATATACACACACATATATATAATATATAAATACGTATATATAAAGTAGTTGAATGGCACCTGAAGGAGTTGAGCAAAGCTAGGAACATCATGAGTTAACTTGGTGACGTGGTGTAAGCACTGCCATAAATAAAAAAACACGGTAAGACAAAATTAAGAAACTAGTAGAAGCTTTAACAAAGTATTTTATAAAAAAAAGGCGGAAAAAATTACAAGAATATCAATAATTAAGGGAAACGGGTCAAACACGTTTGAAAGTTGTCTAAAGTGTAGTCAAATATATAAGAACCTCCTAAATCATTTTAATCGAATTTAGCACGTTTTAAAAATTTATAAAATCCAAAAATGGATAAAAATGTGTGGGTCAAGCCAACCCGGCCCGTTTAAACCCACACTAAATAGCTACTTTCTATGACACGAAGCACTTTTTACTTGTTACCCGACCCATCCATCTAGCCACCTCTATTGTCAACCAAAATCTTGACCCGAAGCTGTACTAACGCTGTTTTCGTGATCATATATTCATATTTAATTTAACACACTAATAATTTATAATTTTTCAAAAATAGATAAAAATGCATGTGACAAAAATCTTGACCTGAAGCCGTAATAACACCGTTTTTGTGATCATATTTAATTTAACACACTAATAATTTATAATTTTTCAAAAATAGGTCAACCCAAACCGACCCAGTGTTAACCTACCCTAAATAACTATCAATGTTGACCCGTTACCCGACCCGTTCATCTCCTGACCTCTAGTGTTAACCAAAATCTAGCCTCTTATAGTTTAACAGTAACCCTAAACATGTCAAACAATAGGCAATATATGCAAATATAAGTCATATAATACCAGATACCTAAGTAGCATTTACTAAAACAGGAGTCAAATAAGGGCCTTCAAAATGGATAAAAAAAATGTGTGAGCGGGCCGGGTCAATCCAGCCAGACCCGACCCATTTTAGCCCATCACTAACTACCCATTTTGACCCGACCCGTTACCCAACCCGAACATATGCAAATATAACAAGGAGTCAAATACAGGGGCATTTAGGAGAATTCAATTAGTTAATTAATTAATCACCAGAGCAACTGCCCCAACCAATTTTTTTTCTTTTAGGCTGACGGATTTGCTGCATTATTCGTACCCCACTCTTCTTCTTCTTCATTAACGAGTACTGCACCATCTGAAGATGAATCATTATCCATTATAACTCCATCTTCTTCTTCTTGACTTTGACTTTGACCTTGACTTGCTTCTTGTTGGTCAACAAATTCACCTTCGTTTCCGTTCTGTTCTGCATCCTGTAGTTAACCACAAAAAAAAGGGGAAATAAGAGGATGGAGTTAAAGGCCAAAAGTCAAACTTGTTGACTTCAGAATTTACATTCTTATTTCACTTGGGGAAATAAAAGTCATTTATTTGAATAAAATAGCAACCGGCAGTTGACATGATTACCAGATCAGTTTTGTCTTTTTCAGTGAAATATATGTCTTTATTTTCTATATTTCATTAAGTTTTAATTAATTGTTATTTATATAAAAGTACAAAGAGCTCCTAAAAAAAAAATTAATAAATTAAAATCATCATGGATATATTCCAAATTTGAATTACATATAACAGGAAGAAAAAAAAAATCATTATAAAAATAATAAAAATAAAATAAAAGTAGTGCAAAAACTTACCTCATGATCTAATTCTCCATTTTCATGTGGTTCCTCATCCTCATCATCCAATTGCATGTGTTTGAAGACATCCACTAAGGTCACGTGTGATCTATCAACATAGTCCACATACTCTGTTGCTGGAGGATAATCACCCCTACATTATATTTCATAAAATAACTCGTTAATATTGATATTAATATATTATATTGAAATTTAAATTGTTCTTCAAACAAAAGCTAAAACTGAAAGTGATTGATGATTAACAAGGAGCAACTTCAATTTCAACCCTTTTACTTATGAACAAGTCAATTCAGGTTATGTTACTTCCATATCCAACTGATCACACGTATATGCTTAATATTTGTAAGAAAACTATTACAATATTTATTAAGAAATTTATTATTGAAAAATTATAATATTTGTAAGCATAGTTGACACTTGACACACTAATTACATACCAGTAAATAAAAAAAAAGCACTGGGACAAAAGATGATTTGGGGTAACCCAATTGACCTGTTTTCAACCCGTACCAAAAAACAACCTTACCCGTTAAAAGTCACCCAGAATGTATATTTAATGCATAAAACATTTGAAAACCATTTATTCAAAAATAATTAGATTACTATTTAAATAATATAAATTTTGCAATCATAGTCGCCACACTACGTATAAAAAGTTCAAAATTTTAGATCAGAAAAAAGGATTTTAAGAAGCCCTACCGACCCATTTCCGACCCGTACAAAACCTACTGCATAAAAATCTTGGATATGTTATTTACACAACATAAATAAGAAAAGAGATTCGAGACATAGACAAAATAAATAAATAAATAAATAAATATATAAATAAATAAAAAACAAATAAAAAACCTTGTTTCTGCAGCTCTTGCTTCAACTTCAAGAGCAACTTGCCAGTCCTCAAACATATTTGGGTACACTTCAGGATCTGCTAAAGATTCTGCTGCTTTCTGGTTAACCTGTATATTTCAATCAAAAATTAAAAGGTAAATTAGGTGCAACACTGAACTATATAATAATTTAAATGTATTAATATTTAATATAATGCATTTTTTTGTATAATTTTGCCTTGAGTAATTTTAAAATTACTAAATATAATTTCTGCTGTTATATTTATAACTAGAGCTTGATAAATTTGTTAGATTAATTTTTTATAATTAACAAATATTATACTTAATAACCCTTTTCTATAAAAATAAATAAAATAAATCTTATTTCTTGAACTAAATAGTAAAAATAAACAAAATTAAAAAACTAACTATATCAATTAACAAAGCACAGAAGGATGTTTTGGATCTAACCTTGTTAAGATCTTTTCTCCAAAGAGCAACTATTTCTGAAACTTTGCTTGGAAGATAAGATCGTGCCATCAAAGCAGCCTCAGGTATCCGATTGCTGTGTGAGAGAGATAAAGGCCATTTTTAGATCACGGCCCAGAAAGTGTTTCGGGTCAATCAAACCCGACCCACCTGACCCGCCCATGTGGAATGTAAGGACTAACCTGTCAACCAACAACTGCAAACAGTCTTCCAATTTACCCAACATAAATAGACAAGCAAAAGCAACATTGTTTTTCCCACTTTCTTTTGCAAGAGATGCAAGTTTTTCTATCTCTTCAGCATCTCCCAAAGAAGAATAAAGCAGCAACAAACCACTTAAATCATTTGCATGCTTCAAACACTCTTCAGCCATCTCCAACTGTATTATTTTAATCTTATTATTAATGTTTAAAGATCGTTTTGATCTATTGTGGATTAATGGGATACTATACGTGGGGCCCACCCAAGTATTCAACTTTTTTCAATAAGACTGGTCAAGTATGTGTCTTGTGTCATTCATACCAATTTCAAAAGAAAAAAATGTGTCAAATGACGAAAATGCCCCTGAAAACGAAAAGTGTCATAGGGGAAGAATAAATATTTGAAATGGAAACATACCAGTCCAGTAGACAAAGCTAATTCACCCAACTGCTTCCATTTTGATTCGCTTTGTGCCACTAGGGCAATATCCTATATACATTAAAACAAACAATATCATGTATATAAGATGTTAGATATGCACACACACACACACACTGACACATATATGTATATATTTGTATGTGTATAAAGGGAAAAGTGATTAGATTCTCTTTTTAAGCAGGAACAAATTGGTAAATGGCAATTACCTTTGCAATATCTAGTTTACCAAGCTGAACAGCTAGCTCAAATCTATAATCAGGATCTGTAGCAACTTCTAAGGCTTCCTCAATCATTCCTCGTGATTCCAAGAAATGAGCAACACTAAAATCAAAGAATTCAAATATTATATTAAGATAAAATAATATTAATATTAATAATAATAATAATATTTATTTCCAAGATAATAAATACACCATTGACAATATTTTTTTGAACGGTAATTTATTTTTTTTAAACGAGCACCATTGACAATATGATGTATAGGTAGTAGGTTAGTAGGTTGGTTATTGGTTCCATCTGATCTATTTTAGAAGTGGAACCAAACCGCTCTGTTTTATTTTTTAAAATTAAAAAGGACGTTGTTTTTAGAATTATATTATTTTAAATTAAGATAAAACAAAAGAATAATTCAGTTTGTAGGCTGGTTTGCTATCTAAGCTGTTTGAATCTTTTCAGTTTTTTTATTCCATTATTTTCTTTTCTATGTTACAGTAACTTACACTTCCACATTATAGATGAGATATTCAAACAATTCAAACTTTTTTATTCCATTGAATTAAGATAAAACAAAAGAATTATACCTATTATGATGCTCCTTTGGGATTGATGGCAATACACCACTAGCTCGTTCTAGGTCTCCACGCATAACAAGTGTCTTATATTCGATCAAAGTGAGGAGTAAAGTGTACCCAATGACACTAAACACAAAAAATAAAAATAAAAATTATATTATATTATATTATATACTCGAAAATATGAACATGATATCCTACTCACTTGAATTCCTTGTCAATGAGATAAACCCTGCTTTGATTAGCCAAATATCCTAAAAGATACATTGGTCGATCCAAATGGAACATTGTGGTTACCTACAAATAAAAATAAATATCATATCAATTATAACAAATCGCACATTTTAATTTATATATATATATATATATATATATATATATATATATATATATATAGTACACAAAATCTGAGTGGCTAAGGTATAATGACAAGTATTGATGAAAAAGATTTTACCTCACCACCAACACAGTAATTGAGTCTCCATGAAGAATTATTGTAAATAAAGCAGTCCCCAACCCATAATCCAGTTCTCACTCTTTCTCCCACTTCATACAGAATTTGAAAGGAGTCTTCAATGCCTTCTTCATCTACAGATCTTCCACTATCTAAATGTGCTGACACTGCATCACGCTGTAACATAACCAAAATTACAATACTAATTAAAGGGTAGTTTAGTCATTTTAAGTGGACGTGCGGACAAACATTGAAAGAAAAAAAAAAACATCAGGGACCATTATAGCAAAAAGTATTGAAGAGGGATCAAAACCATAATTTTTAGAAAACTACAAGGACCATTTTTGTGATTTAGTCTAAAAACAGTTTATTTTAAGAAAATGGGCCCCACTTGTCTTGGTAAAAATCCATAGGTTTTCTTAAACCTGTCTTTAGATAAACCCATAATTTATGGGGTTTTTTTAAACCCATGACCCTTAAACAAACAAAACATAATTACTTCATACCCATTCTTTTTTCTCCCTAAATCTCCTAAATTGTTAAGTTTTGTATCAAGACTAATTTGTGTCTGTGTGTAGATATAGACATGTGTATATAGACGTGTGTGTGTGTGTGTGTAAGGATCTTACATTGTATTGTAGTATGTAGAATGATGAATCACTGGCAATTGCCACCATATCACCACCGTCAGCCCAGTAAATGTTCTGCAAACAAAAGAGAGACATAAATATTAATCTCGTCACTCATACACACATGCTGAATATTATATTATATGTATAATAAAAAAAATATAATATAATATAAATATGACAGTTAATTAAAGATGATGTAAATGTTGTTTACTTTAACATTAACATCAATACGCTGAATCAATCTACACTCAGCCCAATCATAGAAACATAGAAAATCATTTGAGCATATTGCCAGCAAAGATCCACCATATATACGCTCAGCTGAAAATGTTGGTCGGATACTCTTCTTTTCCTGTTCAAAAAACAACATTTAAATAATAATAATATTATGTTGAGTTGACCTGAAAGACTTCTTGCCCAAAAAATTTTGAGCTTTTCTAAAAGTGAATATCATGTTGTGTATGATTAAAATAATAATATTATGTCAGTAAGTAAATGGGTCAAAATTTTGTATAAATATACAAGTAACAACTCAATATCTAATTATGGGGTGAAATTAATTGACAAACCTGAAAAGATTTATTAAAAATCTTAATCTTTGTTGTGCTCTCTCTAACAGCATATTCACCATCAGTTGACCAAACAATCTCCAATGCAGAACCAAATGATCTATTTCTCCATGCCAAAGCTGTATATATGATGTATTCACCATCACCACATACAACAACAAATCTCCCATTTGGGTTGTGTTTCAAGCTCTGTTAAAAATATATCAAAAACATGAAAATCAGAACCAAAAAGTCAAAAAAAGTCAAAATCAGACCATGTCTTCGATACAAATCTCTTTTTTTTGGCAGGTGGTACTTCTGTAATTATAAAAAAATGGTATGGATTGTATATAATTTCCAAATAATTAATGTTAACATAAATCATTTTATTTCTTTTTTTTTTCGTTTCTTTTTTTGAATTTAAGCTCTATAGGTGGAAATGTAATTTAAATTAACTTGCTTTATATATATTTAGTTTGTTTATGGGATTTATGCGGGGTAAATATGTAAATTCGACATATTTACAAAGTAAGGGATCAAGAAATTCTATGAATAGACTCACTTGTGGGTAGAGATCACATGTTCCCAACTCTTTAACTGCTAAAGGCAACCTCTCTCCATCAGAGACCTGAGAAACAAAAGTAGAAAACAGTTAAAGTCAAATTAACAAATATTTAAAAATAAAGAAATTTCAAGAAAAGAAAGCATATGGGCACAAACCTCATAATCAGCTCCCACACTTCTGATGTTAACAGTTTGAATTTCATTATGTTTAGCCCATATTATTTTTCCACTGTTGTCCATGCTAGCTACAGGCTCTTCCCTACCAACTTTCACCATTATCATTCCTTCATCATACCCAATAGCAATCCTGTACCAAAACAATTATAAAAAAAATCATGAAAATGACTTGTGTTCTAACGGACAACAAATTAAATTATTATCATAGTAATATTTTTTTGTAATCATAATTGATGAAAAAGTTATTCATAATCTTTTTAGAAATTCAGACCAGTCTGTTTTGACCAGTGCCAAAAAATGACCTGTTCAAACCCAAACCCGTAATAAAATTCCACTTGAAAAAATAACATAAAAAATGCGGACAGTAAAGTTAACTGTATTAAACTGAAATAAAACAATTTTCCAAAACAATGATAATGAGAAAACAAACTTACCTTCTTGAACTTTTCATGGATCCAATGGCCCAAACCCTTTCAAGTCCATAATTCAAAGTGTTCTCAAGTCTGCACAAATATTTAAACTTGAAAAATATATATACAGATAGTAATAAAGTCAGCATTATAAAAAGTGTGATTATTTTCTACAAGTAAACGCAGTGTAAATATGATGAATAGAACATATGTACCTATAAGTAGTTGAATGCCAAATACGTACAGTACCATCTTCAGAACCAGTGAGTATAATAGGCAGTTCAGGGTGAAAACACACAGCTGACACATTGTGTGTGTGTCCTTCTAAAGTCTGGACACAAGTTTTTGTTTGATAATCCCAAACCTGTTTCAAAATTGTTTTATAATAACAATCTTTAAAAAAAAAAAAAAAAATTGGCAAAAGCCGAAGAATATGTAGTATGTACACATTACATACCTTTGCAGTGTGATCATCTGATCCAGTAATTAGATAAGGTTTATCACCACCTGTGAAATAATCCACACAATTTACCCCTTTGAGATGAGCATCTAATGTGAAGTTAGGATCAGGTGAGCCAAGATTCCATATCTGGAGAGAAAAAACGGTGCATAAACTTTCCTTATAAAATGTCAAATTGAAGGGTGCGTATAATTAAGAGTAAATTACAATATTACGTAAACTGTCCCTGTAATTTTGTATGAAATTATGGGTTTCATCCCTCAGCTTTTTTTTTACTACGTGCATAGTCCCTAATTTTGAAACTTATGACATTAATGGTCCCTCATTTTGAAACTTGTAACATCAATAGTCCCTAATTTTGAAACGTGTAAGTTTAGTGGTCCCTAATATTGGAACTTGTAACACCCATGGTCCCTACAAACTTGACGACCTTTTCTGCTTTAGGGGACATTGGTGTTACAAGTTTCGAAATTTGGGACCATCCTTGTAATAAAAGGAAGTCGATGGATGAAATCTATTTTCATACAAACCACAGGGACGATTTATATAATTTAATCTATAATAAATTAATAATGTTTATGTACATATCACATACGTTCGAGCTTTTCGAGCAAAGCTCTTGAGTTTTTATCGAGCCTTATATATGCATAAAAGTGTGTGTGTGTGTGTGTGTGTGTGTGTGTTTAGGCTTTTCGAGCCGACATGTTAGCAAACATACAATTTACAATAAATAAATAAAAAACTTATAAAATTACCTTAATGGTGCGATCAAGTGATGCACTTGCAAAAGTATTGGTATCTTTAGGATTAATTGTCACTTGCATAACATAATGAGAATGTCCCTCAAATATTTGAGTGCAATACCAACTCTTTTCCCAGTCCCAAAGCTTTATAAGCATGTCATCAGAAGATGACAGGATGTATGGTAAGGTAGGGTGGACCGCCACACACCGGATATAATCTGTATGTGCTTCATATACTTTCACTTTATCCATTGTATTGTAATTGTACACCCGAATAAACATGTCATCTGCACCAGCAACAACCCACTGCTTGCGCGCTACAAACTTTGCTGATCTCACTGCAAATACATTGTGTAAGCATCAGATATATATATACACACATATATATACACATGTCACATGTGTAAATGTGCAACATATATATATCTATATATGATATCTGACCTGGTAACTCAGTAACCTCAAAGGATTTAGCCATTGTCTGCAATAACAAATATGATATGAAGGCTTACATCATTATTTGTAACCAAAACTTTGGTTGCATTTACAGAATTTTATCATGAATTTTTACTAGAATTTTATCTTCATTTGAATTGTTAAAAACTTAAAATAGTTGTATACCTGAGATTGGTAATCCCAGATGCAGACAGTTCCTGAATACAAACTTGTGAGTATCCTGTAAAAACACAAGTACTGAGTGATCTCCATTAATAAATTAATCAAAAATCAGTTGCTAACTAATGATCAATGAATGTAACTACAGCTGTAATCATTGAGGTTTTACACAATTGAAACAAATGCTTATTTACCATGGCTCTGTTGGATGCAGATCCACTGATTTTACTCTTTCTGATCTTTGAGCTAATTTCCTCTGAAGAAAATTACTTCTAATTAGCATGATTATCAATAAAATGTCGTATTAACAATAAAATATTCCAAATTGTATAACGAATAGTACCTTGATCTCAAGTCTGAGAGGCTGTCCCAAATCAAAATCCAAATAAAACAGATCGAAACATCGGTTAGTAAATCAGATCCGAGTAGTTAACCAAATGTCATAAGTAAATCAAAATAACGCACCAATTCAAATTCAAGATCAACAATGTGATTAGAATTTGAATCAGTGATCATGCGGAAAATAGATTTGTAACTAGATCTGAATCTAATTAAACAAAATGCAAATCAAACATTGTTGAAAACTCAAATTACACTCTAACACTGTAAAACTCACCATTCTTGAAGAAATTAAAATTAGACTTTTGAATTGCAATCCGTTACTGAATCCTGAACCCTAAGATCCGAGTGAGAGATCCGGTTATACAACTCGAACAGCAATAGATTTACACTGAAATCTCCGTCCGAATTGAGCGATTTGATAGCGTTTGAGTACCGAAATTGATTAAGATCAAGATAAAGTTTCTGCTCGTATAATAGTAAAAATGGCGAGACGGAGAGAAACGGGTGGGGTTTGAAGATGCAAAGAAATTTGCGAAATGCAACGACCGATGCTTTGATCTTAAGAAAAATATTTCATGTTTTTTTAAATGTAATAATGAAAGTATTTTTTTTGAACGGAAATAATAATGAAAGTATCGTCGGTTGATTATTGTGTTTCTTTTGGTATTGATGCAAATTTAATTTTAATAAGGTTTTGAGTCAATTATAATAGTCGCAACGAGTAGTAAGTTAGAATCAGTCAACTTAAACCCGATATATTTATAATTTTTTTGTTAGAAAAATCAATTTTAACAAGACATGTTTAAATCATGGAAATCGAGACCCAACTCATTTGACCCATAACTAAATGGTTGCAAGTCTGAAATAAAATTATTAAACTAAACGGTTTTATGAGTCAACATGTTTATAAATGAGTCAATCTAAATCCGACCTCATTTATAAACCGGTTAGATGGGTCGAATTATTTTTTACCCAAACTCATTTAGGTTTAACCCAAACCTAATTATTTTCATATCGGATTCATGTTAAGAATTATCGTCCCATTTATTAATGATGTAAATGTTAATTTTAGTATATACAAATCACAGTCCTTTGATTAAAAGGAGTTCATTTGTATGTAACATAGAACTAACAATTAACGAAACCAATAATCCAAAAGTTTAATTTATTTTATTATACAACAATATCATACAAATAAAAATACGACAACATACAATATCATAAAATACAATACACAAAATACATATTTATTGATATATATTAAAAAGCGAGTACATAAAAGGATCCATGATTTATTTTAGTACTAGTAGAGATCACTTGATCCATGATTGTTCCTTCATCACTACCATGATATATTTAAGAGCTAGTAGAAGATATCACTTGACCAATAATTGTTCCTTCATCACTGCCAAGTATAATCCTGATTGCATAATGAATATTATTAGTTTCTTTAATTTAATAAAATCGTGAATATTTGGCGTGACATTCATAAGACTTACTGTGACGAGTCTTTTGTAAACCCGAAGGTCCAAACGCGACCGAATTCGGAGGTAAACACGTGGTCTAATTTGTAAGTGTTCGCATTCCAAATACGTAAAGTTCCATCTTCAGATGCAGTAATTATAAGATTGATATTAGACTTAACATACTGAACTGAAGTAACATTGTTTGTGTGGCCTTCAAGAGTTTCAACACAAGTCTTGGATTCATAGTCCCAAACCTAATTAGTATTCACAATATTGAGATGATTAGAAAGTTAGTTTACTTTTTGATACATAATAATATTAATTAATAAAAACTATAAATGTAAAGTATATGGATTTACCTTAGCAGTATAATCATCGGACGCTGTCATGAAATACATTTTTTCATCGGCATCAACAAATTCCACTGAATTCAGTCCCTTCTCGTGAGCATGGATCGACAAGTGCGAATCCAAAGACCCGAGATTCCAAAACTTCAAAGACAAATCATATTCAATGTTTATAATCATATTGTTTTAATGAGATCTTTGTTGATATGTATAGTGGAAGCTAGTAGTACCTTGATGGTACAATCGAGTGATGCACTTGCGAACACATTGGCATCTCTAGGGTTAAACGCTACTTGCATGACGTATTTCTCATGTCCCTTAAACGTTTTCGTGCATTCCCAACCGTTTTCCCAATCCCATAACTTTATAAATGTGTCATCCGATGCAGAAAGTATGTACGGATGAGACGGGTGCACAATTATGGACCTTATATAATCGGAATGTGCCTCAAATTCTACAATTTTTTCCGAATTGTTATAGTTGTATACACGAATAAAACCATCATCGGATCCAACAACAATCCATTCCTTATGTGCAATAAATTTAGCGGTTCGAACTACAAAACAAACATAAAATACAAGTCAATATAAGTATATTTTTATGACATACAAATAAATAAGCACATTAAACATTATTTGTATAGAGAAAAAACCCTGCATATACCAGGTGATTTGGCTATTTCAAAAGATTTCTCGATTTCCTGTAAAGAACACACTAGTAAATACATATTTTTGGTTGAACTATACATATAATTTATAAGTTAAATTGAAAATATATAAACTATAGTCTTTATGAATATATGATAACTTACTTGAGAGTGATAATTCCATATGCAAACATTCCCCGAGTACAAACCTAACAAGGCCCTTTAGAGGGAAAGTAAAAAAAAATGGTCATTTAACATGTTTGAATTTATTTTAAAATTGTAACAAAATAGAAAAATTACAAGAAGTTGGGAGAATAATCTATTACCATGGTTCGTTAGGATGCACGTCGATTGATTTAACTCTCTCGGATCGTCGGTCGAATGTTTTCTGAAGCCAAAACGTAAACTTGTTATTAAACAAGATTTATGATAAGTTCAGTTTACTAGAAAAATGTAGAGAAGATTATGCATTACCTTGATCTCAACGGTAAAACTCTATTCAACCAAGAAGTACATTGCATCCCAAACAAAAACCGCAAACGAAAAGCAAATACATGTTAATTAGCAACCGGTTTAATAACCATAACCATCAAATAACAACTCTAATCTAGTGGCCCCAATTCTCGACGAGACATGACTATAAAGCGGGTTAGGTTGGGTCTAAACGGGTTCGATTAGTAGACGGCTCAAATCACTTAACCCGTTTAATAAACATGTCATGTTTAATTCGGTGGTTTATAAAATGGTCCGCCAACTCATTTATTTAATTAAATTACATATATACAAATTTCAAATTTAACCCATCACGATTATGAGTCTACACACCTAGCCCGTTTGACTCATAATTAATACACACTAACCCGATTACTAAACGCGTTGTGTTCCAACTAGGTAATACCAACCAGCTAACCTGAAGCCGATACAAATTACCACCCTTACTTAAAATGCGTATTACACGAAACCCATGTGAAAAACATTATGCATAATGCATGCATTTTGAAATTATCGTTTAAATGTTACAAATTTTCACATTATGTGAATATTATTTAAATAAAAAGTAAGAAAGCTAACCATTTTTTCTTGAATTATGATGAATGAAAGCTGGAAGTTGGTTGTGGTGATGGATTTGTTAAGGTGTTGGATGTTATATACTACGAGGAACCTTATCACCGAAGACTAGATAAGTGCACAGTCAAATTTGACCCATGTTGTCACTCGATGCCTTTATAGCCGTTGGATCTTGAAAATAAGTTCTTTTAACGGCGATGATCGTTTTATTTGCATAAGCAAATATGATGCGGGAGACCGATTGTTCGAGGAAGGTCAAGTATGGCATAATTTTCAACGGCGTGTGATTTGATGTGATAGAACATTAGAAGTAGCATTTTTTAAAAGGGTTTTGTTAATGACAGCCCTAAGGACTGTCACTAACATGCATAAAAAGCTTGTACATTGATTAAAAAAGTAATATTTTTAAAAAAGTTATTTTGCCTTCTTATTATCATTTTCCTTTTTTAAATTAAGGTTTGTTAATGTTAATTAGAAGTTTAGAACACGTATCGCAGTTTTATTATTTGTAAATGATATTCTAAACGAGTTTTTTTTTTTTTTTTGAATATTTCATGGAGATAGTGATATGTACTTTAGATAAAGTATTTTCCTTTATTATACTATATAAATTTTACAGAAAAATATACGATAATATCAAAACATAAGTTATTATGTATGAATAAATTTTTGTGGTATAAATATCAACTCCATTTTTTAATGGTTGTGTATTAACAACTATGGTGTCGATGAGTTTTGTTGGTAGGTTTAGGTTAATGCGTTAATATATCGAATCCGAACACGATATGTTTGGTTAATTACGTTGATATCATATAACATGAACATGTATGTGTTATCGACATATATATTTAGGATTTTGATAATGATCAACGACTTTTTTCATAAATCGATATAATGCTTAGAACGCTAGCACTTTATAGTTAAATATAATAAACATGATAGGTGACTGATGATTGTTGGTAATAATAATGTTTTAAAACCCGGGTTATACATTTACTCATTAAATTCATTTTACCAACATATACAATCAATTTACGCATTAAGTTCATTTTTAAAGACAACTCCTAGGATTGTCATTATCAAAACAATTTGTTTAAATAAATAAAATTAATTGGTTGGACGTGTTAAACAATCTGTAAATGCTTTGGTGGGTTGTAAACGAGTTGGCGAGTCAAACCCTATGTCAACAAGACAACAACTCAAGCGGAACACGAACCATTTATTAAATTATGACACGTGCTCGTTTAGACTAGCCTTACCCCGTTTGTTTCGTATCTTGTCAAGAATTATCACCTCACTAACAATAAACATTTGTTATGAAACCGAATCACGTACAGACACAATCACATGCATCATGAGCAAAACTAACAAATGTGAGGAGTATAAACTTTTCATTGGAGTACAATCATATCAAATAAATACTAAATAATATAAATAAAAATATGATAAGTTTTAAGAGCTTACCAAAATGAAGGCGCAACAATACTGTAACACCCTGAAATCCGGCCTAGTGTTTTATCACTTTTGGTAAGTGATAAATATTATTTATTAATTTATTTGAATTAGTTGTTATTTTAACAAATGAGTTAAAATTAGTTGAAACTAAAATATTTAGATATTTTAATGATTGGTATATCATTAGATTCATTTTTGAACCAAAGTTCCAAATATATCTTCGTTGTTTGAAACAGAGTTAAATAAGTATTTTTAAATGAATTAACTTTATAAATGAATGAACCTAATATATAATATTATACTTTATAAAATGAAATTTTGGTTCATTTGTGGTGTGACACGTATGGTTCATATGTGGTGGTGTCAAATGGGATAAAACCCATTTTTCCTTTCCTTCTTTGGCTGGAACGTACAAATACACACATACAATACACACTTGATATTTTTCTTCAAATCAAAAGTACTAAAGTTTATTAGATCTCTAAGGTTTTCAATCTTAAATTCGAATCGCAGCAAGGAGTAAGAGAAGGAAAAGAGGCTCAGTGATATTAGACAACTGAGTGGAAAAAGATTTGGCAAAGGTGAGTGAATTTATAACCTTTATACTGTTTAAATTGCAATGGTTTAGGTTGCAATTTGTTGGGTTTAGTTTTGAAAATTGTTAAGTTGAAAAGTGCAGGATTTTGACCATCGGAAGCAGTTCGCGACGCGAACTGTGTAGGTTCGCGACGCGAACCTGTTGCCGTGAAACCAAAACCAAACAGCGACCCGAAATCGCGAACGCTAACTTTTTAGCGGAAAAGATCACGACGTGATCTCTTAGTCGCGACGCGAATTCTGGCGCGAGCAGGGGTTCGCGACGCGAACTTGCTGTTTGGCTACAAAAAACATTGTGTTGTGATTTACAGTGTATGGTTTAATGTTAATTAGCTGGCTATGTGTTAATTAATCGATATGTGCACATGGAAAAAAGTAGAGGACAGTCTGCGTGGGGGGTTGGGCTTTCGTTTACTGTTAGACAACGATAATTGTACCTTGGCATATGTGTTGTGTTTGAAGGAAGCTTTACCGTTGCTAATGAGTAAAGGGCTTCCGGTAAGCTGTTGTTAGGCCCACGACAGTGGTAAGGTTCTGCAAAACCGCCGGTCCTTTCGTTATTTGTGAATCTGTGAAGATTGTAAATTTGTTAAGATTGTGAATCCGTGAAAATTGTGAATCGAGATTGTTGTACTTAGACAACATAAAATGTTATATTTTCATTCACTTAGCTTCGTGCTAATCCCCCGCTATGTTGAATCTTTTACAAGTTGTAGATGGATGAGTCTTTTGGAGATTAAGATTAGGAATGATTGACCAAGACTTAAAGAAATGATTGTGATGTTGAGCCGTTTTGGTTAAGTAACACTATTTTGCAAATACAACTTTTGGTATTTTGCAAATACAACTTTTGGTAACAACATTACTCATTAATGTTTTTATAACGATTGTAAATAGAATGTTTATTATATGAAACATTTCCGTAAAGTTATTAAAAAAAATTGGCTTGAAAATTGCGGTGTTACAAATACATACTATGTTATGATGATTAACTGATACTACTATTGAATTAAAATTCGTAATTACAAAAATAGAAAACATTAGTTAGGGGAGTTGCTGAAAAAATAAATGTATATATTTGTTCACCTCAAAGATAAAACACAAAAGACCGCATAGCGCAGTGGATTAGCGCGTTTGACTTCGGATCAAAAGATCGTGGGTTCAACTCCCACTGTGGTCGGAAATTTTTTTTGTTTGATATTCTGCAATGTCGAAATTTTAAGATTTCTTTTTCAATATAGAATTTTCATCCAAACATTAGCAATTACAGCTTTATGACATGTAACTACTATTAATGTTATTATTGAATTTATAAATCCATAGTGGAAATTGGAGAAATGTTCCACATGGAATCGTATGTTGCAAGCCGCAAGTACAAATATATATAGTTCATTATGTTTCTATTTATAACGGGTTTTCTTGGATCAAATTTTATTCACCTATTGCGTTTCTAAACCTTTTAACTATTACTCCCTCCGTCCCATAAAAAACTTCTTATTTGGCTTTTACACAAGTTTTTTGGTGATAGTTAGTGGTGTGGTCATTGATAATACTTTTGATTAAAATATAAGGTTGAGTTGGAGAGAGAAAGATAGTTAGTGGATATTAGAGCATCTCCAATGGGAGCTTTTTTAAAAGCTTTTTAATATTCTAATAAGTCTTTGAAAGACTTTTTACCATTTGATTAATTAGCTTTTTCAAAAGCTTATTCCAATGACTTTTTTTCTACTAACCTTTTAACTAAGGTTAAATGTTTGTCCCTTTTAGTCCCCCATGTTTAATAACTTTTCATTTTAAACCTTAGATATATTATATATAGATTGTTTATTATATTTTTATTAGTTAATAAATAGATTATATAATATTTAATGTCAATTATTATAATATTCTTGTACGAGACATTTTAAAAAATATTATATTTAGTAAGATGTCAAAAATGTGTCAAATTATATATAGGGGTATTTATAAAACATTTGAGATCGATAAAGGTATATTAGAAATATTGTAAAAGAAAAAAAGCTTTTGGAAAGGTTAACCATTGGAGATGTAATTTATGAAAAGCTTTTTGGTTAGTAGATTGTTTATGTGACAAAAGTAATAAGCTTTTGCAAGGTTAATCATTGGGGATGCTCTTAGTGGTGAGGTCTTTAGTAATAATAGTTTTTTATTGTGTGGAGCCCATCAAATATGGGAATTGAGAAGTTTTTTGTGGGACAAAAATTTATAGTGAAATGAGAAGTTTTTTGTGGGACGGAGACAGTATTTTGTAGTTTTTTAGGAAAATATCAAATTCATATATGTTCATGAAGCTATGAGGTTGGGACTTGGGAGGATTTAACTATGTAAGCCCTACTTAAATACTTATGAATTCATATAATGTGGTATATATGATTGTTTTTTTAATGTAATTATTAGATTGATATATCATTACTAAAAAACATCCATTTTACAAACATAAAAAGTTTCCATGATTAATGTAGTGATGATTAGTCATTGTTTAAAAGCCAAGCATGTTTATTTGTTAGCATGACTTTAATGCATGTCTCTGAAATTTTAATAGCCCTGTATAAAAAGATAAAAATGAATCCCTAAATACAAGATATATATAAAAAATTAGACTTTTAATTTTTTTTTATTAAATCATTAAGGTTGCTTATAACTTTAATATTATATATATAAGATGTATATAGAAAAATTGAACCCTTTCTAAAGCTTGAGCCCTGAGCGACTACACCTCATGCGTCTTTCAAAGACACCACTGCTTCAATGGACCCATTGCTAATATTCTTCTTTAATTTTGAGTGGTGGTGTTTGTTTTACAGCATTTTGGTTGAACAATTCGAATCGAATTGAAAAGAAGTTGAAATCGAGAAAATTGAAAATATGTAATTGTTTGGGTTTTGTAATTTCGATTTTGATTTTATCTGTTTCAGTCATGTTTGGTTCGTTATTGAAGAAGAGCGTGGTTAAAGTTTGTTTTAATCGGGTTTAAAGTGGGTCCCGACCCGGACCAGTATGGACCACCCGGAATAGAAGCTTTCAATACGGGTAGGGACCCGGTCATCTAGAAAAAAACAAACACTGCACTCCCCGGCGTATATTAGCAACCTCCCTGCTCAGGTCATCTATGTCCGGTTGACGCTGTCCACTTTCTAATATCCCCAAACCAAACCCTATTTTCACCACAATAAGAAAATTTCACAAATTTCTTCTATTTCATCTCTTTAATTTCATTATTTCGCATCGACGTTGAAATTAGGATATCAATTGGTGAAATTAGGGCTTCAATCGACGTGAATATGAGATCTCTCCGTAGAATTTTAGCTATGGAAGGTAAAAAATGTTGCTTTTTGTTTTGGTTTAAATTAACTGAAATTAGATTAATATATAAATGTGACTGTATATTTTAAGTGTTTCTGTCACTTCTATTTTAGAATTAATGTGTTTGGTATAGGTTAGAGAATTGTAACCTGTGGATGATTATGGTTTTTTAAGGAAAAATTGTTAATTTCCATTATCGTAACTGGAAGTTTCATTATTTTAACTGTTTCCGTTACTTGTAATCTAAAATTAGGGTTTCAAATTGGCTGTTATATGTGTTTGTTACAGGTTGGAGAATTTGTGAATGATTTGGGGCTTTTTATGGAATAAATTGTGATATTTTCTTAGAATCAAGTGCTGCAAGATTAATTCTTATTGGATATTTTAATGGATGAAACCGACGGGGATTCGAGGTATCTATCGAATTATGGGTTGAATCAAGGGTACGGGTCAACCCAACGACCCAAAGTCTCTGTTCATAATGTAGCTCAAACTCACTCTCAACAAATTATTGACAATTATGTTGATGAAGATGAACAAGAAGCTGATGGTGGTGATAATGAAATCAACGGTCAAGATGATAACGATAATGATAATAATGATACGGATGATGATAATGATGATGATGATGATCTACATAGGCATCCGAAAAAGAGGAAATTAAAGAGTTTATTATCTAGTTTTGAATTAGTGCCACATGTACCACCACCACCACAGCCACTAGCGGTAGTACTACCACCACCACAACAGCCGCCACCTGCCACCACAAAGCCGGCGTTTGGTGGCCGGAACACACTTACCGACTGGACTGAACATGAAACATTTGTTCTTCTAGAAGCATGGGGACAACGGTTTCTTCAACGTGGAAGAAAAAGTTTAAGATCAGAAGAATGGCAAGAAGTTGCAGAAAAAGTTTCACAAAAATCCAAAACCGAACGAACCGATACTCGGTGTAGAAACCGTTTAGACACGTTGAAAAAAAAATACAAAAAGGAAAAAGCTTTATTACAAACCGTTAAAAACCCCGTAAAAAACGTGAACTCAAAATGGATTTATTTCAAGAAAATGGATGCTTTAATGTCATCAAGAACACCCCTACAATCGGGTGAGTATGTTGACCGGTCAAACGGGCGGGATGAAATGAGGGATCATAGCCCGGGTAATACCGATTCTCAAGAGTCTGATGATGATGATGATGATTCCGATATGTTGCCGTTAAAAAAGTCAAAAGTCAAATGGGAAAAGGTCAAAGGGAAAAAAGTCAACGGGGGTTCGTTCAGTTTGCTTGCAGAGTCTATTAACAAGTTTAGTGATATATATGAAAAGATTGAAAATGGTAAACGAAAACAAATGTTTGAACTTGAGAAAATGAGGATGGATTTTCATACAGAATTGGAATTACAAAAAAGGAAAATTCTTGAACGAGCACGGGATGAAATTGCAAAGATCAGAAGAGGTGATTATGAAGAGAATGATTCTACAGAAAACATCAGCAGGTAAAACCGTAAAACTGTAAAATGGTAAATTTATCTTGTTTTGACTTTTGACTAAGATTTTTTTTTAATTTAGTGTTGACCTTTATTGCTGTTGTATAATCTATGGGTTGTAACTCCCTTTTGGTTATTTGAGTTTTAAGGCAATAATTAGAAGTGGTGATAAGCTACTTATTAATTTAATTAATCGGTGTTTGGTATTTGCATAATTTCGAAAATTTAGGCTTTGACCTGTTTCCATAAGTCTACAAGGGTGGTGGCCTAGTAGTTGAATCTGGCCTCCTAAATAGTGAAATTTTCAGGAGGTTCCAGGTTCAATCCTTAGAGAAAGAAAAAATAACCCCCCCCCCCCCCCCCCCCCGGCCTACTCCAGATGGTCCCACTGGGATTAGTCGGCTTGCAAAGCGAGTTAGAACACATGTTACCAACAAAAAAGGAGTAAATGATCAAAAGCCGCTTTTTATCAGTGTACAAATAAAATTGGTTGTGTACAAATCAGCTCCCGAGTGCTAGAAAAAAGAGGGTACAAAGATGCACAAAATGCTCCCTAACTTCACAATAATTAGGGGGTGTTTGGGAGGGCTTATTTATAAGGTTTATTAGCTTATTAGCTTATCTAAGCTTAAAAAGTCATGTTAAGTGTTTGGTTGAGCTTAAGAGCTTATGCTTATTAGCTTATTTAAGCTCCTTTAGATAAACTATTTTGATGGAGCTTATTAGCTTAAATGTTTTACATTTTTATCCCCCACTTAACTTTATCCTTTTCTCCGCAACCTATTTTCTCCATAACCCCATTTTTGTAATTTTACAATATCCTTACATAAGCTAAATTAAACACTTTATTTGTTAAAAGCTTATTAATTTAAATAAGCTCATAAGCTAAAAAGCTTATAAGCTTAAAGCCTTTTTAAATAAGCTTTCCCAAACAACCCCCTCAATACCACATTGTCTTATCTATGTCATCTTGTATTCAAATGAAACTTTTTTTTGATGAACATATACTCTGCTAAATTCAGGCACAAACACGAAAAGTACGAGTAACATGATAATGTGTTTCAATCGTTTTGCACGAAAAATGTATGTCTTTTTTTTTTTAATTTTTTAAACAAGTCATTTCTCATTCGCAAGACTATTGTAATACGTTTGAACATAAAAGAGTGATTGTCAGTAAAATTTTAGTTGAACTAAATGACGTCATCACTAATTGGTTACAAATCCTATGTCCATTTTACTTCTGTCTCTGTCCTAAAATTATTATCCATAAATAAAAATCACACAGTTTAAAAAAAAATGTATTTATTATAGTGTGTAACTAATAAAATTTTATATTTATCACTTAACTATTTTTTGATTGGTGGAATGTTCAAGTTCATAATAATTTTGTGACATAGTAAAAAGGAAATGTGGATAATAAAATTGAGATGTAGGAGTATAATTTTCTAGAAACCTGCTAGTGTTTTTAATCCAATCGCTACAAATGACGTGATCACTAATTGGTTAAACTAAGTAATTCTCTTGTACGTGTTAGGTTGATATAAAAATGTTCTATGATCTGTTTCCAAATTATATTAAGAGGGTGTTTGGGAAACCTTTTGAAAAGTCCTTATTAACTTATTGGCTTTTCCAATAAGTTAATAAGTGAATAAGTTATATAATATAATTGATTTTATGCACTATACTAACAAGAAGTTAGGATGGCCGAGTGGTCTAAGGCGCCAGACTCAAGTTCTGGTTCTCATGAGAGAGTGTGGGTTCAAATCCCACTTCTGACATTTTTATTTAATTTTTCTTGCCAATTTTTTAAATTATCTACAACATTTTATAAATATATAATCCTTTAGAAAAGATACTTGCTATTTTAGAGAAATATATATACTTTGAAAAAGTTTTGACACCACATGACTTGAATCTATAACCTTCATATTATTAGCAAATGACTCTAATCAGCTGAACTGCTACGACGTATGTTGATTACATGATTGTAATTACTTATATATCATATTATAGAAGTGTGATCGGGTGAGGACTCAAAAGTTGGTGATGACTGCGAGGACAAATCTTAATCGTTGATCTCAAAGATGTGTGGCTCGTATTTTTTAAAATTTTCGCGGTGGCATTTTTGTAAATATCACGAATGCTTTCTACTTTTCTTCTTAAGGGCAAATTATTTAGGGGCGTTATAGTCATTTGAATTTTGAAAACCCCTAAATACATTTTCTTATTTTAAAACCTCATTTGCTCGTTCAATAAACCTGATACATCTCTCCAGGGAGACGATTTCTCTCTCAATTTCATCGATTTTGCAACGTTACACCGATTCCTTCTTCGTCGAACTCTCTCAGCTTCGAAGATCTCGCAAGAAACCCATTTAGCTCGGAGATATTTTGTGATTTCGTATTATTGCACTACCTAGAGGTTGAAGCTTTTGAGTTTGAAGAGATTCATGATATTAAACCCTAATCATCTCAAAATGCAATCAGGTAACATTAAACTCTTATTTTCATGCTTGGTTAATTTATTTGTCATGTTTCGTTCATTTGTTTGTTATGTTTTGTAGTTTTTCAGTTTTGCCCTAATTTATATTTCTAGATACTGATTTTGTTGATCTGTTGGTTTGGTTCTCAAAATTTCCCTATATTAACTATTATTGCTATTTGATTATTTAGGTTAGTGGTCTATATTGTCTTATAAGGTGCAGATGCTTGATTACTGTTTTTATTGAAGTGGTTTTATTGAAGTGGCATTCTGCATATTAAGTTTGTAAATCTAGGTTTTGCTATTTTAGTGTATAATAGATTGTCTAATTTTTCATATATGCCTTTGTCAAAAGTTTTTGAAGTTACCCTTAATGAAGCGTACTTACATATGTAGAAGAACTTAAATATGCATTTTAGTTGTACACTAAGATTTAAGTGTTAATGTATGCATACATTATATTTTCAGTAAAACCCTTTGTTTTCTACTTTAAGTTATACAGAAAACCAAAACCAAAAGCAATGAACTCATCTTTGTATGCATAAGTGATGTATTCACTCAACTCCACATGTCAAGTTGTCATTATTTGGTCATTTTTCTTTTCTTTTTTTTTTATAATTTATTTTTTTAGTTTATGTTATGTTTGAACATTTAGAGAAACAGTGGCTAATAGTGATGTTGTAAATGATGTCAAACTCAAAAAATTATAGTACCTTCTTATCTTTTGGTTATTAGTTATTACAACAGTTCTAACCATGTTATATATCGTGTTTTTACAACAGTGGCTGCAATATGCGGGCAAAAAATCGTAGTTTATCATATAGGTTAAAATTCAGTAAACACTAAGTGAATATCCTATGAATAAAATTGAAGGGAAAAAACTAGTTTACTGCACATCTTCACATTCCTTAATTGTTGTTGCCACATCTTCACAAACATTCAAACAACATGGAATTTCCACTAAACATACAAAATATTGATTGTACAACGAGGAAATTATAAGTAATATTTTGCATCATTGTAGATTATGGATCGTTCTTTTAGGTGGATCATTTTGTAAATTTTTGAATAACTGTAAATTTTGGATCATTCTTAATTTTACATCATTGTAGATTATGGATCATTCTTTTTGGTATATATGTGTTTGTACGTTAATTTTGGATCATTGTTAGTTTTGGATCATTTTCTTTACCTTTACATCATTGTTTATCTTGTGTTTAAGGATTCATAATTTTGTTTCTTTTGTTTTATGTAGATCAATCAAAGAAAAGAAAGAGATTGTCACCTTCAACAACACAATGATCTGTTGTGGTGTTGTGTTGGTTTTGGAAAAACAAGATACTATATATCTCTTTTCACATTATGGATCATTTTATAAAATATCTGGATCATTGTAAATTTGGATCATTTTGTAAATTGGATCATTTTGTAAATTTGGATCATTATAAATTTTGTTTACACTATCTGTTGTGTTGGTTTTTGGAATTGTAAACTCTAATCTCTTTTCACATCTTTTCACATTATGGATCATTTTGTAAAATATTTGGATCATTGTTAATTTTGGATCATTTTATAAATCTGGATCGTTTTATAAATTTGGATCATTATAAATTTTGTTTACACTATCTGTTGTGTTGGTTTTTGGAATAGTAAATTTTGGATCACTTTTCACATAATGGATCATTTTGTAAAATATTTGGATCATTGGTAAATTTGTTTACATTATCATCTGCTGTGTTGTTGTGTTGTTGTGCTGATTTTTATAAAATGTTATCATATAGTATCGTCATTTTGAATCATTGTAATTAGTATCATGAATCAAATATTTTGAATTTTTTTTAGCATTGTTGATTGTGGATCATATTAGATCACTTTTCACATTATGGATCATAACATTTTCAAATATTTAAGATCATTAACAAATGATTCAAAAATAACAAATGATGCAATTTTTGAATCTTAAATATTAGGATCGATAGTTTTACAATGGTCCTAAAGTCTAAGATTTATTAGTTAATGATTTAAAATATAACAATGATCCATTTTTTTTTATTATAATAATTATCTAATAACCTATTAGGATCATTAACAAATGATAGTCCAATTTTTATATCTTAAACATTATGATCATTATTCTTAGATTAAGATCCTAAAATCTAAGATTCATTAGTTAATGATTCAAAATCCAAAATGATCTAATGTTTTATTATTTCAATAAATTATCCAACAACCTTGTAAGATTATTAAAAAATCAACAAATGATATAATCTTGAATCTTAAACATTAGGATCATTACTTTTACATTAAATTGTTAATCATGCATTTATAAATGAATGATCCTAAATTGATAACGCAATAATATGTGAAATACACATTACAATATCTGTTGTTCAAACATAATTGATAATACAGCTACTAAACAAAATAGAATAAAAGTACCTATTAGATAGGAACATATATTGTGCATATCTTGTATTATATTTAAATGATTGTATCAATCCTTTCCATAGAGATAGGTCACATGTAACTATATATAGAGGTTTAACCTAATGAGAATCACAAGCAATTATTCTCTAATCTCCTTTATGGTATCAGAGCAATAATCCCTAAAACCTAATTTCTTCTTCTCTTTGTTCGGCCGCCACCCTCTCCCCAACACCATGACCGGCGACAACAACAATCCCTTCCCCAAAATTCATCCGGCCACCACCGTGACCAACATCCGATCGTTTATTCCCATAACCCTCGAGATGGACAAAGGTCACTATCTCTCTTGGGCCGAACTCTTCAAGATTCACTGTCGAGCATTCGAGGTTCTTCCCCACATCATCCCCGACGACAAATCCGTCGCCTCCTCCTCTGATTCAACCGGCGCATCTTGGTCCCGGATTGATGCCATTGTACTGCAATGGATCTATGGCACTATATCTAGCGATCTTCTGCACACCATTCTTAAGGAAGATACTAAGGCCGCCGATGCTTGGACCGCCCTTTCCAACATCTTCCAAGACAACAAGTA
Organism: Calendula officinalis; assembly: GCA_963853835.1. Taxonomy (NCBI): domain Eukaryota; kingdom Viridiplantae; phylum Streptophyta; class Magnoliopsida; order Asterales; family Asteraceae; genus Calendula; species Calendula officinalis. Next base: position 74,489,708 of record OY970827.1, on the reverse strand, counting down.
CACCCGAGCGGTATACCTCGAGAATAAGTTTTCTAACATCAAACTTGACAACTTCCCTAATGTTTCCGCCTACTGTCAAGAATTGAAGATGCTTGCCGACCAACTCGCCAACGTTGGTTCCACCATACCCGATCACCGGCTTGTTCTACAGATGATAGCCGGTCTCAACGAAAACTATGATGGTGTCGCCATGATGATACAACAAACAAAGCCCCTGCCCGATTTCTACGAAGCCCGCTCAAAACTTTGTTTGGAAGAAACCCGCAAGTCCAATCTTGCGTCCAATGCCGCCGCCGCAGCCGCTACAGCCCTACATGCAGCCTCCGCAGCCGCCACCGATGAAGCCAAACCACCTGCCCGCGGACGAGGATCTGATCACCGCGTATCTGATTCACGTGGAAGAGGACGCGGACGGGGTCGTGGACGGGGACGAGGGCGCGGGACTCAATACCCTAGCAACTTTCCACAAAACTATTCCCCTTTCCCCTCCATGCAGTGGCCATATAATCCTTGGCAATTCCCACCTTGCCCATACCCGACTACCGGCTGGCGTCAACAGTCTGCACCACCCGCATCTTCTCAAGCTCCGGGAATTCTTGGCCCGCGACCGCAACACTCTCATGCTCAGTCACATGGTGGCCCTACTGCAACGGACATCGAACAAGCTCTTCACACGATGACGTTAAACACACCCGATCATAATTGGTACCTTGATACCGGTGCCACCTCACACATGGCAAACTCGACAGGTAGTTTCTCGTCTTATTTTAATAACGGTGTTAATACTAACGTCATTGTCGGGAATGGCTCCCATTTGCCCATCCACGGTACCGGCCACCATACACTTCCCTCACCTTTCCCACCTCTTAAACTTAAAAATATTCTTCACGTTCCCAATATTATTAAAAATTTACTTTCTGTTCGTCGCTTAACTAACGATAATAATATCACCCTTGAATTTGACAAGTTTGGTTTTGATGTAAAGGACTTCCAGACGCGGATCCCTATCCTACGATGTAATAGCATTGGCGATCTCTACCCGCTCACCACCACTTCCGCAACCTCGCTCACCTCTCCCGCCGCCTTTGCTGCTTTATCTCAAGATCTCTGGCATCACCGTCTCGGTCATCCAGCTCTATCTAAATTACGTTTACTTAAGAATAATTTCTCTATTAGTTGTGGGAAAGTTAGCAATAATAACGTTTGCCAGTCTTGTATTTTCGGAAAACATATTAAACTACCATTTAGTGATTCTTTGTCTAATACTACTTTACCGTTTGATATTATACACAGCGACCTTTGGACCTCCCCAACCCTCAGTTCGGGGGGCCACCGATACTACATCCTCTTTCTTGACAACTACACCAATTTTTTATGGACTTACCCACTCGGTCAGAAATCCCAAGTCTACTCAATCTTTCAAAATTTTTCAAAACTTATACACACGCAATTTAACCGCCAAATCAAAACTTTTCAATGCGACAACGGTAAAGAATATTCCAACACCCAATTTCAACAATTATGTAACACAAATGGCATGACCTTCCGCTTCTCTTGCCCATACACCTCCTCTCAAAATGGCAAAGCCGAACGCAAAATCCGATCTATAAACAACATCATCCGCACTCTTCTCGCCCATTCAAACGTCCCTCCTTCGTTCTGGCATCACGCCCTTCAAACGGCCACCTATATTCTTAACATCTTACCTAGTAAACTTCTCAATTCCGCCACCCCTACCTCAATTCTATACAATCGCAAACCGTCCTATAATCATCTCCGTACATTCGGTTGCCTATGCTACCCACTTTTCTCTTCCACCACAATCAACAAACTCGAAAAACGCTCCACTCCGTGTGTCTTCCTCGGCTACCCCTCCAATCATCGGGGGTACAAATGCTATAACTTCTCCACCAAACAAATCATTCTTTCTCGCCACGTTATCTTTAACGAATCTGTTTTCCCTTTCACAAATCTCATCCATCCTCAACCTTCCTATGACTTCTTAAACAATGATATACATCCATCCTTACTCCAAACACTCCACACGGATACTACAACACCAACAACTCACCCGCCCCACCCAAATACACCCACTGCCTCCCCTACTCGCACTACCCCACGGCATTCTCAACCAACCCCCCCTTCTCCTACTGTTTCGTCCCCACTACCTACCACACCGAACCCTACTCCTCCACCTACGGCTCATCAACCAACTCCTACACCACCCGTACCACAACCGGTACCACCACACCCGCCTCAAACTCGAACCATGACTACACGCAGCATGGTCGGTACCTCCAAGCCCAAACAACATTTCAACCTTAACACTTCCACCGCTATCTCTCCAATCCCAAAAACCCCAACCGATGCCCTCTTAGACCCAAATTGGAGCCATGCCATGACCGACGAGTTTAATGCCCTTATTTCTAATAAGACGTGGGAACTAGTCCCTCGTCAACCTAATATGAATATTATACGTTGTATGTGGATTTTTAAACACAAAAAGAAATCTGACGGTTCTTTTGAGCGTTACAAGGCTCGTTTGGTGTGTGATGGCAGGTCTCAACAGGTTGGAATCGATTGCGGGGAAACTTTTAGTCCAGTGGTTAAACCATCCACTATTCGAGCGGTGCTAACCATTGCACTCTCAAAGTCTTGGTCCATTCATCAACTGGACGTCAAGAATGCATTTTTACATGGGAATCTTAATGAAACAGTATACATGCATCAACCTATGGGGTTCCGAGACAAACAACGACCGAATCAAGTCTGCTTACTCAAGAAATCCCTCTACGGATTAAAACAAGCTCCACGGGCTTGGTATCAACGATTCACTGACTATGTCTCCACTCTTGGTTTTACTCACAGCAAATGCGATCACTCATTGTTCATCTTCAACAACGGATCGGACATTGCATACATTCTCCTCTACGTAGACGACATCATTCTCACCACCTCTTCAGAGACTCTCCGGCAACACTTCATGACACTTCTTGCAAAAGAATTCGCCATGAAAGACCTAGGAAATTTGAGCTACTTCCTAGGCATCTCTGTTACCCGAAACCGTAACAACATATTTCCATCCCAACACAAATATGCTACGGAAATCCTTGAACGGGCCGGCAAATAAAGTTTGTGAAGATGAACACAAAAATGAATTACCTCTAATTGCAAATATATTAAACAATCAAATTTTATTTTATATAATTTATTTTTAAAAAAGAATTATATTATTAAATATTTAAATCAGTTATTTAAATAATATATAACCAATCAGTTATTTAAATCTAGGTGACATTTACATTGATTATTGACATTTACCATGTTTGACTCTTTAAAAAGTCAAAATTGAAGTCTGGTAAACATATAATTAATTTGATATAATATTTAATAATTAAAATATTAAATACTTAAATTAATTTAATATAATAAAATTAAAATCTGAAATTAAAAAGGAGGGATCTCCGGCGAACTTGAAAAGGAGGAGGCGGGATCTCCGGCGAAATTAAAAAGGAGGAGGCGGGATCTCCGGCGGAGGAGGCGGGTTCACTGCCGGAGATCGGAATAAACACCACACCGGCGCCACTGCCTCTCTCATCACTGCCGGAGATCGGAAAGAACACCACACCGGCGCAAAACGATTTTACATTGTGACAGAATCAAGATGTTTACTTCAAACGATTTTAGATGTTTACTTCAAACGATTGTACAGTCACAAACGATTTTACAAACGATTTTATAGTCACAACAAATCCAACATCAGCATGTATACAATCACAAACGATTTTACATTGTGCAGAAATTGATTACGTCAAAAAAAATATTACAGAGTGAAGATGGCGAACCTGAAGAAGAAGGAAGAGGGTTGTGTGAGTGCTGCCTCGGCGGAGGAAGGAGGAAGACGGCGGCGGCGGAATCTGCTAATCGGCGGAGGAAGGAGGAGATTGGCTGCAATGAGGAAACGATGGAGGATTGGAGGCTGCCAGCGATGGAGTTTTAGGGCAAAATAGACCGAATCAGAGGGATTTATATGTCGGACTGAATCAGACGATCTAAACGGACCGAGTCTGGCTTCGGACCGAATCAGATTAGATGTGAAGCAAATCAAACAAGAGGATTCGGACCGAGTCCGAATCGGACCGAATCTGACCCATTCTGAAGCAAATCAAACAGGACCTTAATTTTGGTAGCACCAACTCGGTCTTCCGTTAATGTGTGTTGTAATTGAGTGGATGAAACATACATGTTTATATACTTCCTCCGTATCAAAATAAGTAAATCATTTTCCTTTTCGGGGTGTATCAAAATAAGTGAATCACTTTAATAGTTTACCTTATTTGGTAAGTTTTTTATATTTAAAATTACCCATTTACCTTACTTATCACTCTTTAAACATTATTAAAGGTGTGGAGCCCCATCCATTTTTGTCATCTTCCTATATTTGACTTTTTCACTATTTAGAAAAAACAACAAAATAGTAAAAAGTGTGGGACTCATTCATTGATACGAAGGAACTATGTGAGTGTGAGAATGAGAAAAGAGATATTATGTGGATGGGCTTATTCTAGAATCATATTTTTCTTTCAATAACAAATTTGAACTTAAATTTGGAGGTGAATATATGATACTGAATGTTTATAGACATATAATTATTTGTGGTAAACAAATGTTTTAGGAGATGTGTGTTTTTGAATTCCGATTTATTTTGTAAAGCGACTAATTCTAAATTTGCGGTGGCCTGAAGTCGACGCGGGTAAACCTTTGTAGCCATAAGTAGTGGAGTATTTTTTATTGATCCTATGGATTGAATTTGATATCTCATAAAATTTCAACATTTTTTAATTCAATAGTTAGACATTTTATTCGACAAATTAATTATAGTTATTTGAGAAATCAGAAAATAAAATCAGAATGGAGACATCTTGTATAGTAAAGTCTATTAAACAAGTTTATGATAGTAGATGAATATGCAAGTCTATTTCACCGGATGACATGTTCCGTTACAATTATATTTGTTTATTTTGGCTTTTAAATAAGTGGATAATCCGAACCAATAAGTTTTAAATAGTATTTTTATATGTTGAATATATAGAAATAAAATATGTAGCAACTAGTTGGGCCCTATTGACTTCAAGTTACGGAGTATCTTTTAATCTGAAAGGTCAAAAGTTCAAGGTTGGTTTGCTTCTAACGAATAAAAAGCGTGAGATTCGAGTTTTTAAATTTGTTCACTTGAGTTGTGCCCTACTGACTCAAGAAAATTGCTACAACCATTACATGTGGACTGGTCAATGGCTAATGCTAAAACTATTTGGAGTTAGAACATGCCTACAAATCTAATAAGAACTCGAACATATTACGTCTATTACAGAAAAAAAAAAAAAACAATTTTTTAATGGTGTATAAATTACAAATGAGTGTCTTATTGTATAATTAATGAACGGGATTTGAAGCATTGATTAGCATGTGAGTTGTATATTCTTGTGTAGTGTAGCACGTGACTTTATGAGAGAGAGGTCATATCAAGTGACTACCTCAATCAATGAAAAGTCTCATGTAAAGGTATCGATTTGAAATGCATTAGGGTTTGGAATTTGTTAAATCTTTTTCCCCCAAAAAAAATACCTAAATTAAATTTTACAAAACTTTAACAAGTTTCCATACATGAGTGAACAAGCACCAGAAAAATCCGATAACGCCGTAAAAATCTCCGGCAATCCTGTTTTCAAATTCTTCAACGATTTATCCTTCACCTGCATACACCACCGCTTCCTCCTCCTCCGCCAACCGCCGCTTCAACTCTTCCACCACCGTCTGTTGCTCCGCAATCACCTCCATATCATCCATCACATCAACATCCATCAATTCACTCGCTGTTCTCTTCGAGATCTGCTTATCGCACCATTCTTCAAACTTTCTCGATTTCTTCATAATTTCTCTACGAATTTCCTCACAATTCGATTTCATCTTCATCTCATCTGATCGATACTGAACAATTGTATCGATTACAGCTGCGAAATTGTTGATTGCGGTTTTTGCATCTGATTCTGGAAGCTTCTCGAGCTGTAATTCCCAGGTACGTAACAATAACTCAATCCTAGGGTTTTGAAATTGTTGATTCGGTGATGAAATTGTGTTAATTAAGTTGTTATCTGTTGAAATTAGGTTTAATTGTAACCAATTGTTGAGGGATTTGATGTATTGCTTCTGGTGTAGAATGAGTTTTTCGAATTCAGAACACCAGATCTTCACATGAAGTTGAAGTTGCTGTGTGTTGTTCAGATTGCCATCGCTTGTTTCGTTCGTTAATTGCCAGATTTTGATATTTTTTTAGTGCCTGCATGATCATCAATTGGTGTTCGTGTTGTTTTCGCATGTTCTCCCACATTACTCCCAATCTGCAAATAGTTTCCATTAGTTTATTTATTCAGATTATTTTCATATAAGTTGCTCATGAATTGAAACTTGAAATTACTTTATAAAAGTATCCAGTTTCTCATTTTAAATTTGTTAGAAGAGAAAAAAAAAAACAAATATATATTTTTGGAGTGTGTAAAACAGGGGATCAAAACCATATCAAATATCTATACTGCATTATAATATATGGAATTTCGTCAAAATAAAAAAATTTGTGTTACTTTTGTTATAAATAAATGTAAAGTAAGTTGAACGTTTTACTCAAATCGCCAAAATTTTGTACAAATTCAGTTTAAGCTGCTTATACAATGATATAAAAGATAATAATTAACTATACGAGTGATTTTGAGAGGAAAAAATTTGATTACTCGGGCAACCTCTACATGTTATCTTTTTTTTTTTAATTTTAATAAATATATTTTATTTTTTTTTCAAATTATTATTTGGTTTTTGTTCTTTGAATCTAAACTTACTCGTTAACGAGTTGAACAAGTTTGGGGTACAATTGTTCATCACGAAGGCGATTGATTTCTAAAATGGTCGAATCAATGTACTGCATATCCACGATGTATCGTGTATGTAGACGATTTACGGTTGCTTTCATTCGCTCCAGTGAGTTGTTACTAACACCTCGTTTTTTAAGTTTATTTAATGAAGTAATCCTTTTTTGGTATTCATATTTAGCAACTTCACAAGCCTGTTAAGTATAAAAAAAGAAAGATAAGCTTCATCAAATCGAATGATATATTACAATCGTATAACTCTTAAAAGTCTGAATTTTTCAAATGAAAAATCCAACTTTATGACGTTGGACAATAAAGCATTAGTAGGCATGTGGACAGCCGGTTGGAATCTGACTCAGAAAATGGTTTCAGCCGGATCGAGTACCGAATTGATGGCGTCTTGGACTGGACTGAGAACCGGTTTTACATGAAAATTAAAACCAAGAACTGAGCACTCGTTCTGATCCAGTTTGCACAATCCTACACTTTAGACAAGTTGTAGCTAAGAATAGATGAACAAAATTATTAAGAGAAAAAGGTAATAAATTAGGAACTTTAAAGTTAGGGTGAGATCATCAATGTTGCTGCCTTCCAACTTCCATGCAGTAAAGTCAAGTATGAAGGGGAAAGTTTGTAGATATTAGAAACTTAGAGGGTTAAAATGTAATTTTATTTTAAAAAATAGCGCACAAAGCCTTGCTTAGGTCAACCAACCTAATTTTGACACTAAAAGTGATGTTTGGGGGGCTTTTTCAGGGATATATCTGATTACAGTGTTTGTAAAGTAAAAATAATAAGAAAATAGTGTTCGAGTTCGATAGACCATCCGACTAAAGTGGTTATTTGTTGCTTCCTAGAGAGTAGTAATCCTGTGCAAACTTGGCCGAGAACAATCCAGAACCATTGAACCAAACTGAGTTATATGAATTTGATTCTTGGTTTTAATTTTCATGCAAAATCGGTTTCGGTCCGGTTCGATCCAAGACCGAAAATAATCCAGTTCTCAGTCTGGTCCAAGACGTCTTCGCTCGGTCATCTGTCCGGTCAAAACTAATTTCTTGGTTCTCGGTTAAGTTCGATTGGTTATTGACAAAGCATAGAAAGTAGCCACTATCAATGTGACCTAAGACATTGTTTGATTTACATACGCAATCCCAAACACCCCTTATGAACATACAAATTTCTTAGGAAATGTTGGGTTTGTAACAAGTTCAGCATTGAAGTTAATGGAAGATAATTTATTATAAACTATGTGTATTCTCAAGAAGGATTGGGCTGCTAGTTTGGCTTCATTTATCTTTCACATAATGGGCTTTATAGGCTAGGTGCGGATAACTTAATCTTTCGGAAATAAGGGTTTGAAGAAAATAATGACAAGAATTAGAGTTAGACATACCTTCACTTGGTCATATAACTTACTCTCCCATTCTAGAATCTCGTCAAGTAATGTAGAATGAGTATCTTTCTCTTTTGAAGCGAAACCGTCCTTTGCATCCATAGAAATTTTCAGATCTTTAAACGACGAATTCCATGTAATTGCACGCATGACTTTTGTGGAATGATCGATATGACCTAGTTTTAAACATTCCAAAATATCAAGGAAAATGATCCAAACACTACCAGTTTTGATGTGATAGAAATACTCGAGTGTCATGTAAAATGTAACATCTCGCGTTCGAGAAATGTTTTAGAAGTTTAGTACATAAAAAATTTATGATCTGGATTAAGATACATACAATAATATATTGTACTCCCTCCGTACCTAAATAAAGTTCCCATTTGTGTTGGGCACAACATTTTAGGAGATAGTTAGTGGTAGGGTATTTGGTATTACTTTTGAATAAAATATAAGGTTTGATTGGAGAGAGAAAGTGTTTTAAGAGATAGTTAGTGGTGAAAGTATTGATAATAATATTATTATATTAAGTGGGTCCCTTAAGTTTTAGAAATGGGAACTTTATTTAGGGACAAAACTTGAAGGTGAAATGAGAACTTTATTTAGGGACGGAGAGAGTAATAGTTAGATACACTCCGTTTGCACCGTATGAAACCAGGCATTTGCATTGTCACATAATTTAACCGCTTGAAACACTATTGAGAAAATGGTTTTGGCCACCGAACCGGACCGAGGATCGTGGTTTTCCGATTTTTTCGACTCCTTTTTCGGTTTTGAATAGAACCGAACCGAACCGAACCAACAACCGATTTGACATGAAAAATAGAACTGAGAATGGGACCGGTACCACCCGGTTCTGTGATTCTAGTCAGTTGTTGGTCCAGTTTGCACATGCGTATAAGAAACTACAAAAAATTGACAACTAAACCGTCTAGACCTCCTTTTGGTTCGATTTGATCATTCAATTTCGTTAGTCCGAAATAATGCTTTGCACAACCCTTACACGACCCAACAAGATTAAACAATCATATGATTTATGTATGTACAATATATATACCTTGGTCATTTGCGAAATTCGAATGGTAGTACAACTTATTGGCCCCGATAATCTTTGAAATTTCATAAGCACTCTCCGAAGCTTTAAGAAAACAATCATCAAGTTCAATGAATACCTCTAACAAGTTCATGTTTTGCACACCGCCTTTTATTGTTGACCGCGGCCGCTCTTTTTCAGTCACCGCCACCCCACCATAACCGCCGCCACATTTTGTAACATCTCCACCACCACCACCACCATACTCACAAACATCATCCATTAACATAACAAAGAAGTCCCATGGCAATGTCAGATTTTTCACCGGCGGTGGTGGCGGCTGATATGGCGGTACCGGAGGAAAGTCGCCGGAAAATTGGAGCTCCCCGGATGCGTAATCAGTCAGGGCGGCACCGGTGTTTTTTAGGGCGGCAGCGTAGGCAAAGTGAGTGGCGGCAAAGGCGTTACTAGCGGAGATTGATTGTTTCATTAGCGTTTTTCTTTCTTTGCATTGATTCAAGGTTTCTACGTTGCTGATTTTTGAATCTGAGCACCCCATTTTTGGTCTTTTTGTAAGATCTGATGTGTGTTTTGAAGCGATAATTTTGGAGGAATTTTATGCATTTTGGCAAGTAAAAAAACGGAAGAAAGAAGAATAGAAGAGTATGCTAATGTTTGGCTGTTGGAAAACGACGACGTATATTAACAGCTCAGAACGCAATTAATACAATCTAACTTTTAAAGTATGACAAATTTTGGCATTGGTGAAAGAGAAATTCATTTCAAGGAGTTTGCCATAAACAAATTGAAAACAAAACAAAAGAATAAATCAATGATCTTTATTTTTTCATAATTTTCCATTTTTAACTTTTATTTGTTTCCTGGTTAGATCCAGAAAATTAACTCGAGGATTAATACAAGAGTTACATAAATACAAATATGTTTATAAAAATAGTTATAACGATCTAAATTTTTTGATTAAAGGATATATAAAGATTGATGCAATAAAAAAAGTTTTAATTAAAGGATTTATAAACATTTTTCTTTCACAATCAAAGGTCTTTATTTATTTTTTCTGTTACTAAAGATAATAAAGTTAAATTTACGAAGCTGATATTTACGTCACAAAAATTATTTCCTTCACCAGAATGAACAAGTTTAAAAAAGTGTACATATATACCAAATCATAAGTTGTGTATGACTAAGTTTTTATAGTATAGGTATCATCACCCTTAGTTTTACAGCCAAAATGAGGACCTTTCTTTAACCAAAATCTAACCGGATTCTTTCCAAAAATTGGTTAAAGAATTTGGTTGCCAAAGTAACTTTGAAACCTTACAAAATTGACAAAAAAAGAAAAGGAAAGAAGAGAAGTTTAGTACCTTTTTATCCAGTTTGCCCAAAAAACAACCAAACCAAACCAAAGTCATCATAAATAAATAAATTCAAGTTGACACCTTTTTCTGTAGTAGTGTCAAATTGTGACTGATTTTATGGTTCAAATGCTCTCTTATTATACTTGATTTCCCAGAGCTCTACATCTTTTCCTCGATCATAATTATTCACATATTGAGGAATATTTGTAAGATCAATACGTGTGCCAACAAATGCACATAAAGATCCATTTTTAAGCTCATTGTGTTCTTCATCATCTATTATTGCCAAACAACCGTTAGATATTTTTAAGAATGGTAAAAGATTATAGAGTTAGGAACACGGATTTCGGATGCCCCGTGCGAAAATAGAAAGTAGACCCATAAACTATGAAACTTATATAGAAAACTGAACATATCTTTTAATCACAAGATAACTGTTTTACATATTTATTTAGCTTTTAACATTTGTCAATAAACTAGTATAATTTAACCCGCGCTTCGCAGCGGGATTTTAAAACATCTATTTTTTAAGCAAAACTAAAGATTTTGTTTATATTAGATCTGATTTAGTTTATATTTAGTTCTTACTACAAAAGCAAACTACTTACGTATCTTAATTGTTGATATGGTAAGTTTAATAAATAAAAAAGTTATAAAAAGTAGAATATTACAAAGTAAATACTTAAATACTAATTAATATACTTAATTGTGGAAACTAAAAAAAATTTGGAACATAAACTAATAATGATATATAAGTATGCTTTTAAACCATCGACCTATTACATGAAACAATTAAATGCAATTAATATAAAGGGTTTTAGATATAAAGGGTTTTAGAAATCTATTAAAAAAAAGGGGTTTTAGATATAAAGGGTTTTAGAAATCTATTAAAAAAAATGCTACCTGCTGGACTCAAACTCAAGTCCTTGAAGCCACTCCCTCAGCAACTTACCACTACACTACAATCCAACATGTGTACTCATTTGCATAGGTATCAATATATAGTTAATTTCAAGCGCACAAAATTACCTCAATTTTCAGCCAATAGTGTTCTAGCATGTCATACTACACTTACATTCTCAACCAATAGTGTTTAAGTGAACAATAAAACACTATGATAATTGTATAATAGATATAATTAATAAACTATTTTAACAAGTATATCATGCCACAGAATATCATGATTAAAGAAAATAATTATCAAAACAATTGTTAAAAAAATGATAAACTTATTTAATACATTTATAGATTTTGTTCAACTCTGATTATTTTAAAATATAAAATTCTAATTATTATTAATTTAAGGATTTTGCTACCATAGCCTTAGGACAATGGTTAAGAAAAAAATAGATACTTAAAATTAAATGTACATTAACCATAAAAAAACCAATCCCATGAATTTCACTAACCACGTCAATATAGTTATGTTTAAACAATTGTACATTATTATTCTTAACCATAGCCCTAAGGACAAGCAATGGTTAGCAAAACCCTTAATTTAAATATGTAAACTTATTATACAAACTTTTGACCAATTAAGTCATTAAAAGATGGTTTTACGTATCAACTAAAACCTTCAAAATTAATCATTTTTATATTTAACTTTTAGTTTTTTTTTATAAAATAATCATTTTTGAAACAATACTTTTATTTGATTTGATGGGACACAAAACCATCTTTTGATGACTCAATTACAATGAATAAACAAGGATAAATGTAAAAATGCGTTGTTTTAAGCAAATAAGAAAAACCCTTAACTTTATTATATATGACAATATAAATTATATTATTACAAAAAAATCTAATTTTTTAATGCATTTGGATGAATTTCGACCCGCGCAACACATTTAGACCCGTTTCATTTTCAATTAGATCTTTTTAGCTTAACGTGCTTGACCCATTAGAGATAATACTAAACGTAAACCGACCCATTTGTAGGTAAACGGGTCAAAATTAAAACAAGAGATTTTACCGTTTTCGTCCCTCACATAACTTCGAAAACATGAATAACCATTTGCAACAACATCAAGATCAGAAAGACTGAAATTGTAACGCTTTTCAAGAGCCAAATATAACACCTTAACATAAAAAAAAAACATATTATCATTTATCTAAACAAAATATATAGTGAAAATTAATAAAATATTTAATTATGAAAATATTACCTTTTTCGAACCATGAGACATTAATTTCTCTAAAGTATTAAATAATGCATCGGTGATGTCATCATTATAAATTACATCAGCAGCTACTAGCAAAGATGCTCTCTTAAGTTCCTCAACTTCTAATTCATTCCAATCATAACTACATTACAAAAGTAATTTCGACCCGTTTATAGATAAACGGGTCAATTTGGGTTATACTTTCCTCAAATGGGTTGAATGAAAAAAATGGCAAAAAATACCCAAAATGTATACAAAATGCATAAAACCTTTTTAAATCCTTTTATTTCATTTCAAATTTGTGAATTTGCGATTATTGATGTAAAATTCTTAATCATACTTAAAAGGGATAACATATGTTATTAAGAAGACCAATGCAATAAAACAATTTTATAGGTCAAACGCTCAAACCCAAGTATGTATTCGTTTTCGTGTATGCCAATTCGGGCCAAATTTATGACAAAAAATTATAAATTAGCAAAAAATGGACGTATAGTTTAACATATTAAGATTGTACAAATAATTTAATAAAAAAAAATGCATTTTACTGAAGGATAATTTTGGCATCTTACATTTGTATTATCATTTGTTTTAATTTAATTCTTAAAGTTAGGTTCATTTATTGTCTTTTATAACTTTCTAGCATAAATTTGGCCGGAACATGAAATAACATTATCCCTTCTTATATAATCATATCATTTGTAAAATTGAAGAAATAAAAAGGTAAACCCAACCACACCCGACCCGTCTTGACCCGCCCGCCCATTTGTCAAAGTAAATATGATCTTGTTATCACCTGTGGCAAGATGCAGGATTGCCTTGTGTAGGGGGCCAAGAAGCCTTCCAATCAAGTTCACGTACAAAAACCGAAGTTCTTGAAGGTAAAAATGCAGAATTGAGATGAACATTTCTAGCACAATTTTCAAGTATTTCAACCCCGTGATCTATTAAACAATTATAAAGATTAAAACATTAAAAAATTAAACAAAAGAAATGAGGGGTAAAATCGTAAAACTATCTGTATATGTTGAGTTAGAAGCTCTCGTCAGGTTGGGTCCATTGGGAAACGGGTCAGAGAATTCTTTATTGCGGGTCGAAACGAATTTGGGCCAACCCGCAAACACATTCATTATCCTTTTTTTTAATTTTTTAAATAAATAATGTGCTATTACGAGTACAAGAATTATATCAGTACACAATAATCTAACCTTTTTAATTTTTATTAAAATTGATTAAGGTGTTTTTTATGTATTTAAATACATTTTAAAATTTATATGATATCCAACACATTCGACCAGTTTCATTTTTAGTTAAATTCTTTAGCTTAACTCATTTGACCCATTATAGATAAAAACTAACCCAAACGGGCCCGATTATAAGTTAATGGGTCAAAATTGTGAGTTTTATGTGCATTACCTGTTAATAAGACTGTTTTAGCAACCCGTGCAAGTAGCATACCAACCAAGCCTGGTAAAGATAAAAATGAAATCCTGTCAAGCAAGATAAAACAATTTACAGATCAAACATTTTTTTTTTTTTTTTCATTTTTTGTCTAGCATTAAGTGGAAATTTTATGAAATTTTAAATTATTCTATAAATTTACCTGTACCAGCACCAAGTTCTACAGCCACAATCCCATCAAACTCAGATGAAGTGAACATTTTATGCAAAACAAAATCAGAGAGTACCAATTCGGCTCTCCAAACCTGAAAAAAAAAACTATATTAACACAAAATAAAACTTCTAAAAATATTTTATAAAATGTAGCCCCAAAAATATTTATCTCACTTAGAGGTGGTAAATGGAAGGATTGTGGGTGGGTAATGGGTCAAAAATCAAAATGGGTCGGTTTGGTTTGACCCAGGACACTTTTTGTCCCATATTTGCAAAAAAATTGCATATACTTCCTCCGATTCAAAATAAGTGACACACTTTCCTTTTTTGGTGATTCAAAATAAGTGACACACTTTGAAAAATTACCTTATTTGGCAAAAAATAGTGGGACCCACACCCACTAACTATCTACTTTAACAAAGTGAAATGACTCATTTACCCTTACTTTTTACTTTTAAACATCATTAACCCCACTTTATTCAAAAGGTGTGAGACCCAATACCCACTAACCATCCAATTAATCTAATTTACTCATCATTATACTATTTTAGCTCAAAAACCGTGAAAGACAAAGTGTGTCAGTTATTTTGAATCGGGGGAAGTAGTAATAAACAAGCTATTATTTTAATATAGTGATTTAGGACGTTTTATGTATTAAAAAGACACATAGAGCGATTTTCAACCAATTTGAGGCATTTTTCTTTTGAGCTAGTTTTATTGATGTTACCCTTTTGACCCGTTAGAAATAAAACATAACCCAAATCGACCCATCCATAAATAAATGGGTCAAAATTACCGACTTCATGTTATAATGTTCTTTTTTTTTTTCTTCCTAAAAGGCTAAAATAGAACCATTTATTACCTGCAAACCAACTTTTGGAATTGATGAGGTGATATTATGTTGGATAGCCAAAACAAACTCGTTCTCCAAATGTTCTGAAGACAAAATGATTAGTTTAGAAATTATATATTTTTAGGGTAAGGAAAATGCATACATGCATAAAAGGTTCTTGTTCATAACCTTAATCAGATAATATAAATAAATGATTGCTTTAGAAACATCAAGGTTGTAAAAATCTGTTGCCGGTATTCTCAGGTGATTAATCGGTTTCTAGGCGGGTAACCAGAATTATAAAGGAATTTATTTTTAAAAAAAAATAAATATTAGCAATTTTACTGTTATTCTCGAGTAGAATTTGACTGAGTTGAGCGATATTCATTGATGTTGACCAGGTCCAATTAATTTCACCGATTATATAATGTCTAGGTCGGTCGGCCGACGATAACCACCTAGGCGGTTATTGGCGGCTGCCTGACCGAGAAAGTACATAATCGGTGAAATAAATTGGACCCGGTCAACATGGTCAAAATCAGTGTATATCGGTCAATTCGGTCAACTTCTATGCCAGAATATCGGTCAAAATCGGTCAACACCAGTCAAAATAGTCAAAATCGGTCAACAGTGCTAGTATTTATTTAGTTTTAAAATAAATTCCTTTGTAATTTAAGGTACAACCTTGGCCGACCAATTTTTACAACCTTGTCCTTATCCAATTTTTCTATTTTAATTTAGCAGGAAATTTAAAAAATAACATATAAATTGATGGTAAAACATGACTCACTGTTACGTCTAGGTAAAGCAAGATCACCATCATCATCCAACCTAACTTCCTGCTGCTGATTTTTTGAATCATCACGAACTTTATATTCATATTTATTTCCAATATAGTCAATATCTACATGAATACATTCAATGATCAACAAACATTTTTTAAGTTTAACTGTTTATCAGCTTATTTGGCATCAAACCACGAAGCAGGAGATAATGTTTGGATTTTATTATAATTATCTCAGCTTATTTCAACTAAAACTAGCTTAAATAAGTTGATATCCAAACAATCTAAAGTGCTTATTAATAAAATAATAAGCTGTTTAAATTAGCTTACCCGAACACTCCCTAAAGTCGCCGTGATTTGAAATTACGATCTCGATTTAGTTCATATTTTACCGATTAATTAGTAAAACAATCCGAATACAAAACTAAAAGAGAAATAAATGATTAATACACATGGATTGAGGTATGTGATCAAATTAATTCGATACATTAGAAGAAATTATAAAATTATACCTAATGGAAGTGAGAATGTGAAGTGAGAAACGAATGACTCTGAGAAATTAGGTGGACAGCCTAGATGAATCTCACTCATTACATGATCTTCATCATCTTTCTGAATTCCGTCCGATGAACGAGCTGTCTCCGGTTGAATTTGTGGTGCTAAATGTTGTTGGCCAGTTTCTCCGTCCATTTTAACCTGCGAGAAGAACCCTAGATGATCTTTTATGTTTTGAAAATCTTAAATGACATTTTGTTAAGGGTATGTAGTTTAAATATCATAATCACTGTTTTATTATATCTTAAAACTATGTTAAAGCCCGTGAAAAATCACGGGTTATAATTTTTTATGCGGAATGCAATTAAAAGATTTAAAAAAATTGAAATTTATATTAAAAAATTGTTAGTGTTTTAATTTTGAACTCATGCAGATTACTAATCCCAAATACTCCATAATATTTTAGAGAACCAGTTGATTAAGGCTTCTGCAGAATAAAGGAAGATGAATTTTATTTTATGATTATAACCGGTCCAATAAACTGTTTAAGTATGCTATGATTCACTAAAAGAGGATAATTTCGATAATTTAGTAGATAATTAAGATATATTTGAATTCACAACTAAATTAAATAAGATAATTATGGTAAATTTAAAATCTATAATAAACTAAATCTGTTAATTTAAGAAATCATATTAACACCCGTGAAAATTTAAATCATGTTCCCTAATTGTTTGATTATGACAATAAATGCAGTAAATAAATTGAATTAAAAATCGGATTTAAACAATGAGCGGGAAAACGGATTTCTGGATGAATATGGGAGTGACATGTGGCACCTTAAAAAGCTTCTTTTATTTTATATAATAGATTTTATACCCAAGAGAAATAGTAATTTTTTGTGGGACGAAGATAGTAATATTTAGTAGTTATTAGTTAATTTCAATATTTAATTAATTATAAAGTTGCTTAAATTGTAACTTATTATCACATGATAAAATGAAATAACATATTCATTGTTAGAGTGTCTATAACCTCGCCAAATGGGTTTTTCCCACACTGTCTTCTTCCTTATTTGCTCGCCAAAACGATTCGTCATGGGTTTGGCGGATCGCCACAATTCAGAAGAGGGGGGCCAATGACTACTATTTTGAATTTAACCCTTTTAGTGGGACCCTTTTAACATCATTTTAATTATAACACTAGAGAGCTACTTTTTCCCTCGTGTTATATACATATAAAAAGGTAAAAAATCTTATAACATAAGTACATGAGTATAACACCCATCTCACATGTCCTAATATAAACATTTTCACATCGTTACAATTATTAACACTACATAATCAAGAATATAATATTGTCACTTATCAAGCCATGCCACATCTACATATGCAAACTTAACCAAGAACATGCTAAAACCATCTTAAATTTGCTATAATTTTGGTAAGTGATATAGTTTTGCATATCTCAATTGAGCATTACATTTCTTGAAAATTCACTTATTCAAATATTTGCACCATCTAGATTAAATAACCACAAGTGTCACAATAATACGTATAGCTCTTAAGATCTTGCTCTTAGAGCTTTAAACCGCGCTATAATATCATCATAATCCGGAAGTTTAGGATGAACATGACCGTCACCTGCCAACTCAGGCAAAGGTTCAACCCGACGCGATTTCACACGTGGCAGAGCACCACCACCCTTTCTCCGCCACTTACTCTTCACACTTGTTTCCGCCACAACTTTTTCAATTTCTCCAATTTCACCATTCGGATAATTTGTAACATTTTTGTTTTCATTATTACCATCAATTTTTCGTTTGTTTGTGGTCAAGTTATCCGAATTTGTTCCCTTTTTCTTAGGGTCGGGTTTTAGGTAAGGTGGTGGTAGTAACCTAAACCCGAAGAATGGTTTTGATTTTGTTGAATCATCGGAAGAAGTCGAGCTTTCTTCTGAACTCGTGGTGGTTTCTCGACTAGTTGATAGTAGGCTAGTGGTTCTTGACCAATAGTCCAAAAGACGTTGACGCATTTTTTCCGTTTGCTTTTCGATTTCGGATTTTGGGTTATCGTTTATTTCGACTATAGTGCGATCATTGTTATCTAGGGTTTGTGCTTCTTGGATGTTGATCATCCAACCGTTTTCGTGGTCGGTTATACGATATTCTTGATCTTGATCACCATGTCCGTTTTGAGACCAACCCTGCAAAAGACCATGAGATGGATATCGAATTTGAAACACTTTTTTTCACTTTTACTAAAAAATTGTAAATATTTAACTAATTAAATATGATTTCGAAAACCATATTACATAAATAATAATATCACTTATTCTATTAAAATATTTAGCACACCTTTTATTGACATAAGATTAGGTATTTGTTCAGTTCCGGAACTGGACCGAACCAGACCGGAACCGAAAACCCCAAAAGAAAAGAACCGAGAATCGAACCGAAATAATGGTTCCGGTTTGGTTCTGGATCGGTCCGGTTATTTCGGATTTTACATTATCAACATAAATTACGTCCTGAGCTATACTTGAAATTGTCAAATTCACGTTCTAGAACCAAAAATGGGAACCAACCAGACAGGAACAAAAAACCGAAAAACACAAAAAAATGGGAACCAAGAACCACGTCCAACCGGTTTCGGTTAAAATGCACACCTTTACAAAAGATAGTCCAAATTTACTCGTTCTCATATTAGTAGATTATGCATGCTATTTCTGTAGGTCACTAAAACCAAAAGTTTTGTTTAAAAATAAAGCGGATCAAATAAGATGAAAACCGCCAAAACGTGTTTTATTAAAAATGAACTAGCATAAAAGTGTTGGCAAGTCAATCCGACTCGCCTTCCAAGCAACATGACCCACCCGTTTTCACCTCCTAATAAATGAGATCCACAAGACCGAAATAAGGTAACAAGTAAAAGAATCTTACATGCTCGGATAATCGAGGTTTGTGCAATTTGTGTTCTAATGATTCTGGATCCCATTCTACACCATGTTCTAATGCAATCTCTTGCATCAATTGGATCTTCATGTACTTGTTTGGAGGTTCTCGCTTCAACAAATTCACAAACTAACAAAACAAGACCAATTTTGTTATAAAATAGTAACAAGAAACATTATTTAATTTGGTTTTTTTATTCTTCATTCGTAAATTATCAACCTACTTTTATTTTATATCACATTATACATTGTACATTTTTATACGTCCGGGTCTCTAAAAGATAGTTTATGTATCGTTTGCGGTATTTTCTAATCTATTAAATGACTATCAAAAATTACAATTTTATATAAAAATGTTGAATTTTGATGAAAAAAATTTAGATACGTATATTATTTAAATTTTATATAACAAGAATGTAATTAACCACATACTAAAATGGCTTAAAATGAAAACCACCAATATCTTTTTAAATTGCAAAAGAAAGAGATCTAATTTCCAAATATTCTAGTAATGTAATACGAAGTAATAAATTTTCAATGGTGTATAAATTATCTCTCGTCTTTTAATTAGTTAGATCAGATGTTAAAAGGGAAGTCCAATGATTAATAGACACAAGATTAAGTAAAATACAATTAACTTAAAAAATTACACGATAATCTTTTTTTAGAAATTTTTTGCACATATAATCCTTTAGTATAACATAGTTAAATATTTTAACAGAAAAGTACTACCAATGTAATTTTAAAGAATTACCGGTGTAATTTTAAAAGACTATCGGTGTCATTTTTTAACAGAAAAATTTAAGGAATGTATGGCTAAAAAACTATAGGTGCAAATGGTTTTCTTATTTAAGTAAAAATCTATAAGTGAAATTTGGGATCAAACTCGTAGAAACATCCTTTAATCTACCACAAAATATGTAAGTTGATATTTAATGCAAGATAGAGAAAAACTTCAAATGTTAAAAGTCGATTGATAAACGAAATTGACCTCTTTGTTGACCAAAGATTCAAGACAATCCCCATATTTATCATGAAATAAACTTCTTAATATACGCAATTCCGGCAAATCACCAAATCTTGCAGCTGCATACACCAAGGATGAGACGGCTTCCTTGCATTCCTTCGGGCATTCGCTATAAACGAATCGAAATTGATTTAAATTTAGATGGTTCATATATAGAAATTCTAAGCACAAATGGGAGATAATGACATATAATTATATAAATGATCAAGAAATGTACTTTTACCTTTGGTCGTTCATGGCTGTGAGATGATTTGATATGATTGTGCAAAATTGGTCGATGTAATCATAACTTAATGACCGTATTTGGTCAAGATAGAGTCTTCCGACCTATTTTCGTTAAATGTATGTAACAAGTTATCAACATTAGATTGTTGCGTATCAATATGTATTTTTTTTTCCAGTTTTGGACTGGATCAGACCGGAGCGAACCAGATTAAGAACCGATTTTGCATGAAAAATAAAATTGAAAATCAGACCAGTATATATCTTGATTTAGTAATTTCAACTGATTCGCAGTCCAGTTTGCACTTTGCACATACCGAAACTCACACACTACACTTTAAATACACCTTTTTATATTACAATCTAATATTGTTACAACACCGGACTTGAAAATTTAATTATTAATGAAAGTAGTTGTTAAAAGTTTACTTATTTAAAATATCTTGTACATCTACATATTGCATGCATAATTGCATTTCCATACTATTAGATGAATCAAATTCAAATCAGTAAGATCATAGAAAATAAATTAATTGATTTTAGAATAAGAACCATTGATAAATGTGAACTATTAAGGTGAAATAATCTTGTGTCACCTACGACTTACATATTTTCTTCAAAATATATGGAAACAGAATATTCAGAAACATTTACCCTTCCATATGCGTTAGAATCATGTCCATTTCTCAAAAGCTCTGCAATATCGCTCCGTAAATGCTTTTGCATCGCATTTCGTCTCCTCTTTATCATCTCGATTCGCATCAAAAGCATGTCGATGTTCGATTTGCTAATATAAATCATGGTTATCAAAGTACTCAAAACATATAAAACTCGAATATGTAAACAAAATAAAAACGGATTTTTTATTGCCTGATATATCAATATATTATTCGTTTGCCAATATTTAGTCATTTTACAAAACTATGTCATGTTAAGTCATTAGATATACTTTATAATTTTACTTTCCATATGTGTCATTGAAATCTCTTGTATCAAGTCATTATAATTAAAAAAAAAATTTATTATCTATCTATAAATGTAACGTTTTAATTAAGGGTTTGATCGGTCCAAAAACCGAACCGAACCGAAACTGATGTTAACCGAAACCGAAAACGATGAATTTTCGAAACCGAACCGATAACATGTTATCGATTTTGGTTCGGTTTGGTTTCGGTCCGGTTGGGTTTTGGTTCGGTTTCTTAGGCCAAAAGATCATCCTTTTTCGAAAACCAAACCGAACCGAAACCGATAGAACCGAAACCGAAAACGATGAATTTTCAAAATCAAAACCGAACCGATAAAATGTTATCAGTTTCGGTTCGGTTCAGTTCGGTTTCGGTCAGTTTTCGGTTCGGTTGGGTCCAAATGCTCACCCCTAGTTTTAATTTGCACTCATCATTTTTATTTGTAACATAAAGTAAGTTGAGATTTTGGATAAATAATCAAAATAAAAATCGTTGACATTATTTTACTTACATTTTTGACTGAACCTTGTGTTTGAACCATAAATCCAACATGTTTGTGATGAACTTCATGAATCGTAGAATCAATAATTTCGAGTTTGGCTCGATATTATCTAATCAAGCTCAGCATAAAGGGACCTTTTTGTTGTAAGATTGTTATTCAAGTTAAACAAAGGATCGCCATTGCAGAAAAGAAAGGAAGCTTTGTGATGAACTACAAGCTAGGATTAGATAAAGCAAAGAATCTATGTATGTATTGATGAGAGTTGTAATATAAATTAAAATCGAGCTAAAAAGAAGGTTTTATCTTCGTTTAATGTAAATATTTGCATGCAGTTATGGAATTGAAAATAAGGGTGGTGTTTGTAAATAGATTTAAACTTTTTGGTTTTCTAACCCCTTAAGTATTTAGAAATGACATAAAGATATTATAACTACTATCTTAATTTAATCTCTATTTAAATGAAATAAAATATTTATTTTCTAAAAATCTATTTTTTGAAAGTTCATTAAAATAGGATCAATACAAGCCTAATATTACAATACTTTCGATCTTTATATTATTTAAGAAAATATAATTATAATTATATCTTTATATTTTATAGTCTTATTTCGTTAAATTGCTGGAAAAGTAATATAACCACGCACGAATACAAATATAATTATTAAGGAAAAGTTATTACATATTCAACTCAAAAAGAAAATAAAAAAGAACTACCATTCCAAAACATTTTAACTACTAATTCCACTAGACTCAAATAATAAGTAGTAAACTATATAAACAAATAATAATAATAATAGTTCTAAGTTAAACGCAACTCCAATTGCATTAATAGCTAATAACAATAAAACACAATCATATTAAAGGCGGGGTATAGAATAGGGTGAATTAGTTTTCAAACCATAATTTTTGATTCCCCTACCACAATATACATATATTCATGCAAACTGTACAAGTATATAAAGCAGTTATTGTGGTACAATGCTTAAAGGATGTGGTATGAAAATCACCCCCTTAGAATAGGTGAGATGTAACAACCAGATTTATACCTATTACCTAGGAACAAAAAGGCTGTTTCTTAAAGAAAGACAATGAATAGTAAAACCTATTTTTATTTTTAATACTCGTACATAATAAAAATGTCTTCTTAAGAACCTAAAAAAGCTAAAAAAATTATAATAAAATTATACTTCCTTCGATTCAAAATAAGTGATACACTTTTCTTTTTAGGGTGATTCAAAATAAGTGATACACTTTGAAAAGTTTCCTTATTTGGCAAATAAAATGGGACCCACACCCACTAACTATCTACTTTAACAAAGTGAAATGACCCCTTTACCCTTACTTTTTACTTTTAAACATCATTAACCTTACTTTATTCAAAAGGTGTGGGACTCAATCCCCACTAACCATCCAATTAATCTAATTTAACCATCATTATAATCTTTTACCTCAAAAACCGTGAAACCCCAAATGTATCACTTATTTTGAATCGGAGGAAGTATTAAATTTGTATCAACGCGCGAATTCGCGTTAGATATTAAATTATATTAAATTTGAATCAACGCGCGAATTCGCGTTAGATATTAAATTTTATTAAATTTTATTAAATTTATAAAATTTTATTATTTGGAAAATCGAGTCCGTCCATACTATAGATATTAAATACTATCACATTAGTATTTTCCAACGCATCTAATTTCGCGTTAGAATTAGGTTTTCTTGCCCCCCAAATTATATCATCTCTCTGTAGAACACCAAACCCTAACTCGAGATTCCGATCATGTCGTCCAAACAAGGTACTCAATCGCTAATACTGTTCATAATTTTGTTTTCGTAAGCTTCGATCCGTCAATTTGATTAATCAAGTGATACAAAATACTTGTTTGTGCAGGAGGAAAAGCAAAACCATTGAAGGCACCTAAAGCTGAGAAGAAAGAATACGACGAGGTCTTCTTCAATTCCTTGATTGATTTTTATGTGTTTTGATTCTAATTGCTGGTGATTAGTGTTTTGATTCTAATTGCTGGTGATTAGTGTTTTGATTTTGATGATAATTGTTAGTTTAATTTAATTTAGATAGTAATTTAATTTCGAGGGGCTGTTTGGTTAAGCTTCAATTAAAATGCTTATTGTGTTTTGCTACAACTAATTAGTGCTTACCGAGTGTTTGGATGGAGCCAAACAGCTTAAGCTTATTATAGCTTATTTAAACTGTTTTGTACGAAATTAACCAGCTTAGGGTGTGTTTGGGTAAACTTATTTTATTTGATCAGCTTAATGTGTTTTGGTACAGCTAATATCCACTTTTGAGTGTTTGGATGGTGCCAATTAGCCAAACAACGTGTCCTTATCAGATTATTTAAGTTGTTATTATAAACTGTTTTGCATTAGCTTATTTAATCAGCTTGCTGTGTAATGTTTTTTGGTAATTTTGATTCAGAATTAAACAAAAAAATCACCCTAAACCAGTTATTATTTTCAATTTTTATTTTTAGTTTAGAATTTCTATATCACCTTTAGAGGTACCAAAGTCAGATTATTGACCATCTTTTATATATTACTAATCATAAAGTTCCATTAGATAAATTACTTCCTCCGTATTAAACTAAGTGACGCAAATTGGTTTACACGTTTTTTGAGGTAAAAGATTAAAGTATAGGTTAAAATAAATTAAAGTACATAGTTAGTGGAGATTTGGTCCCACTTTTCTTGAATAAAGTGATGATATTAATGAGTTTTAAAAGTAAAAGTAAGGGTATAAGGGTAATTTCACTTTATTAAAGTGGATAGTTAGTGGGTATGAGTCCCATTATTTTTACCAAATAAGGAAAGTATCAAAGCGTGTCACTTATTTTGAAACACCCCAAAGTGGAAAAGTGTGTCACTTATTTTGATACGTAGGAAGTATAATATTACAATACTAATCTAGAATTTCGAATAAAATGACTTAGTTGTTTATATCCCTTAAAAATACTATCTGGCCGATTTTTAACCCGTTTGACTTAATAAGCCTTTTTTTAGCTAGATTTTCTGATTTGACCCATTGGCCAACATGGGTTTTACTCATGTTTTATGTTCCACTTACACCATTATTCATATTTTACATATTTCTTACATTTGGTAATATTTTCTGATTTGCAGGTAGATAAGGCCAACATTCAAAAGAAGAAGGATGAGGAAAAGGTGAGATCTTGTTTTCTCGTTATCTTGTAGTTTGTGTAATATTTAGCTGTATATAAAGGTGGAAAAATAGTTATGTTTGGTAACAGGTCAAAACGGTACTTTTTCTGTATGGGCCAGAAATTTATATTCCAATAATAATCTATATTTTAATTAAAAAAAAAGTGGGAAATGTTGGGTAAAGGGTTATAAGTTTATAAAGTTCGTCTGAAATTAGTTTTACATTTCTACTAGCTTCTTTTCATGTTTGTTGTTATTTGTATGTAAACTTTCATACACATATATTTTTGTTTTGATTTGAAAATATATAATTTATAAGTAATTTTTGAAAAATTACTTATACTAACATTTATCAGGGCAATACACAGTTGATGAATAGAAACTTTTTGCCTGCACAGGGGAAATGCATGGTTTTTCTTTTCATTTTGAAATTAAAGGTTTTTTAATTTATCCATTTATCTATTTATTTCATATACGGTCATCCCCAAATTAATACCTTCTGACATAATAGAGTACTTTGGGTCACATCAAGAAGCATGGGAAAGTGGTGTAGGTAAGGGTAATTTAGACGGGTGCCATCGGGAGGCCGGTTGGCCGCCGGTTGGCCACCGACGGAACCGGCGCCGTTGGCACGGTCCGCCGGTTGGCCGCCGGTTGGACCGCCGGTCGGCAAACTCGCGAGGGAAGAGACGGAGCGCTGGAGCGAGAGAGAGAGAGAGGGGAAGAGAGAGAGAGTGTAATATTTTATTTTTATTTTTTTTTTAAATTTTTTTTAAAGTTTTTTAAAAAAAATAATATTTAAAAAAATCTAAAAAAAATCTAAAAAATTCAGAAAAAATCTAAAAAATTCAATTTTTTTTTTAAAAAATAAACTTTTTATATAATGTCTTTTTTTAATTAATGTAATTTATTTTTATTAGTTATATGTTTTAATTAGTTGTATATTTTATTAGAAAAAGAAAAGTGGTGGGGCCCAAAGTTGGTGAAGTGACGGAGTGCTGTTGGCATGGGTACGTCAGTTTAGTGTTAGTTAGTTTGTATGCTGACGTGGCGCTGAGTTGGCAGCAACTGACGGCGTCAGTTGCCGTCACCATTGGCACCGGTCTTAGTAACACTTTCACCTGCTTCTTCTAAAAGCCCTACCTCTTCATTTCTTTGTAACCCTTGCCATCCCTCTGTGTTTCTTTATCAAACACGCCAGCGAAATTCAACACTTCCGTACCACCAACCATTTCCCATCATGATGATCATAATCCGGAAGATCTCTTTGAAGATTATTGGTGTGCTATATATCATTTCCCCCTCTATATCAACAAACATACTCTACAATTTTCTCACTCGATCAACAAATCCAGATTCTTGACTGCATCGATCGTCAATTTCAGGTAAAAACATGACCTAATTTTAGCTTATAATAGATAATGGTAGTTTATCATATTATTTTTGGGTGTTTCAGATTTGATTGTTATGTTTTTTACTTCTTGCTCTCGATCGTCAATTTCAGGTAAAACATGACCCAAAGTTTCTCCAAATACTCCACGGTTTTCTCAACTGGAAGACACATCTCCGTTACTCCACCGGTTCAGTTCTACCACCGTTCGAACCGACCGTCAAAGAAGAAGAAAGGCGTCTCTATCCGTACGTACTAACGGTTCAACTTCTATTTAAACCACGAAGAAGAAGACGAAATCCATTTCCTTAATCGAAATTGTTTGTTGTAGTATCTAATAATATCTGATGGTTACACACATTCAAAGTCATAAATCAGTGGTTGCACACATTGATTATAGAGGAAGATGAAGATGTTTGCTTTATTTGATTCAGTGGTGGCATTCTCCTGCTCTACGCTCTCCGGGTTGTGTTGCTTCATTTTATCATTATGATTTATGAAATTGTGTTTTAGTTTTCGTGTTTTGATGTTTCTTTGTTTGGATAAGTATTTATTTATAATTGATTTATATATGGATATGTTATATAATTATATATTTCAGAAATTATATTTTATATAAAAGTAGAAGTTTCAAATATGGATATGTTTCCATATTTGATGTTTACTACACATCAAAGATTTGTGATGATGCTTATGGTCGGGAAAGAGAAATAATGAAGCAAGGGGTTATAAAAATGATAACAATTTTTTAAAGCTAATTGGGATATATCTTGGTGGCTTTCAGGTTTCATATCTACTTTTAATCTCTTTCTAATATTTTTCTTAAATCTATAACAGGCTTAGCTACACCAACACTTAAATTTATAACAGGATTTAGTGACCTGGTGGTTTTGCTGCAGTTGAAACTGTTGCAGTTGATGCTTCATTTGGAGGTTAAATTAAAAATAACATTTTTTAATTATAATAATTCATAATCTTTAATTTAGTATGACACTAGCTAACACTTAGATTGAACTAGCTGTTGGCGCTGGACTAGCCGGGGCCAAAATAGCTCGAAGAACGGGAAGTTTTGATGGCAAATCATATTTTCTCTTTGATGCCTTTTTGTTATTGGGTGAGTTATCTTTTTCTTGGTTGGTTATTTAGTAAGACTAATATGACTTGGTGATGATAATTTTGTAGCTTTTTTTATAAGTTTGAAATTGATTTTATGTAATAATTATATGATCAAAAGATTCTGCAAGGGACATTTTTGTAAGTGTGTGTAGGATATATTATATATATATTTTCACCCCGCCGCGAAGCGCGGGCACCCATTACTCGTTGTTATTAATTTTCAGGCACTCAAGGAGCTAAGAGCAAAAGCTCAAAAGGGCGCTCTAGGTGGTGCTGGTCTCAAGAAAAGTGGGAAAAAATAAGGGTTTTGCTTCTTAAAACAAAGTTATTGCATGTACTATGTTGTGATTACCAAAATGCCCTTTAATATGTTTCTGAATGTGTTTCGCTAATTTCAGTGTTCGACATTAATAATCATGTTATGATATTTGGTCTTGATGTTTTTGCTTGTCCTGATTTGGTTTATGTGTTTTGTCACTATTTAGTCAATTTCGTTTAGAGAAATGGTATTGAAAAGTAATTTATTCGGTGTAAAATTATTAAAATATATGAATTGTTGTCATAAATAAACTGATGACGGAGGAGCTCAAAACTATATTCATCGATGTCTTTAATCAATTGTTTATTTAATTTTGACTTTAAATCACAATAATCGCTTAGAAACTCTATGTTTGAACACCGCTCATATTTACGATTAGGCTAACATCTTTCAACAATATCATTATATTTTCAAAAATCTCCCCAGTTAGCTGAGTTTAGCTAGTGATGTACACAACTTAACAATTGTCATTTTTAAATTTTTTCCTGACCATCTGGTAAATAATTACACATGAAAAGATCGAACTTGTATCATCTAATAAGTCATTCAGAATCTCTTACCAAATAGTTCCAACAATATCATGTATTTGATTAGCGACGTAATATTGATTAATGATCACCAATTGTAAAACCTCATGCAAATGTTTCTATTATTCGGCTTATTATTTTATTTTTTTATTGCAAACCACTTCCTATTTGCATGGGTAGGCTTTTGTTTCGGCATCCCCCACCCCATTTTCTTAGCCTATAATATATATACCAAACAAAACAAATGTGGTCATAATTCAATTCCTAAATTCTATTTTCATGTTTCAAAGTAAGTCCTCTTTCTATCAACACAAACCACGAATTTTACAAAACACTTCAAAAAAATCACATCAATTACAATAATTTCACATTAAGATTTCTTGACATTATGTTATTGCTCCTTTTCTGATATGATTTTTTGAAAATTTTATGTGATATATGTAGATATATTAAAGATGGATTTTTGGCCGGAGTTTCTTGCGAGTAGTTGGGGTAGAGAGTTTGTTGCCGGAGGATTTGGAGGGATCGCCGGAATTGCCACCGGATACCCGCTTGATACGGTTAGAATCAAGCAACAAAGTGGTCATGGTGGTTCGGCATATAATATTGTCAAAAATGTTGCAACTAAAGAAGGACCACTTGCCCTTTATAGGGGCATGAGCGCCCCTCTTGCATGTGTTACCTTTCAGGTACGCATCTCAAAATAAAATAATAATAAAAAGTAATTATAATTCTTGAAAAAGTTTTTGACTCGATACATAAAACCATGCTTTAATAACTCGAATGTAAATAAAAAAGTATGTAACGACTCGGGCTGACCTACTAATACTCTTTAGTCTCATTTCTTTTAATTTAGTTTTTCGACCCGGTTTGACCCGCCGGATATTGTGAAAACCGGCGATCCCGATGTATAAACCGGTCCAACTGGGATCGCCGGTTTTCACAATATCTGGTGGCTCAAACTGATCAAAAGACTAAATTAAAAGAAAGGGTTTATATAACTTAAATTGACCCACTTTTCTATAATCTGTTTTCATTTTTTTATCAACTTGGCAACTTTCACCTAATCAAACAACAATGTTTTCTTGCAGAACGCGTTAGTTTTCCAATGTTACGCCACCTTATCACACGCATTCGACCCCTACATTCCGGCCACCGTACCACCGTCGTACGAAAGCGT
The DNA here is from genome assembly GCA_963853835.1 of Calendula officinalis. Lineage (NCBI taxonomy): Eukaryota > Viridiplantae > Streptophyta > Magnoliopsida > Asterales > Asteraceae > Calendula > Calendula officinalis. Next base: position 74,459,716 of record OY970827.1, on the reverse strand, counting down.
CGCCCTAGGCGGCATAGGCACCGGAGCAATCCAAAGCTTCTTACTCACACCGATCGAACTCATAAAAATCCGATTACAACTCCAAAACCAACAAACCAACAACGGCCCATCAAATATCGTCAAAAATATCATAAAATCCGACGGATTTAAAGGAATGTTTCGAGGATTAAGAATCACAATCATACGCGACATGCCGTCACACGGTGTTTATTTCTGGACGTACGAATACGCTCGCGAAAAACTTCACCCCGGTTGCCGGAAAAGCGGCCAAGAAAGCTTCACGACGATGTTAGTCGCCGGAGGTCTCGCCGGAGTTGCGAGTTGGATGTGTTGTTATCCGATTGACGTGGTGAAAACGAGGCTTCAGTCTCAGACGGTGAGTTCCCCGGTGAAGTATGACGGAATTGTGGATTGTTTCCGGAAGAGTGTCAGGAATGACGGCGCCGGAGTGTTGTTCCGGGGACTTGGAAGTGCGGTGTTTCGGGCTTTTATTGTAAACGGTGCCGTTTTCACGGCTTATGAAACAGCTTTGAGATGTTTTACTAATAACAGTAATTAAAAGTGTAGTAAATTTAGCTGATGATTTACTTTGTATAATCATCTAAGTATATATAGATAACAACATTTGAAGCAATGTAAAATTCTTGTAATTGTTATGAGCATTTTGATTTTTTTTTTACTGTTGAATGTGGAGTTTAATTATTTTAAATGACAAATAATTATGAAAAAGGTTATTTTATTGTGTATATAAATTCCGAAATTATTAACAATAAAACATAATTGTCAATATGTCCGAGTGGTTAAGGAGACAGACTCGAAATCTGTTGGGCTTTGCCTGCGCAGGTTCGAATCCTGCTGTTGACGAATAATTTTATTAAACTTTTAGTTTTAATATATACTAGTTTATACCCCGTGATAAATCACGGGCGGCTTGTAATAACTTCATGATATTTGTTCCAAAAAACTGTATATGCGAGACGACAATAAAATTAAGAACATAGTATTTTGACGATAATTGCACATCACATTTTATCGTATAAAGTGTAGACAAAATTTATAATAAAATATATATTGTTTACAAACATTTTTAAATCTTTTGTAAAACTTCAAGGTAAATAGAACTTTTGGCAAAAATCCTTCTTAATGTAGGCATAAATCATATTTGGCTATAAAAAATTAACTAATATATATAAGCAACACGAATGGTGATCATTTAAAAGACTGATTAAAAAGAGATTAATTGAAAGTTTAATACGTTTTAATTTTGTCTATTCTTTAGGCCCCAAGTTTATTCTTAAAATTATTGGATTTCCACAACCTAATCACTCTTAACATGTCCGGTCAATTCGTTGATGTAATATATTTTGGAAGACATTGTCTACAAATCGTAAAAAGTTAGGACTTTCAAATCAAAGAGATTTGTTTTTTATTTAATTATACTAAATTTGTATTAAAAAATGTTTAAAAATTTAAAGAAAAAAATATTCAACCACTTACTAAGTTTAAAAAAATATCAAGTTTTGATATATAATATAAAAGTCTAATAAAGAATAAAGATAAATCAGTTTCTTAAAAAATAAAATATCTATTATGACCGCCTTAGGAAATTGATTACTTTTTTAAATTAAGATATATATGCAATTATTTTAAAAAATAACAAATACGTTTTTTAAATTAGTTTATAATATTTTTTTTATTATATATTGAAAAAAATAAATATGTTTTAGGAAATCATATTTATTTTAAACTTTAAGTTGATGACAAAAATTTCAAATCATATTTATCTTAAATGGTAGTTATCTTAAATGATGACATGTGGATTAGGTTTATCTCAAAAGGGTGACGTGGAATGTTTTCATTGGTGGATGATTAATGACGTGGCAAATATAACACGGCAAAGGTGACGTGGATTAGTTGTTTATTACAGATAGAGATTTTTAGAGTAAATAAAAGGGAAAAGGAGTAAATAATATATTTTGTTGTTAGTGTGTGGGTATGAAACACCTAAAACACTTAAAAATTCATCCCGGCCTACATGCACTAATTAGTTATACTTTACAATGGAAACTAATAACAATATACCGGTGTCTTTTAATATAATTTCTGGTATGTTGCTGATTAGTGATGATGATGATAATGTATTGCTGCTACTTTGTTGTATCTTGCGGTTGTATATTAACGTGTTTGAAGCTAATGTTTTATAAGTTGTAACTTGTAAGGTATTACCAATTAATACACGTAGGTTGGTATGAGTTCTAAATGTTTTAGCTAAAACTATATGGTGCTTACATACCTAAGTTTATGTATGATTTCTATAGTATATGATTTTGGTATAACTTAGAAATCTTTTTCTATTCTAGTACTAATGGCTTTGACTATAATTATGGAAGTAATCTCTCTACATCAAGTTAGAGATATAAATATATACTCCCTCCGTCCCACAAAAAAGTTTACATTTCATTTGGACACAATCTTTTAGAACATAATTAGTGGTGGGGTCCTTTATAATACATTTGATTAAAATATAAGGATAGATTGGAGAGAGAAAATATTTTATTGGTGGAATGATTGATAATAATATTAATTTATTAGGTGGACCCTCAAATTTGAGAAATGTAAACTTTTTTGTGGGACAAAATTATAAGGAGAAATGTAAACTTTTTTGTGGGACGGAGGGAGTACATTTTACCTCTCCATACAACTTCTTTGAAGGAATTGCATATTATTATTGTTGTATTTTATTGACAATAGTATGTTTTTTTGCATTTTGAAGACTTCACATTAATTTTCCAAAAGGAAATGGACATGCTTATACTTTCGTTTTTACATGTAAATATTTGAGTTAAAAAAAATTATCCTACTCAAATAAGTTGAACCAAGAAAACCTTATGCCGTTTAACATAAATATTAACAAGGATTTGACATGTTTAAAAAGGGCTGAATGCAAAGTAAATCATGTATTTATGTATTTATCTTTTATATGCATGATAACAACATGATATAGTTTTCCTCAATAAATAATGACGTTTTAATCTTTGATTATTATAATATAACACAATTTATTTGTGAAACAAGTTGCAAGACTTTGACAAAAATTCAACAAAATCTAAAATATGTTACCACTAGTTTATAACATAAAGAATATACTGTTTTTTAAACAATAACCTACTTAAGATACTCTATATGTTTAAGCTTTATAGAAATTTTTTTTTTTTAAAAGCAACTATCATTAATAAAGTCCAAAGACGGGACTCAAATTATATACAAGAGAGAAAAAAAAACCACTAAAACAAAGGAAAACATTCTAACAAAAGCAATATTAAATGCAAAAACAAGCAAAATAAGACAGAAAAAAACTCAAAACATGATCCGCGTTACTCCAGTCAAAATTCATTGGAATCATTATTATTGGGTTTTGCTAACGATTATCCGTGGGGACATGGTTACAGGGGCGTCTCCGAAATTTTGAAGGCGCTGGACGAAAACATGAAAATGAACCCTCTGAATACAAGATTTTTATTTCCTCCGTATCAAAATAAGTGACACAAATTGGCTTACATGTTTTTTGAGGTAAAAGATTAAAGTAAATGTTAAAATAGATTAAAGTACATAGTTAGTGAAGAATGAGTCCCACTTTTCTTGAATAAGGTGATATTAATGAGTTTTAAAAGTAAAAGTAAGGGTATAAGGGTAATTTTACTTTATTAAAGTGGATAGTTAGTGGGTATGGGTCCCACTATTTTTACCAAAAAAATGAAAGTTTTCAAAGTGTGTCACTTATTTTGATACACCCAAAAAGGAGAGTGTGTCACTTATTTTGATACGGAGGAAGTATAAAAATTTGGACTTTCTAACTTTTTTTCTATTAAATTATTAAGTTGGATTAAATTGTAATATTATATATATAAGATATATATAAAAAAATGGGCCCCTATAAAATATGGGTTATGTGCGGCTGCACCTTTTACACCTCCTCAAAGACATCCCTGTATGGCTGTATGGTTAATAATAATAATAATAATAATAATAATAATAATAGTTAAAGTGTAACCACCTTCATGTAGTCAGTGAAATTCGTTAGTGAAATTCATGATGTTGGTTTTTTTATGGTTAATGTATACTTAATTTAAATATATATTTTTTCTTAACCATTTTCTTGGACTATGGTTAGCAAAATCATTATTATATATTATTATTATTAACTACTAAATTAAATTAATGGAATATATTAGAAATACACTTTCCATTTTATTTTTAATTTCAATTTTTTCATTCTTGTTTCTAACATGCACCCCACGTTCCCTCCATCCTTCGTCTAACAACCATTTTTGCCATCTTTCCAAAAACACATTACCTTTTCTCTCCCTCCATTGGAAACAATACATCATCAATCTCATTTCTGATTCACCATTTTTGTTTTCATTGTCATATCATTGTTATATTCATCTCGATTGTGTGAACTTTTTTCGCTCGAATTTCTAATTAATTCGAGCAATTATGGAAGGAATGGAGGACGATAACGCGAATTCAGAAATAGATCCCGAGCTAGAAGCAATATGCGCAGGTGATTACAAATATGTTCCCCGCCAAATCAAGTTCTTTTATATAATTTGATAAATAAATTGTATTTGATCATCTCGGTACAAAATGTGTTATTTTTCATAGATATGGAAGTAATGAAGGAGAGATTTGCGAAGTTGTTGTTAGGTGAAGATTTGTCGGGTGGCGGAAAAGGTGTTTCGAAGGCTTTGGCGTTATCGAATGCCATAACAAATCTAGCGGGTAAGCGTTTAATTTCATTTTCGATGATTCCGATTTTAGTTTTTGTGTTTGATGAAAATCATTTGGGTGAAACGAAGATATTAATTGGGATGTAAAACATGTTACAAAATCATTTTTGTCGGGTGATATTCATGAATAAGTTGGAAATGAGGGTTGTTTGTGTACTTTGTAGTGCATTGGATTTCTTGGGCTTTACTTGATTTACAATGCAAACATTACAACCTATTTATCACTACTTCTATTATCTGATTATTATGTATATAAATAGTTAATAATTAGTTTATAAGTGTTTAATTAAATCTTGTAATGTGATTGATAAATTCAATACATTTTTATTATTGTATATTTGTATGGAGTGTGCTTCAAAACTCACATTTTGATGTACTAAACATTTAAAGCTTACCTTTTAATTGGCCAAACTTTGCTCGTGATGTTGCGACCTAAGTGTTGTCATAGTTGTTTTCGAGCTTCTTCTGACCTTCTCATACATGTTACCCATTGAGGGATCAAACCTGCAATCTTTGGAAAGTCACCAGAAGCCTTTATTTAAAACACGCACTTATGAACACCTGGTTACAACTAGGGGTGTAATCGAGCCGAGTCGACATAGTCTCAAGCTCGAGCTCGACTCAATTATAAAACTCAAAGTTCGAAACACGACTCGAGCTCGATCGAGCCTTTATTTTCAAGCTCGAGCTCGACTCGATTAAATAATTGATACTTTCGAGCTCGACTCCGTTATCAATATAATTTATTGATTAAAACAATATTTTTAAGCTCGACATGACTCGACTTGATATTTTCGAGCTTGAGTCGATTAGAATATATAGTAATTATGAAAGTATGCACATACAGAAAATATGAAAATGCAAAATAGCCATAAGCTCGATTAGACTCGCAAGCTTTACGAGCTGAGTATTTTCACACCCAAGCTCGACTCGAAAGTCTGCTCGAGTTCGAGCCTGGCTCGACTTAAATCGAGTCGATTTCGAGTATTTCCAAATCTATCCCGAATAGATTACGAGTTAACTCGACTCGGTTACATCCTTAGTTACAGTACTCCATTAAAGCTTATATAGCTCTAGATGTGTCGTCCATGAACATAATACTATAATCTTCCACATACGTTTCAAGATTTTTCCTTAATTACGAACTTATGCCTATGTGCATAACATGTGTAGTGTGGTATTAATTATACCAAATCATGTTTATAACCGAACAACACATTTTTGACAAAGTTCTTTTTGCAGCTTCCGTATTCGGAGAAATTTCACGTTTAGAACCTATGCCACCTGATAGTAAAGCAAGGTGGCGGAAAGAAATCGATTGGTTATTATGTGTCACGGATTACATTGTTGAATTCGTGCCTTCCAAGCAAAATACTAACGGCGTGATGATGGAGGTACCAATGTATTGTATATATACTTTTCGAAAAAGTTCACTTTCATCATCTTATTTTATTTATTAAGGTCATTACACTATACATGTATTAATTATTGGATATCAAATATTTTAAAGACATGTCACTCAAGTGGCCTACAACTTGTTAACATCATTATTTAAGAAATTTCTTTTTCACAAAGTATAATAACCAAATTGAATTTTTTCACAAATTACAATGATCAAAATGAACTTTAAACCAAATTGAATTTTTTCACAAATTACAATGATCAAAATGAACTTTATTTTCGCCAATTTTATTAACCGTTAACCCTACTAAAAATGAATACGTCATCAATTTGTTACCGATTGAAATATAAATCATGTTGCGAATAACTTAAATAACCGATTTTATAAGTACAATGACCTAAATAGATAAAATAAAATGACCAAAGTGAATTTTTCCGAAAAGTATGATCACCAAGTTAACACTTTGAAAGTTTCTAACATAATAATGTTTTAGATAATGGTTACAAGACAAAGAAGTGATGTAAGTACGAGTATTCCAGCCCTAAAGAAGCTTGATGGTATGCTCATGGTAAGATATGGTCGGTTTCTAGTCGTACTCGATTTTTAGAATCAATAGTTACATACAAATTAATTATGATATGTTTTTATCATTTTATGTGTGAACATAGGAATGTTTAGATAACTTTAAGGACCAAAATGAATTTACTTACGAGTCAAAAGATGATGCCGAAGCTAATAAATCAAGTAAGAAAAGAGAAGAAGATAAATGGTGGTTACCGACTCCAAAGGTTCCTCCAAATGGTTTATCCGATATTACAAGGAAATGGTTGTTATTTCAAAAAGACTCGGCTAACCAAGTACTCAAAGCGGCCACAGCTATGAACTCCCACATTCTTACCGAGATGGAAATACCCGAAACATACATCGATGGCCTCCCAAAGGTATAAGATGTTGAATTAGTGTACCATTTAAGAGATATTGTAAAAGAAGACGATCGGTCAAACCAAAGGTTTTGTACCCTAGTTGTATAAGATGTTGAATTTCAGGTATCCGGATTTTCAGATAGTGATTTTAACTATCTGAATCCGGTATGTGAAATTTAGATACAAGATTTCGGGTAACCCAAATTTCAGATATCTGAAATCCGGATATCTAGTATCCGGAAAAAACAACATATTCAAATATTTTTCGTATTTTTCAGTTTTTTCCTGAAATTTGGGTATTTTTTGAATATTTCGGATAATTTTCATATATTTCCCTTTTTTTTAAATTTCGGATAATTTTTCGGGTATCGGGTATCAGGAAATTTTGAAAACACTATCCGAATCCGGATATATGGATTTTTGGATATCCAGATTTTGGATGTATGGATTTTTGGATATCCAGATTTTCGAATATCTGGATTTTTGTAAATCTAGATTTTCGGATATCTAGATTTTTGGATATCCAGATTTTCGATACCCGAATATCGAATAACCGCTTTTTTTTGGATATTTTTGAACACCTCTACCCGTGGTTATGGGTTCGTGTGTCTGTGATGTGTGTGTATAGAGGGTGTAAAAGAACATTTTTTTTTTTTTTTGTCAAATTTCGTATAATAGTAAACTTGATACATACTTGGCTATTTGTAAAGTAGTTTCAATAGTTTAGTGATCTACTTATAGATGAAATTGAGTTGATCACTGATGATGCATTTTGTGGCAGAACGGGCGGGCTAGCTTAGGAGACACGATCTACAAAAATATTACGGTTGATCACTTTGATGCGGATCATTTCCTTTCCGTTATGGATTTGTCTTCCGAGCATAAAATCCTTGATCTCCAAAATAGGATCGAGGCATCGGTTGTTATATGGAGGAGGAAAATGACGAATAAAGATGGAAAATCAGGATGGGGTTCGGGTGTGAGTATCGAAAAGAGGGAACAATTTGAAGATAGAGCGGAGATGATATTACTTATTTTGAAACATCGGTATCCCGGTACACCGCAATCCGCATTAGAAGTTAGCAAAATCGAAAATAATCGAGTAAGAAACTTTCACATTCCTAACCCACTTTGCTATGTATAATATTGGTGATTTCTAAAGTAGACCTAGTAAGATCCAAAATTCTTTAAAAAAAAATCACTTCAAATATTCGCAAAATAGACAATGTGACTCTACATAAAATTTGACAAGTGTCATCTAGTCTCACAAAAAATTGTCTGATTGTACACCAGTCGCACAAAAAATGACATGGTTACACAAAAAAAAACACATTAGAGTCCCACACAAAAAATTTCGGATAGACACACACAAAAAAATTCTGGAGTCACCGTAGTCATACAAAAAATATCAAGTTTCACATTAAGTCGCACAAGTCTATTTTTAGGAAAAAATTTCTATTGTTGGTCTATTTTGGGAATGATTAAACGTTTCACAATTAATAACCTAGATTTCTTATCATAACCTGCATTTTCCAACAAAATTGATCTATTTAAACCATGATCATGTTAAAATTTACTATTTTTGAAATTTTAGTTTATGTGTCTGTTTTTCCGGCCTATTTTGTCATCTCTAAAACAAACTAAACGAACTAAAATGGTTCTTAAATTTACAGGACATAGGACATGCAATTCTCGAAAGCTATTCAAGAATACTAGAAAGCTCAGCACACAAAGTTATGTCACGAATCGAAGACGTAATGCACGCCGACAATCTCACACAAAATCCATCGGGAGATTCAAAACGAAACTCAATAAAAGAAACCGCATCAACAACATCGGGAAAATTCCTAACCGCAAAAGAAGAGTTAGAAAAACTCAATTATGCCGACGCACCAACTTCGATGACATTATCGGATTTCACACGTTGGACTTTAGAACAAGAAAAAGAACCGAATGACGAATTATCAAATGGAAATGAACCCGGGATTTTAGCAAAACAACCGTCGGGTACAAATAGTAAGAGGATTTCGTATTTAGAAAAACTCGAGAATTTCGGGTCGAGAAGTTCGTCGGCTCGCCAATAAATTGAATTTTCGTGTTAGAAGAAGAGTAGGTGAAGGTGTATAGAAATGAAGTTTCATGTGTAAATATTCAGACTTACATAGAGTCTGTAATTTGTTCATGTGTAAATATAGGAAGTACTAAAGCACTTCTATAAGTGCTAATGTTGTACAACATGATATCTTAACTTTCACCTTAGTAAAAGTATATGGTTATTCTAAAGAATTAATCCTTTAACCTTCATCAAGAAATTTGGGTCAAAGTGCATGTAACATGTAGTTTAATTAAAATAAAAATGAAGGGCAAAATCTACGTTTTGATGTACTAAATATCCAAAAACTTACCTTCAAATATATTTGTTAATGAGAAACCGATATTTAGATCGTGGCAATTGTTTTTGGCTTTAATTTTTTGATGTACTAAAATTTTCAAGACCTCTTACATTAATATGCATTAATTTGAATGGTTTTAATTTTTATAACCAAAGTGGAATTTAGGTAAATTGATATATAAAATAGTAGGATTTGGAAATTTAGTATATAAAAAAATAAGTTTTGAAATACAGTATAATAATAATAATAATAATGATAATAATAATAATAATAATAATAATAAAACTGTGTATAGGTTGATACATTTCTATATAATTTGCCCTAAAACTAATTACTTCAAATGTTCAGCAATATTTTCGGATAAAAGATAAACTATAAACATATTGGAGATGCATTAGGATAAAAGACAAAAAATTAAACATTTTGGAGATGCGGGGGATCGAACCCCGTGCCTCTCGCATGCAAAGCGAGCGCTCTACCATTTGAGCTACATCCCCAGTTTGATTAATTGTCTTCCACAAACTTACTTAATCAAAATTATTCGTAAATCTGTCAAACCACCACTTCAGATTTTACAGATAATTTGTGGTGGTTGTAATCTGTCTACCTATCTCTCTCTCTCTCTCACACACACACACACACACACTCTCTTTCGAGCTTCAAGTCAGTTTTCTCCATTTTTCTGATCTTGATTACGAAGGTGAATAACCTAAATTAACTTTTATTTATTGTTAATTTCAGATATAAATGGCGTATTTTTAATCTCCAATTTGCCTCTTCTTCCTCTAATCACATGTGAAACTCGGTTGTTATCATGCACGCATCTCCATAAACACTCTATTTCCGCCATTAAAGGTACATTTCATCCTTTTTTTTCGCTATTTCAGTCGTGAGTTTGTAATCGATTGCATAATTTGTTTCATTTACATTTTGGGGGGTTTTAACAGATGTTAAATTAGAGATAAATCTGTTTATCTAATTTTAGCTCCTGAAATTATATCATAATCCATTAATCCGTATCTACTAATTAAAATGCTTTTTAATTTTCCATTAAAAAATAAAAATAAATAAATAAGAATTCATCATTCATACTTATTATTTACAATACTATTTATCACAGGACAAAAAGGTCGTGTTGCTGTTATTTCAAACGCTACAAGTGGGAGTTCTGAGTCTCCTACCTCTTTGAACATTGTTGAGTCTGTTCAAAATATTGTAAGTAAAAAACAGGGTTCAGTCAAAACGGGCCGGGTCGGGTCAACCCAAAATACCGTTCCTCCAAAAAATATTATTAATAATTTAGTAGTTTGTATGAACTAAAAATACAGTTGCGGGCATTAGAACTTTTTTATTTTACCCGTTTGACCCGATTGTAATGAAACATAACCCGACACATTCATAAGTAAACGGGTCGAAATTTCCACCTTTACGCGTTATGTGTTTCCCGTGATTTTATTTATTTATTATTTATTTTTCATCAATTAAATAGTGGGATAAACCTGAAGACCGAATTGCTCTTTTTGGATTTGGTTTTGCATCTGTTGTTGCTGTGTGGGCGTCGCTGAATGTAGTAACGGTAAATTTTTACTCTTATCAACTTTTTAAGGTGTAATGAATTATGAATTTTCAACTTTGAAAGTGATTATGTGATATTGATTAAGCTGGATTAAATTATCAAAACAAAACATGTTGTAGAAAATCATGTTTGGATGTGCTTTTGTTGCTTGAAGTTGTTATAATCAGATTATCAAATGTTGGAGTGTTGGTCAATTTCTGAAACTAATAGTTAAAAAAGTAAATTACAAAATTGTCCCTGGGGTATGTCAGATTCTGCATTTTTGTCCTAAACTTTTTTTTCGGGTTTGTTGTCCATGTGGTCTTGAGTTTTTATTTGATTTTTCTTTCTGTCCAATTCCGTCTATACCCCTCGTCAAGTCACCTCACGTGCAAGATACGTGAGGGTATTTTTGGTCTTTTTTCCCCACCTTCATCATCATAAATACGAAAAGTCCAAAATACCCTCATGTGTTTGGCACGTGTGGTAACACGGGAGAAAATATAGGGAATTTGACAAAACGACAAAATAAATGAAAAATCCGGACCACATAGACAAAACAACCGAAAAAAGAGTTTACACAGAAGCCGATATACCCCAGGGACAATTTCTGTAATTTTCTCTTTTACAAATGTTACTGTTCATGTGTTACTCGTTTACAATTTCTGTAATTTGCCCTTGATTTTGCTATGTGTATATACGTATACATTGTATATATTATCATATATCATCTCATATCAATGTATATTACTAACTATTTTTCATGTGAGAAGGCTATCGACAAAGTTCCTGTTGTTTCGGGCCTATTTGAACTCATTCGCATTTTGTTCTCAACAGTAAGTAACTTTATGCAACATTTATTATATTAAATATATATTTATATAATTTCACTCTTCTAATTTTCAATCATTTTGTTAATACTAATATCTTTTTTATTGACTTTCAGTGGTTCATATATCGCTACCTCTTATTCAAACCCGACAGGTAAATCATTCTATCTTTAGTTGAATTACTAATAGTAATAATTATGTGATTTTTTTAAATATTTTTATTTTAATTTTTTTGACAAGCTATAATTATGTGAATTTCGCTTCGTAGGATTGTCAAATATGTACTTTTATATAATATTTATCAGTCATATGAAGATGGCAAAATGGGTGGGTTGCGTAACAGGCCAAAATATGTTTTTTTTTTGGTAAAGGTCAAAATGGGTCAAACGAGTTGACTCGAAACACTTTTTCTAGTTCTTATTTATTAAATTACATAATATACTTTATTATGCTGTATGTATTAGAAGGGCACTTGAGGCGAGTTTCGAGTTTAGACCCGTTTGACCTTTTTTTTTACCCATTTGACCCATTAGAATTAAAATAACCCAAATCAACTTGTTCACAAGTAAATGAGTTGAATTGGGCAAACTACATCAAATTGTATTACTTAAAAAAACACTAGTTTTGTGTAATTATGTTATAATGATTACAGGAAAGAGCTTATTCAAATCATCAACAAGTCATTATCTGATATTATCGGCCAATAATTTGCTTTGAAGGAGAATAAGAAAAAGAGTTTATATATATCAAAATGGTGTAGTTTTTGTATCATGATTTGGCTCCAATTGTGTTGTGATGAGAAACTTGTGAGTGTATCAAGTTTAACTCAAGGTGTTGATATGTTTTTGTAATGACAATTTAATGTTTTCGTGTGCATTGTGAATAAGCTTTAAGTTGTTTTCTTACTACTTTTCTTAAATTAGAAATGTAATAAAATTGGTAGTTGTTGTACCATGTACGACTGTGACTGATTGTTTTGACTTTGACCTGTTTCATCTTTAGTTAAATTTCGTTATCATTTCACCCATTTCAATTATCATTTTCCCTGCGCAGGCAAAAGTCTAGTTATTATTAGAGCATCTCCAATGGTAGCTTTTTCTAAAGCTTATTACTATTACAATAAGTCTTTGAAAGACTTTTTACCATTGGAATACCTATCTTTTTGAAAAGCTTATTGCAAAGACTTATTCTCTACTAACCTTTTAACCATCTTTCAATAATTGTCTTTTTTAGTCCTCTATGTTTAATAACATGTCATTTTAAACCTTAGATATGTTATATATAAATTCTTTATTATATTTTTATTAATTAATAATTAAATTATATAATATTTAATGCCAATTATTATAATATTTTTGTATAAGACATTTTAAAAAATATTATATTTAGTAAGATGTCCAAAAAATTGTCAAATTATATATAAGGGTATTTATAAAACATTTGAGATAGATAAAGGTAAATTAGAGAATTTGTAAAAGAAAAAGCTTTTGTAAAGGTTAACCATTGGAGATGCTATTTATGAAAAAGTTTTTGGTTAGTGGAATGTTGATGTGACAAAAGTAATAAGTCTTTGTGAGGTTAACCATTAGGGATGCTCTTAATTTATATCTATCATATCATCTAAACTGAATTATTATGTCACTGATTGAATTATCTACTCTATCCACACTCAAAAGCTACAATGCCAACAAATACAATGATAATAATTTTAAAAAAGCTATTTCATGCATTTTTAACCCATTTGAAATAAAACACATTCCGAAATGAGCCATTTAGTCAAACATGTCCTAGTTAATGTAGGAGCTAATACCAATTTTCATTAATAAAATACAATTATAATAAGAATAAATAAAACAAATAAGAATAATGTTTTGGTTGAGTCTTTCTCAAAGCTTTAAAATCGATACTAATGAGTCAAACAAAGCCTATAGTGCCCCTCAATAACATTATTTTAATTTTTTTACCTATGACTTATTTGGGTAAAAGTTACATTTTCTTACTTGACTTGTGGAACTAAATTAATTTCGAACATGACAATCAAATAAATTGGAGAAAGATAATTTATACGCAACAAGCCCGTCTAGCTCAGTTGGTAGAGCGCAAGGCTCTTAACCTTGTGGTCGTGGGTTCGAGCCCCACGGTGGGCGCGTGTTTTTTTTCTATTTGTGAAGCAAATGCGTCATATTGTTATGATGAATGATGTTTGATATAATATATATATATTTTTTTTATTATGTTGTATAATTGTAAACGTATAATAATCATTAATTACAACTGAATATACATACGACTTTATTTCTATCTTAGGCTATTTGTATGGCTAACTTAAAATGTTGATAGTTGATATGTTATACCACTTGTGATATATGTCCTAGTAAAACAAACCAAACGTGCCAAACATATTTGTTAATAATTGAAGAGGTGAAATGTAACTTTTTGATTTATTATAAAGTCATAATACTCTAATATTCTCCATCCATTATCAGTAAAGTGGATGAAAGGTTGTGACTCACACAAGTCACAAGGCTGAGATCGATTCTTTGATTTAACTAACACTAAAATGTTGTTTGCTAGTATCTAGATGAGTAATATCTGAATAATTCAGACTTTCATTTAAATATATCTGATTAAGAGGAAAAAGATGTAGATTTTTTTATTCAGATGTTGATTAAGAGGGCTTATCAAAGAACTCACATCTGCCCAATTAAGATGTCTTATTTTAATGAGATTATTAAGAAGAGTTTACCAAACAGTGAAACAACCCCTCTAACTTTACTTTTTAAACACTAATTGATACTCGTATTTAAAACTTACTCCTATCAAAGTATACAAGAATTGTTTTAACCGTCTTTTTTGTAAATAAATATGTTAGCAAACGACAAGTTACAAGTAAGTTCAAGAAACATAATCTTTATAAACCGTAGTACTTCTTCTTTGCACCATCTTTACACATCTACCCACTCCATCTCTTTTCGACCCTTTTTACAAAAATAATTTCTGTACGTGTTCACTTTTATGTCATTTTCGAAAGCCTGGACCCGACCTTTATGTATCAAGATTGATTGTATGAAACATAGTCCGCAATCGCGTCACATTTATGCTTTATAATATTCGATGAAAAGTTGTATATTTGAAAGGTGAGTTTTAAGATATAATTGAATAAATATCTGAAAATATCAAGCTCGTTTGATAAAATCTTCACATTTTTATAATTAGACAACTTATTATTCCTAATATTTGTCTAAAATATAATGCGTATTTGATAAAATCATCATGTAGCTCAGAGTTGTCGAGATGAACCTTTGTGGTCACAAAGAAAGATTTTTATGTTACTCATACAAACTAAACTTAGACTATGTGTAAAGAGAGGGTTACATGGTGCGTCCCTTCTCTACGTCCCCATGGAAGACGCGTTCTCCTCTCTTACGTCAGTTCGAACGGGACGCGTTCCTAAGCTCAAGGGTCGTCCAGGCGACCGTTGTTGGCCGCCATTTTTCAATGGGGAGGGTTTGGTCGCCTGATACGTGAGTTTGGTTGGGATTTTTTATGTGTTTGATCGCAAGAGAAAAACCTGATGTGTCGGTGATGTGGCGAGCGTGACCTCTATTACAGTGATCACTCCTTATGCCCATTCTTAGAATCTCCTTAGAGTATTTTTGACACATCAGCGACACGTCAACTTTCTCTCTCTTGATAAAAAAATATGATCAAACTGCGATCAAACTCACGTAAGGGGCGACCATTGTTTTTTTTTTTAATTTCATTAATAATAAAAAAATATTACATTAATTCAAGTGTGAAATATTTGATAAGAGTTGGTATTTATAAAGGTAAAAAAAAAGAGTTAAATATGCGTTAAAAAAATAAATTAATGGTTAATGAATTTTAAAATTTTTATATTTTTTAAATAATGAAAAAGGATAAAATGGGTAAAAATGATATTTAATTCAAGCCCAATTTCTCTTTCTCAGCCGTCTTCGTGTTCCTCAACTTGACGTTTCTCTTTCCATGTTAAGGTTTCTTCCTCAATCATATCCTCAATCTCTCAGTCATTGCCTTCTTCGACTTTGATCACGACCTACAACGGTCGTTTGGCCGACCATTGCCCCTTAGGGACGCATCACACGAATTTCACATAAAGGGGAGGGGATGCATCTATTACATCCAGTCTTATAATTTTACCATTTTAAAGACTCTATCCGAACATAGCGTTCTAGTTGAACTGGATGAAACCATGTCCAATCTAATTTCTATTTTTATCAGTTTGAAATTGCTTTTGACAGCAAATTCAGTTTAAAAGGCAATTTTTAGTACCAATAATTATAGTAAAGCAGATTATTGGTCGTACTACTTTGCCCATTGACAACATCTTTCCATCACTTTTACCCACTTCCTCTCTTTAACATCCCCTTTTGGAAAATAACATTTCGGCCCCTTGACCTTTTTCATCAACACTACATACAAATATCTTAATAAAGATTTTGAGGTACCAGCAGGTTTATGTAATTATATCTTACAACGAGCAAACATTATTTGGTTATATGTTTTCTCTAATAATAATAGTATAATAACTGAATGATAATTCAAATTAGAACAAACACGGTTTTTTAATAATTTAAACCATATTTAACATATACATTAAACAACATATAATAATTAACATGGATGCATGTATTATAACAAATTTCAAAATGGTCATTAAGGTTTACTTTAAAATTACGTTTGGTAGTTCTTTTTGAAAATCTTTTGCACTTAAGTCATTTAGTCTAAAGTCTATTCATATTTTATATTAAATTTACACGTGTAGTTCTTTTAAATTAATCAAATATGTTGTAACTCATGTGACTATTTGGTTGCCCACATTTATGTATATTCATATCATAACTCTTGACTTACAATCTCTAGTCTATATAAGAGAGTTCTTGTGTTCATTTCCATATACCAATCTTGTAACACATCATATGAATGAGAATGTTGGAGAAGATCCTATTGATTGAGCTAATTGGTTTACAACACGTTATCAGCACTTTGCTCCAAATCGTTCATGAGCTAATTGGATTTTTCCCACACAATCCAAAGTAAGTCATTCTTGAATCATTATGCTTAACCTTTTTAGTTTATTTGTCCATTAATAATGATGTACAATTTAAAAGAAAAAAAATTCGACCAAACGTTGTGTGTTGGTAGATAATGAAACAGAGGCATACAAATAAGTGGGAAAAAAAAATGTGTGTCAAGCATATTTTTGGGTAAAAGAAAATTCATTTCTTTAAATTGTCTTTTTCTAATGGAGATGAAAAAAAAAACATAATTGAAATAGAAAAGAAAAGATTAATGAGCTTATTAAAATTTTAAATTGTTCAAATGAATCATCTTCGTTCAAAATAAAAAAGAAGATTTTTGGATGCTTAAATTGGATGACAAAACTGTTCATGTCAAATGATAGGTCATTATTTAGTGTGTAAATCAATATGATTTATATACAAAGAAAAATCTCAATGTTTTATCTATATGTTATGACTCAAGAAAAGTATGTATTTACTACTATTAAATCCATTGTGCTTAATTCATTGGTACATGAAACTTTTACTCTCTACCATTCATTTGATTATTTTTTTTTCTCAAAATGTCACATTCAAATTACATTAATTTATTTTTGTTTATTATTAGTGATTCATAATGTGTTACTATTATTTCATGTGACATTAAATGAAAATATGACAAAAGATTTAACTTTGAATTACTTCATTGTTTAATTGTAAAAGAATTTTATTATTAGAATATCTTATGATATTAATAAAATTACAATATAACACTAGGGAGCTACTTTTTCCCTCATGTTATATACATATAAAAGGTAAAAAATCTTATAACATAAGTACATGAGTATAACACCCATCTCACATGTCCTAATATAAACATTTTCACATCGTTACAATTATTAACACTACATAATCAAGAATATAATATTGTCACTTATCAAGCCATGCCACATCTACATATGCAAACTTAACCAAGAACATGCTAAAACCATCTTAAATTTGCTATAATTTTGGTAAGTGATATAGTTTTGCATATCTCAATTGAGCGTTACATTTCTTGAAAATTCACTTATTCAAATATTTGCACCATCTAGATTAAATAACCACAAGTGTCACAATAATACGTATAGCTCTTAAGATATTGCTCTTAGAGCTTTAAACCGCGCTATAATATCATCATAATCCGGAAGTTTAGGATGAACATGACCGTCACCCGCCAACTCAGGCAAAGGTTCAACCCGACGCGATTTCACACGTGTCAGAGCACCACCACCCTTTCTCCGCCACTTACTCTTCACACTTGTTTCCGCCACAACTTTTTCAATTTCTCCAATTTCACCATTCGGATAATTTGTAACATTTTTGTTTTCATTATTACCATCAATTTTTCGTTTGTTTGTGGTCAAGTTATCCGAATTTGTTCCCTTTTTCTTAGGGTCGGGTTTTAGGTAAGGTGGTGGTAGTAACCTAAACCCGAAGAATGGTTTTGATTTTGTTGAATCATCGGAAGAAGTCGAGCTTTCTTCTGAACTCGTGGTGGTTTCTCGACTAGTTGATAGTAGGCTAGTGGTTCTTGACCAATAGTCCAAAAGACGTTGACGCATTTTTTCCGTTTGCTTTTCGATTTCGGATTTTGGGTTATCGTTTATTTCGACTATAGTGCGATCATTGTTATCTAGGGTTTGTGCTTCTTGGATGTTGATCATCCAACCGTTTTCGTGGTCGGTTATACGATATTCTTGATCTTGATCACCATGTCCGTTTTGAGACCAACCCTGCAAAAGACCATGAGATGGATATCGAATTTGAAACACTTTTTTTCACTTTTACTACAAAATTGTAAATATTTAACTAATTAAATATGATTTCGAAAACCATATTACATAAATAATAATATCACTTATTCTATTAAAATATTTAGCACACCTTTTATTGACATAAGATTAGGTATTTGTTCAGTTCCGGAACTGGACCGAACCAGACCGGAACCGAAACCCCAAAAGAAAAGAACCGAGAATCGAACCGAAATAATGGTTCCGGTTTGGTTCTGGATCGGTCCGGTTATTTCGGATTTTACATTATCAACATAAATTACGTCCTGAGCAATACTTGAAATTGTCAAATTCACGTTCTAGAACCAAAAATGGGAACCAACCAGACAGGAACAAAAAACCGAAAAACACAAAAAAATGGGAACCAAGAACCACGTCCAACCGGTTTCGGTTAAAATGCACACCTTTACAAAAGATAGTCCAAATTTACTCGTTCTCATATTAGTAGATTATGCATGCTATTTCTGTAGGTCACTAAAACCAAAAGTTTTGTTTAAAAATAAAGCGGATCAAATAAGATGAAAACCGCCAAAACGTGTTTTATTAAAAATGAACTAGCATAAAAGTGTTGGCAAGTCAATCCGACTCGCCTTCCAAGCAACATGACCCACCCGTTTTCACCTCCTAATAAATGAGATCCACAAGACCGAAATAAGGTAACAAGTAAAAGAATCTTACATGCTCGGATAATCGAGGTTTGTGCAATTTGTGTTCTAATGATTCTGGATCCCATTCTACACCATGTTCTAATGCAATCTCTTGCATCAATTGGATCTTCATGTACTTGTTTGGAGGTTCTCGCTTCAACAAATTCACAAACTAACAAAACAAGACCAATTTTGTTATAAAATAGTAACAAGAAACATTATTTAATTTGGTTTTTTATTCTTCATTCGTAAATTATCAACCTACTTTTATTTTATATCACATTATACATTGTACATTTTTATACGTCCGGGTCTCTAAAAGATAGTTTATGTATCGTTTGCGGTATTTTCTAATCTATTAAATGACTATCAAAAATTACAATTTTATATAAAAATGTTGAATTTTGATGAAAAAAATTTAGATACGTATATTATTTAAATTTTATATAACAAGAATGTAATTAACCACATACTAAAATGGCTTAAAATGAAAACCACCAATATCTTTTTAAATTGCAAAAGAAAGAGATCTAATTTCCAAATATTCTAGTAATGTAATACGAAGTAATAAATTTTCAATGGTGTATAAATTATCTCTCGTCTTTTAATTAGTTAGATCAGATGTTAAAAGGGAAGTCCAATGATTAATAGACACAAGATTAAGTAAAATACAATTAACTTAAAAAATTACACGATAATCTTTTTTTAGAAATTTTTTGCACATATAATCCTTTAGTATAACATAGTTAAATATTTTAACAGAAAAGTACTACCAATGTAATTTTAAAGAATTACCGGTGTAATTTTAAAAGACTATCGGTGTCATTTTTTAACAGAAAAATTTAAGGAATGTATGGCTAAAAAACTATAGGTGCAAATGGTTTTCTTATTTAAGTAAAAATCTATAAGTGAAATTTGGGATCAAACTCGTAGAAACATCCTTTAATCTACCACAAAATATGTAAGTTGATATTTAATGCAAGATAGAGAAAAAATTCAAATGTTAAAAGTCGATTGATAAACGAAATTGACCTCTTTGTTGACCAAAGATTCAAGACAATCCCCATATTTATCATGAAATAAACTTCTTAATATACGCAATTCCGGCAAATCACCAAATCTTGCAGCTGCATACACCAAGGATGAGACGGCTTCCTTGCATTCCTTCGGGCATTCGCTATAAACGAATCGAAATTGATTTAAATTTAGATGGTTCATATATAGAAATTCTAAGCACAAATGGGAGATAATGACATATAATTATATAAATGATCAAGAAATGTACTTTTACCTTTGGTCGTTCATGGCTGTGAGATGATTTGATATGATTGTGCAAAATTGGTCGATGTAATCATAACTTAATGACCGTATTTGGTCAAGATAGAGTCTTCCGACCTATTTTCGTTAAATGTATGTAACAAGTTATCAACATTAGATTGTTGCGTATCAATATGTATTTTTTTTTCCAGTTTTGGACTGGATCAGACCGGAGCGAACCAGATTAAGAACCGATTTTGCATGAAAAATAAAATTGAAAATCAGACCAGTATATATCTGGATTTAGTAATTTCAACTGATTCGCAGTCCAGTTTGCACTTTGCACATACCGAAACTCACACACTACACTTTAAATACACCTTTTTATATTACAATCTAATATTGTTACAACACCGGACTTGAAAATTTAATTATTAATGAAAGTAGTTGTTAAAAGTTTACTTATTTAAAATATCTTGTACATCTACATATTGCATGCATAATTGCATTTCCATACTATTAGATGAATCAAATTCAAATCAGTAAGATCATAGAAAATAAATTAATTGATTTTAGAATAAGAACCATTGATAAATGTGAACTATTAAGGTGAAATAATCTTGTGTCACCTACGACTTACATATTTTCTTCAAAATATATGGAAACAGAATATTCAGAAACATTTACCCTTCCATATGCGTTAGAATCATGTCCATTTCTCAAAAGCTCTGCAATATCGCTCCGTAAATGCTTTTGCATCGCATTTCGTCTCCTCTTTATCATCTCGATTCGCATCAAAAGCATGTCGATGTTCGATTTGCTAATATAAATCATGGTTATCAAAGTACTCAAAACATATAAAACTCGAATATGTAAACAAAATAAAAACGGATTTTTTATTGCCTAATATATCAATATATTATTCGTTTGCCAATATTTAGTCATTTTACAAAACTATGTCATGTTAAGTCATTAGATATATAATTTTACTTTCCATATGTGTCATTGAAATCTCTTGTATCAAGTCATTATAATTAAAAAAAAAATTTATTATATATCTATAAATGTAACGTTTTAATTAAGGGTGAGATCGGTCCAAAAACCGAACCGAACCGAAACTGATGTTAACCGAAACCGAAAACGATGAATTTTCGAAACCGAACCGATAACATGTTATCGATTTTGGTTCGGTTTGGTTTCGGTCCGGTTGGGTTTTGGTTCGGTTTCTTAGGACAAAAGATCATCCTTTTTCGAAAACCAAACCGAACCGAAACCGATAGAACCGAAACCGAAAACGATGAATTTTCAAAACCAAAACCGAACCGATAAAATGTTATCAGTTTCGGTTCGGTTCGGTTCGATTTCGGTCAGTTTTCAGTTCGGTTGGGTTTTTTCGGTCCAAATGCTCACCCCTAGTTTTAATTTGCACTCATCATTTTTATTTGTAACATAAAGTAAGTTGAGATTTTGGATAAATAATCAAAATAAAAATCGTTGACATTATTTTACTTACATTTTTGACTGAACCTTGTGTTTGAACCATAAATCCAACATGTTTGTGATGAACTTCATGAATCGTAGAATCAATAATTTCGAGTTTGGCTCGATATTATCTAATCAAGCTCAGCATAAAGGGACCTTTTTGTTGTAAGATTGTTATTCAAGTTAAACAAAGGATCGCCATTGCAGAAAAGAAAGGAAGCTTTGTGATGAACTACAAGCTAGGATTAGATAAAGCAAAGAATCTATGTATGTATTGATGAGAGTTGTAATATAAATTAAAATCGAGCTAAAAAGAAGGTTTTATCTTCGTTTAATGTAAATATTTGCATGCAGTTATGGAATTGAAAATAAGGGTGGTGTTTGTAAATAGATTTAAACTTTTTGGTTTTCTAGCCCCTTAAGTATTTAGAAATGACAAAAAGATATTATAACTACTATCTTAATTTAATCTCTATTTAAATGAAATAAAATATTTATTTTCTAAAAATCTATTTTTTGAAAGTTCATTAAAATAGGATCAATACAAGCCTAATATTACAATACTTTCGATCTTTATATTATTTAAGAAAATATAATTATAATTATATCTTTATATTTTATAGTCTTATTTCGTTAAATTGCTGGAAAAGTAATATAACCACGCACGAATACAAATATAATTATTAAGGAAAAGTTATTACATATTCAACTCAAAAAGAAAATAAAAAAAGAACTACCATTCCAAAACATTTTAACTACTAATTCCACTAGACTCAAATAATAAGTAGTAAACTATATAAACAAATAATAATAATAATAGTTCTAAGTTAAACGCAACTCCAATTGCATTAATAGCTAATAACAATAAAACACAATCATATTAAAGGCGGGGTATAGAATAGGGAGAATTAGTTTTCATACCACAATTTTTGATTCCCCTACCACAATATACACATATTCATGCAAACTGTACAAGTATATAAAGCAGTTATTGTGGTACAATGCTTAAATGATGTGGTATGAAAATCACCCCTTTAGAATAGGTGAGATATAACAACCAGATTTATACCTAGGAACAAAAAGGCTGTTTCTTAAAAAAAGACAATGAATAGTAAAACCTATTTTTATTTTTAATACTCGTACATAATAAAAATGTCTTCTTAAGAACCTAAAAAAGCTAAAAAAAATTATAATAAAATTATATTAAATTTGTATCAACGCGTGATTTCGCGTTAGATATTAAATTATATTAAATTTGTATCAACGCGCGAATTCGCGTTAGATATTAAATTTTATTAAATTTATAAAATTTTATTATTTGGAAAATCGAGTCCGTCCATACTATAGATATTAAATACTATCACATTAGTATTTTCCAACGCATCTAATTTCGCGTTAGAATTAGGTTTTCTTGCCCCCCAAATTATATCATCTCTCTGTAGAACACCAAACCCTAACTCGAGATTCCGATCATGTCGTCCAAACAAGGTACTCAATCGCTAATCCTGTTCATAATCGTAAGCTTCGATCCGTCAATTTGATTAATCAAGTGATACAAAATACTTGTTTGTGCAGGAGGAAAAGCAAAACCATTGAAGGCACCTAAAGCTGAGAAGAAAGAATACGACGAGGTCTTCTTCAATTCCTTGATTGATTTTTATGTGTTTTGATTCTAATTGCTGGTGATTAGTGTTTTGATTCTAATTGCTGGTGATTAGTGTTTTGATTTTGATGATAATTGTTAGTTTAATTTAATTTAGATAGTAATTTAATTTCGAGGGGCTGTTTGGTTAAGCTTCAATTAAAATGCTTATTGTGTTTTGCTACAACTAATTAGTGCTTACCGAGTGTTTGGATGGAGCCAAACAGCTTAAGCTTATTATAGCTTATTTAAACTGTTTTGTACGAAATTAACCAGCTTAGGGTGTGTTTGGGTAAACTTATTTTATTTGATCAGCTTAATGTGTTTTGGTACAGCTAATATCCACTTTTGAGTGTTTGGATGGTGCCAATTAGCCAAACAACGTGTCCTTATCAGATTATTTAAGTTGTTATTATAAACTGTTTTGCATTAGCTTATTTAATCAGCTTGCTGTGTAATGTTTTTTGGTACAGCTAATAAGCACTTTTGAGTGTTTGGATTAAGCCAAACATTTTTAAGCTTATTTAAGCTATTACGGAGTATAAGACAAACATTTTAACCAATTTTGATATATTAACTACAAAATTTTGATTCAGAATTAAACAAAAAAATCACCCTAAACCAGTTATTATTTTTAGTTTAGAATTTCTATATCACCTTTAGAGGTACCAAAGTCAGATTATTGACCATCTTTTATATATTACTAATCATAAAGTTCCATTAGATAAATTACTTCCTCCGTATTAAACTAAGTGACGCAAATTGGTTTACACGTTTTTTGAGGTAAAAGATTAAAGTATAGGTTAAAATAAATTAAAGTACGTAGTTAGTGGAGATTTGGTCCCACTTTTCTTGAATAAAGTGATGATATTAATGAGTTTTAAAAGTAAAAGTAAGGGTATAAGGGTAATTTCACTTTATTAAAGTGGATAGTTAGTGGGTATGGGTCCCATTATTTTTACCAAATAAGGAAAGTATCAAAGCGTGTCACTTATTTTGAAACACCCCAAAGTGGAAAAGTGTGTCACTTATTTTGATACGTAGGAAGTATAATACTCCCTCCGTCCCTTAATAAAGTTCCCATTTCACTCAAAACATTTGTCCCAAAATAAAGTTCCCATTTCTCATATTGGAGGGACCCACTCAATAAAATAATATTATTAGAATGTACCTCACCACTAACTATCTATTAAAAACACTTTCTCTCTCCAAAAAACCTTATATTTTAATCAAATTTATTACCAATGACCCCACCACTTTCTATCTCCTAAAATATTGTGCCCATGAGAAATGGGAACTTTATTAAGGGACGGAGGGAGTATTACAATACTAATCTAGAATTTCGAATAAAATGACTTAGTTGTTTATATCCCTTAAAAATACTATCTGGCCGATTTTTAACCCGTTTGACTTAATAAGCCGTTTTTTAGCTAGATTTTCTGATTTGACCCATTGGCCAACATGGGTTTTACTCATGTTTTATGTTACACTCATGGTTTTAAAAATCGGTCGAGGCGTACGCCTCGCCTTGAGGCGATTCGGTGAAAAAACGAACTTGAGGCGCCGCCTCAGGGCCTATGACTGAAACGTACGCCTCATCTGAACGAGGCGCTCAGAGGCGATCAGAGGCGGTTCGAGGCTAGGTGAGGCAGTCCGAGGCGGATTTTTAAAAGTGACATAGAAGATCTAACAATGGAAGAAGAAACTTACCAAGGTTGCGCTTTGAAGATGGTGGGAAATGGGAGAGACGATGGTCTCTGGTGTTTCCAAGATTGTAACGACGGTCAAAAGTGAAAAAACCCTACGTATTGCAAACTTTTTAAAACCATATGGGCCCATTTCTTTTTTAAAGGACTCATAACTCTTCTTTCTTGTGCCATTTCTCTTAATGAGCTATTAAACTCTCTTTTTCAGTTTTTTTAAGCCCATTTTTATTCTCTCGCTTTTACTAGATTTTTTTTTTGGGTTTTAAATAAATATTTCAAGCATTTAAATAGAGATATTTGGTTAATTATGACATTTAAACTTGATACGAAGGATATATAATATTTTAAATATATTTTTTTGTTTTTCCGCCTCGTACTTACGCCTCGGTTCGCCTCGAGGCTTACGCCTCATGAGGCTAAACAAAAACGCCTCGAGGCTCGATTCCGTATATTAAAACCTTGGTTACACTTACACCATTATTCATATTTTACATATTATACTAATATACATTTGACAACTTGAATGAATAGTGCCAGCCAGCTCTTTTCTTTTTTGTCTTTTTCTGACTTTCCATTCAAAATATATAACTAGATATGCAATTTAATTCACAGATGCTTCCTTTGGCAACATGGTTGGCGCTTCCTGCTAACACTCTCCACCCTTCAAACCACCTGGGTTCGAGTCCCTGTAGGATATTTTTTTACATTCTTTTTTTAACTTTTGCTGAAATTACGTTTTACCCCCCTCAACTTTAACTTTTTTAAAAATAACAATACAGTATATTTTTTTACATTCTTATTTTAACCTTTGCTGAAATTATGTTTTACCCCCTCTCAACTTTAACTTTTTTAAATATAACAATATACTGAACTTTAATTTTTTTAATAACAATTTACTCCCTAAACTTTAATATTTAATAGCTATATTTAATATTATTATTATTATTATTATTATTATTATTATTATTATTATTATTATTATTATTATTATTTCTCTTAAGTTTTAGCTTGAATGTTTGAGTTTATAAATACTTACAATTTACCTCTTTTTTTCTAATTAGTAATATTCTTCTCGGTAACACATGAAAATCCCCCGCAGCAAAGCGCGGGGGGAAATCCCGCTAGTTTCTTACATTTGGTAATATTTTCTGATTTGCAGGTAGATAAGGCCAACATTCAAAAGAAGAAGGATGAGGAAAAGGTGAGATCTTGTTTTCTCGTTATCTTGTAGTTTGTGTAATATTTAGCTGTATATAAAGGTGGAAAAATAGTTATGTTTGGTAACAGGTCAAAACGGTACTTTTTCTGTATGGGCCAGAAATTTATATTCCAATAATAATCTATATTTTAATTAAAAAAAAAGTGGGAAATGTTGGGTAAAGGGTTATAAGTTTATAAAGTTCGTCTGAAATTAGTTTTACATTTCTACTAGCTTCTTTTCATGTTTGTTGTTATTTGTATGTAAACTTTCATACACATATATATTTTTGTTTTGATTTGAAAATATATAATTTATAAGTAATTTTTGAAAAATTGTTATTAATTTTCAGGCACTCAAGGAGCTAAGAGCAAAAGCTCAAAAGGGCGCTCTAGGTGGTGCTGGTCTCAAGAAAAGTGGGAAAAAATAAGGGTTTTGCTTCTTAAAACAAAGTTATTGCATGTACTATGTTGTGATTACCAAAATGCCCTTTAATATGTTTCTGAATGTGTTTCGCTAATTTCAGTGTTCGACATTAATAATCATGTTATGATATTTGGTCTTGATGTTTTTGCTTGTCCTGATTTGGTTTATGTGTTTTGTCACTATTTAGTCAATTTCGTTTAGAGAAATGGTATTGAAAAGTAATTTATTCGGTGTAAAATTATTAAAATATATGAATTGTTGTCATAAATAAACTGATGACGGAGGAGCTCAAAACTATATTCATCGATGTCTTTAATCAATTGTTTATTTAATTTTGACTTTAAATCACAATAATCGCT
This sequence comes from Calendula officinalis, assembly GCA_963853835.1. Classification (NCBI taxonomy): domain Eukaryota; kingdom Viridiplantae; phylum Streptophyta; class Magnoliopsida; order Asterales; family Asteraceae; genus Calendula; species Calendula officinalis. The sequence goes on along the minus strand of OY970827.1, from coordinate 74,432,232 downwards.
TAGAAACTCTATGTTTGAACACCGCTCATATTTACGATTAGGCTAACATCCTTCAACATAGGGGTGTGTATAAAAACCGGAAAACCGGAACCGAACCGGGACCGAACCGGAACCGGCACCGAACCGAACCGGAACCGGCTTAACCGGTCCGGTTCCCGGTTCCTAGATTTGATAAAAATTAACAAACCGGGTTTACCGGTTCCGGTCCCGGTTCGGTTCCGGTTTTTTCGGGTTTGGAACCGGCATTTAAATATGTATATAAACTTACGAGTTTTCATATATATATGCCGAAATATAGGTATATAGGCTTTTAATAGAAACATATTTTACTTGAAACAGCACGTGAACCCCCGCAAACATCATACTTTTATTAAAAGTACGCTAAAATATTTAAGTTATATATTTTAATATGAAAATATGCACCGAAAATGTAAAATCGGATGGCAAACACAAAAACCGGGTTTACCGGTTCTAAACCCGCTTGAAGACCGAACCAACCCGAAACCGGACCGGGACCGGAACCGGTTTAACCGGTCCGGTTCTCGGTCCTTGAAATTTCCTTTTTTCGGTAACCGGGTTTACCGGTTCCGGTCCGGTTCGGTCCGGTTCCGGAACCGAACACATCCCTACTTCAACAATATCATTATATTTTCAAAAATCTCCCTAGTTAGCTGAGTTTAGCTAGTGATGTACACAACTTAACAATTGTCATTTTTAAATTTTTTCCTGACCATCTGGTAAATAATTACACATGAAAAGATCGAACTCGTATCATCTAATAAGTCATTCAGAATCTCTTATCATTAAGCTATCACCAAATAGTTCCAACAATATCATGTATTTGATTAGCGACGTAATATTGATTAATGATCACCAATTGTAAAACCTCATGCAAATGTTTCTATTATTCGGCTTATTATTTTATTTTTTTATTGCAAACCACTTCCTATTTGCATGGGTAGGCTTTTGTTTCGGCATCCCCCACCCCATTTTCTTAGCCTATAATATATATACCAAACAAAATAAATGTGGTCATAATTCAATTCCTAAATTCTATTTTCATGTTTCAAAGTAAGTCCTCTTTCTATCAACACAAACCACGAATTTTACAAAACACTTCAAAAAAATCACATCAATTACAATAATTTCACATTATGATTTCTTGACATTATGTTATTGCTCCTTTTCTGATACGATTTTTTGAAAATTTTATGTGATATATGTAGATATATTAAAGATGGATTTTTGGCCGGAGTTTCTTGCGAGTAGTTGGGGTAGAGAGTTTGTTGCCGGAGGATTTGGAGGGATCGCCGGAATTGCCACCGGATACCCGCTTGATACGGTTAGAATCAAGCAACAAAGCGGTCATGGTGGTTCGGCATATAATATTGTCAAAAATGTTGCAACTAAAGAAGGACCACTTGCCCTTTATAGGGGCATGAGCGCCCCTCTTGCATGTGTTACCTTTCAGGTACGCATCTCAAAATAAAATAATAATAAAAAGTAATTATAATTTTTGAAAAAGTTTTTGACTCGATACATAAAACCATGCTTTAATAACTCGAATGTAAATAAAAAAGTATATAACGACTCGGGCTGACCTACTAATACTCTTTAGTCTCATTTCTTTTGATTTAGTTTTTCGACCCGGTTTGACCCGCCGAATATTGTGAAAACCGGCGATCCCGATGTATAAACCGGTCCAACTGGGATCGCCGGTTTTCACAATATCTGGTGGCTCAAACTGATCAAAAGACTAAATTAAAAGAAAGGGTTTATATAACTTAAATTGACCCACTTTTCTATAATCTGTTTTCATTTTTTTATCAACTTGGCAACTTTCACCTAATCAAACAACAATGTTTTCTTGCAGAACGCGTTAGTTTTCCAATGTTACGCCACCTTATCACACGCATTCGACCCCTACATTCCGGCCACCGTACCACCGTCGTACGAAAGCGTCGCCCTAGGCGGCATAGGCACCGGAGCAATCCAAAGCTTCTTACTCACACCGATCGAACTCATAAAAATCCGATTACAACTCCAAAACCAACAAACCAACAACGGCCCATCAAATATCGTCAAAAATATCATAAAATCCGACGGATTTAAAGGAATGTTTCGAGGATTAAGAATCACAATCATACGCGACATGCCGTCACACGGTGTTTATTTCTGGACGTACGAATACGCTCGCGAAAAACTTCACCCCGGTTGCCGGAAAAGCGGCCAAGAAAGCTTCACGACGATGTTAGTCGCCGGAGGTCTCGCCGGAGTTGCGAGTTGGATGTGTTGTTATCCGATTGACGTGGTGAAAACGAGGCTTCAGTCTCAGACGGTGAGTTCCCCGGTGAAGTATGACGGAATTGTGGATTGTTTCCGGAAGAGTGTCAGGAATGACGGCGCCGGAGTGTTGTTCCGGGGACTTGGAAGTGCGGTGTTTCGGGCTTTTATTGTAAACGGTGCCGTTTTCACGGCTTATGAAACAGCTTTGAGATGTTTTACTAATAACAGTAATTAAAAGTGTAGTAAATTTAGCTGATGATTTACTTTGTATAATCATCTAAGTATATATAGATAACAACATTTGAAGCAATGTAAAATTCTTGTAATTGTTATGAGCATTTTGATTTTTTTTTTACTGTTGAATGTGGAGTTTAATTATTTTAAATGACAAATAATTATGAAAAAAGTTATTTTATTGTGTATATAAACTCCGAAATTATTAACAATAAAACATAATTGTCAATATGTCCGAGTGGTTAAGGAGACAGACTCGAAATCTGTTGGGCTTTGCCTGCGCAGGTTCGAATCCTGCTGTTGACGAATTTTTTTATTAAACTTTTAGTTTTAATATATATTTTTAGAGTAAATAAAAGGGAAAAGGAGTAAATAATATATTTTGTTGTTAGTGTGTGGGTATGAAACACTTAAAACACTTAAAAATTCATCCCGGCCTACATGCACTAATTAGTTATACTTTACAATGGAAACTAATAACAATATACCGGTGTCTTTTAATATAATTTCTGGTATGTTGCTGATTAGTGATGATGATGATAATGTATTGCTGCTACTTTGTTGTATCTTGCGGTTGTATATTAACGTGTTTGAAGCTAATGTTTTATAAGTTGTAACTTGTAAGGTATTACCAATTAATACACGTAGGTTGGTATGAGTTCTAAACGTTTTAGCTAAAACTATATGGTGCTTACATACCTAAGTTTATGTATGATTTCTATAGTATATGATTTTGGTATAACTTAGAAATCTTTTTCTATTCTAGTACTAATGGCTTTGACTATAATTATGGAAGTAATCTCTCTACATCAAGTTAGAGATACAAATTAATATATACTCCCTCCGTCCCACAAAAAAGTTTACATTTTATTTGGACACAATCTTTTAGAAGATAGTTAGTGGTGGGGTCCTTTATAATACCTTTGATTAAAATATAAGGATAGATTGGAGAGAGAAAATATTTTATTGGTGGAATAATTGATAATAATATTAATTTATTAGGTGGACCCTCAAATTTGAGAAATGTAAACTTTTTTGTGGGAAAAAATTATAAGGAGAAATGTAAACTTTTTTGTGGGACGGAGGGAGTACATTTTACCTCTCCATACAACTTCTTTGAAGGAATTGCATATTATTATTGTTGTATTTTATTGACAATAGTATGTTTTTTGCATTTTGAAGACTTCACATTAATTTTCCAAAAGGAAATGGCCATGCTTATACTTTCGTTTTTACATGTAAATATTTGAGTTAAAAAAATTATCCTACTCAAATAAGTTGAACCAAGAAAACCTTATGCCGTTTAACATAAATATTAACAAGGATTTGACATGTTTAAAAAGGGCTGAATGCAAAGTAAATCATGTATTTATGTATTTATCTTTTATATGCATGATAACAACATGATATAGTTTTCCTCAATAAATAATGATGTTTTAATCTTCGATTATTATAATATAACACAATTTATTTGTGAAACAAGTTGCAAGACTTTGACAAAAATTCAACAAAATCTAAAATATGTTACCACTAGTTTATAACATAAAGAATATACTATTTTTTAAACAATAACCTACTTAAGATACTCTATATGTTTAAGCTTTATAGAATTTTTTTTTAAAAGCAACTATCATTAATAAAGTCCAAAGACGGGACTCAAAATATATACAAGAGAGAAAAAAAAACCACTAAAACAAAGGAAAACATTCTAACAAAAGCAATATTAAATGCAAAAACAAGCAAAATAAGACAGAAAAAAACTCAAAACATGATCCGCGTTACTCCAGTCAAAATTCATTGGAATCATTATTATTGGGTTTTGCTAACGATTATCCGTGGGGACATGGTTACAGGGGCGTCTCCGAGAATTTGAAGGCCCTGGACGAAAACATGAAAATGAACCCTCTGAATACAAGATTTTTACTTCATCCGTATCAAAATAAGTGACACAAATTGGCTTACATATTTTTTGAGGTAAAAGATTAAAGTAAAGGTTAAAATAGATTAAAGTACATAGTTAGTAGAGAATGAGTCCCAATTTTCTTGAATAAGGTGATATTAATGAGTTTTAAAAGTAAAAGTAAGGGTATAAGGGTAATTTCACTTTATTAAAGTGGATAGTTAGTGGGTATGGGTCTCACTATTTTTACCAAAAAGGAAAGTTTTTAAAGTGTGTCACTTATTTTGATACACCCCAAAAAGGAAAGTGTGTCACTTATTTTGATACGGAGGAAGTATAAAAATTTGGACTTTCTAACTTGTTTTCTATTAAATTATTAAGTTGGATTAAATTATAATATTATATATATAAGATATATATATAAAAAATGGGCCCCTATAAAATATGGGTCATGTGCGGCTGCACCTTTTACACCTCCTCAAAGACATCCTTGTATGGCTGTATGGTTATTAATAATAATAATAATAATAATAATAATAATAATAATAATAATAATAATAATAATAATAATAGTTAAAGTGTAACTACCTTCATGTAGTCAGTGAAATTGTGAAATTCATGATGTTGGTTTTTTTATGGTTAATGTATACTTAATTTAAATATATATTTTTTCTTAACCATTTTCTTGGACTATGGTTAGCAAAATCATTATTATATATTATTATTATTAACTACTAAATTAAATTAATGGAATATATTAGAAATACACTTTCCATTTTATTTTTAATTTCAATTTTTTCATTCTTGTTTCTAACATGCACCCCACGTTCCCTCCATCCTTCGTCTAACAACCATTTTTGCCATCTTTCCAAAAACACATTACCTTTTCTCTCCCTCCATTGGAAACAATACATCATCAATCTCATTTCTGATTCACCATTTTTGTTTTCATTGTCATATCATTGTTATATTCATCTCGATTGTGTGAACTTTTTTCGCTCGAATTTCTCATTAATTCGAGCAATTATGGAAGGAATTGAGGACGATAACGCGAATTCAGAAATAGATCCCGAGCTAGAAGCAATATGCGCAGGTGATTACAAATATGTTCCCCGCGAAATCAAGTTCTTTTATATAATTTGATAAATAAATTGTATTTGATCATCTCGGTACAAAATGTGTTATTTTTCGTAGATATGGAAGTAATGAAGGAGAGATTTGCGAAGTTGTTGTTAGGTGAAGATTTGTCGGGTGGCGGAAAAGGTGTTTCGAAGGCTTTGGCGTTATCGAATGCCATAACAAATCTAGCGGGTAAGCGTTTAATTTCATTTTCGATGATTCCGATTTTAGTTTTTGTGTTTGATGAAAAACATTTGGGTGAAACGAAGATATTAATTGGGATGTAGAACATGTTACAAAATCATTTTTGTCGGGTGATATTCATGAATAAGTTGGAAATGAGGGTTGTTTGTGTACTTTGTAGTGCATTGGATTTCTTGGGCTTTACTTGATTTACAATGCAAACATTACAACCTATTTATCACTACTTCTATTATCTGATTATTATGTATATAAATAGTTAATAATTAGTTTATAAGTGTTTAATTAAATCTTGTAATGTGATTGATAAATTCAATACATTTTTATTATTGTATATTTGTATGGAGTGTGCTTCAAAACTCACATTTTGATGTACTAAACATTTAAAGCTTACCTTTTAATTGGCCAAACTTTGCTCGTGATGTTGCGACCTAAGTGTTGTCATAGTTGTTTTCGAGCTTCTTCTGACCTTCTCATACATGTTACTCATTGAGGGATCAAACCTGCAATCTTTGGAAAGTCACCGGAAGCCTTTATTTAAAACACGCACTTATGAACACCTGGTTACAACTAGGGGTGAAATCGAGCCGAGTCGACATAGTCTCAAGCTCGAGCTCGACTCAATTATAAAACTCAAAGTTCGAAACACGACTCGAGCTCGATCGAGCCTTTATTTTCAAGCTCGAGCTCGACTCGATTAAATAATTGATACTTTCGAGCTCGACTCCGTTATCAATATAATTTATTGATTAAAACAATATTTTTAAGCTCGACATGACTCGACTTGATATTTTCGAGCTTGAGTCGATTAGAATATATAGTAATTATGAAAGTATGCACATACAGAAAAGATGAAAATGCAAAATAGCCACAAGCTCGATTAGACTCGCAAGCTTTACGAGCTGAGTATTTTCACACCCAAGCTCGACTCGAAAGTCTGCTCGAGCTCGAGCCTGACTCGACTTAAATCGAGTCGATTTCGAGTATTTCCAAATCTATCCCGAATAGATTACGAGTTAACTCGACTCGGTTACATCCTTAGTTACAGTACTCCATTAAAGCTTATATAGCTCTAGATGTGTCGTCCATGAACATAATACTATAATCTTCCACATACGTTTCAAGATTTTTCCTTAATTACGAACTTATGCCTATGTGCATAACATGTGTAGTGTGGTATTAATTATACCAAATCATGTTTATAACCGAACAACACATTTTTGACAAAGTTCTTTTTGCAGCTTCCGTATTCGGAGAAATTTCACGTTTAGAACCTATGCCACCTGATAGTAAAGCAAGGTGGCGGAAAGAAATCGATTGGTTATTATGTGTCACGGATTACATTGTTGAATTCGTGCCTTCCAAGCAAAATACTAACGGCGTGATGATGGAGGTACCAATGTATTGTATATATACTTTTCGAAAAAGTTCACTTTCATCATCTTATTTTATTTATTAAGGTCATTACACTATACATGTATTAATTATTGGATATCAAATATTTTAAAGACATGTCACTCAAGTGGCCTACAACTTGTTAACATCATTATTTAAGAAATTTCTTTTTCACAAAGTATAATAACCAAATTGAATTTTTTCACAAATTACAATGATCAAAATGAACTTTAAACCAAATTGAATTTTTTTCACAAATTACAATGATCAAAATGAACTTTATTTTCGCCAATTTTATTAACCGTTAACCCTACTAAAAATGAATACGTCATCAATTTGTTACCGATTGAAATATAAATCATGTTGCGAATAACTTAAATAACCGATTTTATAAGTACAATGACCTAAATAGATAAAATAAAATGACCAAAGTGAATTTTTCCGAAAAGTATGATCACCAAGTTAACACTTTGAAAGTTTCTAACATAATAATGTTTTAGATAATGGTTACAAGACAAAGAAGTGATGTAAGTACGAGTATTCCAGCCCTAAAGAAGCTTGATGGTATGCTCATGGTAAGATATGGTCGGTTTCTAGTCGTACTCGATTTTTAGAATCAATAGTTACATACAAATTAATTATGATATGTTTTTATCATTTTATGTGTGAACATAGGAATGTTTAGATAACTTTAAGGACCAAAATGAATTTACTTACGAGTCAAAAGATGATGCCGAAGCTAATAAATCAAGTAAGAAAAGAGAAGAAGATAAATGGTGGTTACCGACTCCAAAGGTTCCTCCAAATGGTTTATCCGATATTACAAGGAAATGGTTGTTATTTCAAAAAGACTCGGCTAACCAAGTACTCAAAGCGGCCACAGCTATGAACTCCCACATTCTTACCGAGATGGAAATACCCGAAACATACATCGATGGCCTCCCAAAGGTATAAGATGTTGAATTAGTGTACCATTTAAGAGATATTGTAAAAGAAGACGATCGGTCAAACCAAAGGTTTTGTACCCTAGTTGTATAAGATGTTGAATTTCAGGTATCCGGATTTTCAGATAGTGATTTTAACTATCTGAATCCGGTATGTGAAATTTAGATACAGGATTTCGGGTAACCCAAATTTCAGATATCTGAAATCCGGATGTCTAGTATCCGGAAAAAACAACATATTCAAATATTTTTCGTATTTTTCAGTTTTTTCCTGAAATTTGGGTATTTTTTGAATATTTCGGATAATTTTCATATATTTCCCTTTTTTTTTAAATTTCGGATAATTTTTCGGGTATCGGGTATCAGGAAATTTTGGAAACACTATCCTTATCCGGATATATGGATTTTTGGATATCCAGATTTTTGGATGTATGGATATCCAGATTTTCGAATATCTGGATTTTTGTAAATCTAGATTTTCGGATATCTAGATTTTTGGATATCCAGATTTTCAATACCCGAATATCGAATAACCGCTTTTTTTGGATATTTTTGAACACCCCTACCCGTGGTTATGGGTTCGTGTGTCTGTGATGTGTGTGTATAGAGGGTGTAAAAGAACATGTTTTTTTTTTTTTGTCAAATTTCGTATAATAGTAAACTTGATACATACTTGGCTATTTGTAAAGTAGTTTCAATAGTTTAGTGATCTACTTATAGATGAAATTGAGTTGATCACTGATGATGCATTTTGTGGCAGAACGGGCGGGCTAGCTTAGGAGACACGATCTACAAAAATATTACGGTTGATCACTTTGATGCGGATCATTTCCTTTCCGTTATGGATTTGTCTTCCGAGCATAAAATCCTTGATCTCCAAAATAGGATCGAGGCATCGGTTGTTATATGGAGGAGGAAAATGACGAATAAAGATGGAAAATCAGGATGGGGTTCGGGTGTGAGTATCGAAAAGAGGGAACAATTTGAAGATAGAGCGGAGATGATATTACTTATTTTGAAACATCGGTATCCCGGTACACCGCAATCCGCATTAGAAGTTAGCAAAATCGAAAATAATCGAGTAAGAAACTTTCACATTCCTAACCCACTTTGCTATGTATAATATTGGTGATTTCTAAAGTAGACCTAGCAAGATCCAAAATTCTTAAAAAAAAATCACTTCAAATATTCACAAAATAGACAATGTGACTCTACATAAAATTTGACAAGTGTCATCTAGTCTCACAAAAAATTGTCTGATTGTACACCAGTCGCACAAAAAATGACCTGGTTACACACAAAAAAACACATTAGAGTCCCACACAAAAAATTTCGGATAGTCACACTCAAAAAAATTCTGGAGTCACCGTAGTCATACAAAAAATATCAAGTTTCACATTAAGTCGCACAAGTCTATTTTTAGGAAAAAATTTCTATTGTTGGTCTATTTTGGGAATGATTAAACGTTTCACAATTAATAACCTAGATTTCTTATCATAACCTGCATTTTCCAACAAAATTGATCTATTTAAACCATGATCATGTTAAAATTTACTATTTTTGAAATTTTAGTTTATGTGTCTGTTTTTCCGGCCTATTTTGTCATCTCTAAAACAAACTAAACGAACTAAAATGGTTCTTAAATTTACAGGACATAGGACATGCAATTCTCGAAAGCTATTCAAGAATACTAGAAAGCTCAGCACACAAAGTTATGTCACGAATCGAAGACGTAATGCACGCCGACAATCTCACACAAAATCCATCGGGAGATTCAAAACGAAACTCAATAAAAGAAACCGCATCAACAACATCGGGAAAATTCCTAACCGCAAAAGAAGAGTTAGAAAAACTCAATTATGCCGACGCGCCAACTTCGATGACATTATCGGATTTCACACGTTGGACTTTAGAACAAGAAAAAGAACCGAATGACGAATTATCAAATGGAAATGAACCCGGGATTTTAGCAAAACAACCGTCGGGTACAAATAGTAAGAGGATTTCGTATTTAGAAAAACTCGAGAATTTCGGGTCGAGAAGTTCGTCGGCTCGCCAATAAATTGAATTTTCGTGTTAGAAGAAGAGTAGGTGAAGGTGTATAGAAATGAAGTTTCATGTGTAAATATTCAGACTTACATAGAGTCTGTAATTTGTTCATGTGTAAATATAGGAAGTACTAAAGCACTTCTATAAGTGCTAATGTTGTACACATGATATCTTAACTTTCACCTTAGTAAAAGTATATGGTTATTCTAAAGAATTAATCCTTTAACCTTCATCAAGAAATTTGGGTCAAAGTGCATGTAACATGTAGTTTAATTAAAATAAAAATGAAGGGCAAAATCTACGTTTTGATGTATTAAATATCCAAAAACTTACCTTCAAATATATTTGTTAATGAGAAACCGATATTTAGATCGTGGCAATTGTTTTTGGCTTTAATTTTTTGATGTACTAAAATTTTCAAGACCTCTTACATTAATATGCATTAATTTGAATGGTTTTAATTTTTATAACCAAAGTGGAATTTAGGTAAATTGATATATAAAATAGTAGGATTTGGAAATTTAGTATATAAAAAAATAAGTTTTGAAATACAGTATAATAATAATAATAATAATGATAATAATAATAATAATAATAAAAATAATAAAACTGTGTATAGGTTGATACATTTCTATATAATTTGCCCTAAAACTAATTACTTCAAATGTTCAGCAATATTTTCGGATAAAAGATAAACTATAAACATATTGGAGATGCATTAGGATAAAAGACAAAAAATTAAACATTTTGGAGATGCGGGGGATCGAACCCCGTGACTCTCGCATGCAAAGCGAGCGCTCTACCATTTGAGCTACATCCCCAGTTTGATTAATTGTCTTCCACAAACTTACTTAATCAAAATTATTCGTAAATCTGTCAAACCACCACTTCAGATTTTACAGATAATTTGTGGTGATTGTAATCTGTCTACCTATCTCTCTCTCTCTCTCTCTCTCTCTCTCTCTCTCACACACACACACACACACTCTCTCTTTCGAGCTTCAAGTCAGTTTTCTCCATTTTTCTGATCTTGATTACGAAGGTGAATAACCTAAATTAACTTTTATTTATTGTTAATTTCAGATATAAATGGCGTATTTAACCTCCAATTTGCCTCTTCTTCCTCTAATCACATGTGAAACTCGGTTGTTATCATGCACGCATCTCCATAAACACTCTATTTCCGCCATTAAAGGTACATTTCATCCTTTTTTTTCGCTATTTCAGTCGTGAGTTTGTAATCGATTGCATAATTTGTTTCATTTACATTTTGGGGGGTTTTAACAGATGTTAAATTAGAGATAAATCTGTTTATCTAATTTTAGCTCCTGAAATTATATCATAATCCATTAATCCGTATCTACTAATTAAAATGCTTTTTAATTTTCCATTAAAAAATAAAAATAAATAAATAAGAATTCATCATTCATACTTATTATTTACAATACTATTTATCACAGGACAAAAAGGTCGTGTTGCTGTTATTTCAAACGCTACAAGTGGGAGTTCTGAGTCTCCTACCTCTTTGAACATTGTTGAGTCTGTTCAAAATATTGTAAGTAAAAAACAGGGTTCAGTCAAAACGGGCCGGGTCGGGTCAACCCAAAATACCGTTCCTCCAAAAAATATTATTAATAATTTAGTAGTTTGTATGAACTAAAAATACAGTTGCGGGCATTAGAACTTTTTTATTTTACCCGTTTGACCCGATTGTAATGAAACATAACCCGACACATTCATAAGTAAACGGGTCGAAATTTCCACCTTTACGCGTTATGTGTTTCCCGTGATTTTATTTATTTATTATTTATTTTTCATCAATTAAATAGTGGGATAAACCTGAAGACCGAATTGCTCTTTTTGGATTTGGTTTTGCATCTGTTGTTGCTGTGTGGGCGTCGCTGAATGTAGTAACGGTAAATTTTTACTCTTATCAACTTTTTAAGGTGTAATGAATTATGAATTTTCAACTTTGAAAGTGATTATGTGATATTGATTAAGCTGGATTAAATTATCAAAACAAAACATGTTGTAGAAAATCATGTTTGGATGTGCTTTTGTTGCTTGAAGTTGTTATAATCAGATTATCAAATGTTGGAGTGTTGGTCAATTTCTGAAACTAATAGTTAAAAAAGTAAATTACAAAATTGTCCCTGGGGTATGTCAGATTCTGCATTTTTGTCCTAAACTTTTTTTTCGGGTTTGTTGTCCATGTGGTCTTGAGTTTTTATTTGATTTTTCTTTCTGTCCAATTCCGTCTATACCCCTCGTCAAGTCACCTCACGTGCAAGATACGTGAGGGTATTTTTGGTCTTTTTTCCCCACCTTCATCATCATAAATACGAAAAGTCCAAAATACCCTCATGTGTTTGGCACGTGTGGTAACACGGGAGAAAATATAGGGAATTTGACAAAACGACAAAATAAATGAAAAATCCGGACCACATAGACAAAACAACCGAAAAAAGAGTTTACACAGAAGCCGATATACCCCAGGGACAATTTCTGTAATTTTCTCTTTTACAAATGTTACTGTTCATGTGTTACTCGTTTACAATTTCTGTAATTTGCCCTTGATTTTGCTATGTGTATATACGTATACATTGTATATATTATCATATATCATCTCATATCAATGTATATTACTAACTATTTTTCATGTGAGAAGGCTATCGACAAAGTTCCTGTTGTTTCGGGCCTATTTGAACTCATTCGCATTTTGTTCTCAACAGTAAGTAACTTTATGCAACATTTATTATATTAAATATATATTTATATAATTTCACTCTTCTAATTTTCAATCATTTTGTTAATACTAATATCTTTTTTATTGACTTTCAGTGGTTCATATATCGCTACCTCTTATTCAAACCCGACAGGTAAATCATTCTATCTTTAGTTGAATTACTAATAGTAATAATTATGTGATTTTTTTAAATATTTTTACTTTAATTTTTTTGACAAGCTATAATTATGTGAATTTCGCTTCGTAGGATTGTCAAATATGTACTTTTATATAATATTTATCAGTCATATGAAGATGGCAAAATGGATGGGTTGCGTAACAGGCCAAAATATGTTTTTTTTTTGGTAAAGGTCAAAATGGGTCAAACGAGTTGACTCGAAACACTTTTTCTAGTTCTTATTTATTAAATTACATAATATACTTTATTATGCTGTATGTATTAGAAGGGCACTTGAGGCGAGTTTCGAGTTTAGACCCGTTTGACCTTTTTTTTTACCCATTTGACCCATTAGAATTAAAATAACCCAAATCAACTTGTTCACAAGTAAATGAGTTGAATTGGGCAAACTACATCAAATTGTATTACTTAAAAAAACACTAGTTTTGTGTAATTATGTTATAATGATTACAGGAAAGAGCTTATTCAAATCATCAACAAGTCATTATCTGATATTATCGGCCAATAATTTGCTTTGAAGGAGAATAAGAAAAAGAGTTTATATATATCAAAATGGTGTAGTTTTTGTATCATGATTTGGCTCCAATTGTGTTGTGATGAGAAACTTGTGAGTGTATCAAGTTTAACTCAAGGTGTTGATATGTTTTTGTAATGACAATTTAAATGTTTTCGTGTGCATTGTGAATAAGCTTTAAGTTGTTTTCTTACTACTTTTCTTAAATTAGAAATGTAATAAAATTGGTACATGATTGTTGTTGTACCATGTACGACTGTGACTGATTGTTTTGACTTTGACCTGTTTCATCTTTAGTTAAATTTCGTTATCATTTCACCCATTTCAATTATCATTTTCCCTGCGTTATTATTAATTTATATCTATCATATCATCTAAACTGAATTATTATGTCACTGATTGAATTATCTACTCTATCCACACTCAAAAGCTACAATGCCAACAAATACAATGATAATAATTAAAAAAAAGCTATTTCATGCATTTTTAACCCATTTGAAATAAAACACATTCCGAATTGAGCCATTTAGTCAAACATGTCCTAGTTAATGTAGGAGCTAATACCAATTTTCATTAATAAAATACAATTATAATAAGGGAAATTGACGAATACGTTTACAAAAGATTGAAACAAAATAAATAGAACAAATAAGAATAAGGTTTTGGTTGAGTCTTTCTCAAAGCTTTAAAATCGATACTAATGAGTCAAACAAAGCCTATAGTGCCCCTCAATAACATTATTTTAATTTTTTTACCTATGACTTATTTGGGTAAAAGTTACATTTTCTTACGTGACTTGTGGAACTAAATTAATTTCGAACATAACAATCAAATAAATTGGAGAAAGATAATTTATACGCAACAAGCCCGTCTAGCTCAGTTGGTAGAGCGCAAGGCTCTTAACCTTGTGGTCGTGGGTTCGAGCCCCACGGTGGGCGCGTGTTTTTTTCTATTTTGTGAAGCAAATGCGTCATATTGTTATGATGAATGATGTTTGATATAGTATATATATATATATATATATATATTTTTTTTCATTATATTGTATAATTGTAAACGTATAATAATCATTAATTACAACTGAATATACATACGACTTTATTTCTATCTTAGGCTATTTGTATGGCTAACTTAAAATGTTGATAGTTGATATGTTATACCACTTGTGATATATGTCCTAGTAAAACAAACCAAACGTGCCAAACATATTTGTTAATAATTGAAGAGGTGAAATGTAACTTTTTGATTTATTATAAAGTCATAATACTCTAATATTCTCCATCCATTATCAGTAAAGTGGATGAAAGGTTGTGACTCACACAAGTCACAAGGCTGAGATCGATTCTTTGATTTAACTAACACTAAAATGTTGTTTGCTAGTATCTAGATGAGTAATATCTGAATAATTCAGACTTTCATTTAAATATATCTGATTAAGAGGAAAAAGATGTCGAATTTTTTATTCACATGTTGATTAAGAGGGCTTATCAAAGAACTCACATCTGCCCAATTAAGATGTCTTATTTTAATGAGATTATTAAGAAGAGTTTACCAAACAGTGAAACAACCCCTCTAACTTTACTTTTTAAACACTAATTGATACTCGTATTTAAAACTTACTCCTATCAAAGTATACAAGAATTGTTTTAACCGTCTTTTTTGTAAATAAATATGTTAGCAAACGACAAGTTACAAGTAAGTTCAAGAAACATAATCTTTATAAACCGCAGTACTTCTTTGCCACCATCTTTACACATCTACCCACTCCATCTCTTTTCGACCCTTTTTACAAAAATAATTTCTGTACGTGTTCACTTTTATGTCATTTTCGAAAGCCTGGACCCGACCTTTATGTATCAAGATTGATTGTATGAAACATAGTCCGCAATCGCGTCACATTTATGCTTTATAATATTCGATGAAAAGTTGTATATTTGAAAGGTGAGTTTTAAGATATAATTGAATAAATATCGGAAAATATCAAGCTCGTTTGATAAAATCTTCACATTTTTATAATTAGACAACTTATTATTCCTAATATTTGTCTAAAATATAATGCGTATTTGATAAAATCATCATGTAGCTCAGAGTTGTCGAGATGAACCTTTGTGGTCACAAAGAAAGATTTTTATGTTTCTCATACGAACTAAACTTAGACTATGTGTAAAGAGAGGGTCACATGGTGCGTCCCTTCTCTACGTCCCCATGGAAGACGCGTTCTCCTCTCTTACGTCAGTTCGAACGGGACGCGTTCCTAAGCTCAAGGGTCGTCCAGGCGACCGTTGTTGGCCGCCATTTTTCAATGGGGAGGGTTTGGTCGCCTGATACGTGAGTTTGGTTGGGATTTTTTATGTGTTTGGTCGCAAGAGAAAAACCTGATGTGTCGGTGATGTGGCGAGCGTGACCTCTATTACAGTGATCACTCCTTACGCCCATTCTTAGAATCTCCTTAGAGTATTTTTGACACATCAGCGACACGTCAACTTTCTCTCTCTTGATAAAAAAATATGATCAAACTGCGATCAAACTCACGTAAGGGGCGACCGTTTTTTTTAATTTCATTAATAATAAAAAAACATTACATTAATTCAAGTGTGAAATATCTGATAAGAGTTGGTATTTATAAAGGTAAAAAAAGAGTTAAATATGCGTTAAAAAAATAAATTAATGGTTAATGAATTTTAAAAAAATTATATTTTTTAAATAATGAAAAAGGATAAAATGGGTAAAAATGATATTTAATTCAAGCCCTATTTCTCTTTCTCAGCCGTCTTTGTGTTCCTCAACTTGACGTTTCTCTTTCCATGTTAAGGTTTCTTCCTCAATCATATCCTCAATCTCTCAGTCATTGCATTCTTCGACTTTGATCACGACCTACAACGGTCGTTAGTCATTGCCTTCTTCGACTTTGATCACGACCTACAACGGTCGTTTGGCCGACCGTTGCCCCTTAGGGACGCATCACACGAATTTCACATAAGGGGGAGGGGACGCATCCATTACATCCAGTCTTATAATTTTACCATTTTAAAGACTCTATCCGAACATAGCGTTCTAGTTGAACTGGATGAAACCATGTCCAATCTAATTTCTATTTTTATCAGTTTGAAATTGCTTTTGACAGCAAATTCAGTTTAAAAGGCAATTTTTAGTACCAATAATTATAGTAAAGCAGATTATTGGTCGTACTACTTTGCCCATTGACAACATCTTTCCATCACTTTTACCCACTTCCTCTCTTTAACATCCCCTTTTGGAAAATAACATTTCGGCCCCTTGACCTTTTTCATCAACACTACATACAAATATCTTAATAAAGATTTTGAGGTACCAGCAGGTTTATGTAATTATATCTTACAACGAGCAAACATTATTTGGTTATATGTTTTCTCTAATAATAATAGTATAATAATTGAATGATAATTCAAATTAGAACAAACACGGTTTTTTAATAATTTAAACCTTATTTAACATATACATTAAACAACATATAATAATTAACATGGATGCATGTATTATAACAAATTTCAAAATGGTCATTAAGGTTTACTTTAAAATTACGTTTGGTAGTTCTTTTTGAAAATCTTTTGCACTTAAGTCATTTAGTCTAAAGTCTATTCATATTTTATATTAAATTTACACGTGTAGTTCTTTTAAATTAATCAAATATGTTGTAACTCATGTGACTATTTGGTTGCCCACATTTATGTATATTCATGTCATAACTCTTGACTTACAATCTCTAGTCTATATAAGAGAGTTCTTATGTTCATTTCCATATACCAATCTTGTAACACATCATATGAATGAGAATGTTGGAGAAGATCCTATTGATTGAGCTAATTGGTTTACAACACGTTATCAGCACTTTGCTCCAAGTCGTTCATGAGCTAATTAGATTTTTCCCACACAATCCAAAGTGAGTCATTCTTGAATCATTATGCTTAACCTTTTTAGTTTATTTGTCCATTAATAATGATGTACAATTTAAAAGAAAAAAATTCGACCAAACGTTGTGTGTTGGTAGATAATGAAACAGAGGCATAAAAATAAGTGGGAAAAAAAATGTGTGTCGAGCATATTTTTGGGTAAAAGAAAATTCATTTCTTTAAATTGTCTTTTTCTAATGGAGATGAAAAAAAAAAATATAATTGAAATAGAAAAGAAAAGATTAATGAGCTTATTAAAATTTTAAATTGTTCAAATGAATCATCTTCGTTCAAAATAAAAAAGAAGATTTTTGGATGCTTAAATTGGATGACAAAACTGTTCATGTAAAATGATAGGTCATTATTTAGTGTGTAAATCAATATGATTTATATACAAAGAAAAATCTCAATGTTTTATCTATATGTTATGACTCAAGAAAAGTATGTATTTACTACTATTAAATCCATTGTGCTTAATTCATTGGTACATGAAACTTTTACTCTCTACCATTCATTTGATTATTTTTTTTCTCAAAATGTCACATTCAAATTACATTAATTTATTTTTGTTTATTATTAGTGATTCATAATGTGTTACTATTATTTCATGTGACATTAAATGAAAATATGACAAAAGATTTAACTTTGAATTACTTCATTGTTTAATTGTAAAAGAATTTTATTATTAGAATATCTTATGATATTAATAAAATTACAATATTACGCATTCGTAACAATCAAAATGTTATTTCGAGAAAGCTTAATTTTTTTCATGTTTTATATCATAATGACAATTAATATTGGTTTCATGAAATTCTATTTATGATATTTATAAATTGTATATTACAACCAAACTTTAATAAATCATTTTTCATTGTACAATGATTATTCTTTATGTTTAAAAGTTGTGGTTATTTTGAAAAAAAAAAAGTTTTGAGCATTGCATGACACTTATGTGAAAAGTTATGAATCGTCCCCAAATAGGCTCACCTATTCTTATTACAATGTCTAGGAAAGATTGGCGATTTTTCTGACTCCTAATAAGGGTGGTTCCGATACGCACAAGCGCTGTATACCCTTACCGTCTTTCCTGGTTGTATTAGAATAGAGCTACCGAAAAGGGTTGACTAAATAATTTGTTTCCTGAATGTGCTTTTATACATATGATGAGTCGTATCTATCAATCGACCTGTCGTTCGATAATTGAGAACCCATTCGAACTTGTGTTTTTCGAACCTGCTGATTTGTCACACAATTTATGCTCATACAAACCATAAGTATATAAACTATCATTTTATATGATAATTAAAGCCAATATTTTTCCTCCCGTTGTAGGAAAGTATCGAAACAAACATGAATTCTTTGAGTCCACCAATTTTTGTGGCTCAAATGGAATAATAGAGCTATTGTTTAGCTCATGGATTATGTTTTGGATCATGTTTTCCCATTTGAATATGGTTATCTTTTGGATTATGCTTTCCCATTTGAATAATGGTGATCTTTTGGATTATGGTTTGTTTACATTGATTATGTTTTCTCGGAATAATTTAAAGTTTCTTTTCCTTAAGAAATTAGTCTATACGTGTGACCGACTTTAAATTATTTTTACTCTGAGGCATGCATATTGGGTTGTTGATTGTCTGGTTGATTGTGGTACCCAAGTACACTTTCATAAAACATAAGAATTACTTAATCAACATTACACCTCACGTAACTTCATTGACAACCATTTCGGGCCTGTCGACCCTTGGTTTTGATAAAACTCAATATATGTTGTCAAATGGTACTATTTTAACCATAGATGAAGCATTATATTGTCCAAGTTCCCGTCGTAACTTGTTGAGTTGTAAGGATATTCGAGAAAATATGTTTCATCTCGAAACTGCTCGAGAAAATGATATTGAATACCTTTACATTACTTCTAATAAATATGACCAAAAGCGTATATTGGAGAAGTTGAGATGTTTGTCAAATGGTTTGTGTCTCACTATGATCCAAACCATTGAAAGCAATCTAATTATTCGTCGAGCCCCCATTGATGAGGGAACTTATATGTTATGGCATGACCGGCTGGGACACCCGGGTCAATATACGATGCTTTGAACTATGAATGCATCCTATGTGCATCAGGATATAATTTCGTGATTAATCTGAAAAAGCCTATGCCAAATATGCTCGATTGTAAAGACACATCTCAAACCACTTTATGTATAATCTACAAAAGTGATATCCCGTTTTCTTGAGAGAATTCATGGGGATATTTGTGGACGTATCCAACCAACATGCGGACCATTTAAAAATTTCATGATATTGGTTGATGAATCAACAAGATAGTCACACGTAACTTTGTTGTCCACAATGAATGTAACATTGCCTAAACTCCTAACCTATATCATTAAGTTGATAGATAATCATCTGAATTATCCAATAAAGTCAATTAGACTTGATAATGTCGGTGAGTTTACATAAAAAATATTCGATGATTATTGCATAACATTGGGCCTTGATATTGAACACCCTGTTGTGTACGTTCATTCTCAAATTAATCTTGCGGAAGCGTTTATGGAACGAATACAAATAATTGCAAGAACTTTGGTTATGCGCACCAAAATGCCTCATTTTTATAAATGGTTATGCAATATTGCACACTGATGCATCGGTCCGTCTGAGGCCCATGGGCACCCAATAACTTCATGCGTACCGGCTGGTAACTGGATATGAGCCCGACGTCTCATACTTACGCGTGTTTGGGTGTTCGGTCAATGTTCCAATTGAACTTTCAAAGCGTTCGAAATTTGGACCTCAGAAACGACGGAGAATATATGTTGATTATTAATCCCCATCCATCATACTCTATTTAGATCCCTTGACAGGAGATCTCTTTAACGCTATACATGCGAATTGTGACATTGATGAGACAATCTTCCCGTCGTTAGGGGGAGATTTGCACGTTAACGTTGATAAGGAACGACGTGAAAGAACGTGACATGTACCCAATTTGTCTCATATGGATCCCCCGACCGCACATCGTGATAAGGATGTGCACAAACTTCTAAGTCTATAAAATGTTCCTAATTAGCTACCAGACGCATTTAATGACTTAGCAAATGTCACGAGATCAAATATACCCGCTGCAAATGTGCCTGCAAGGAAAGACGTCCCTGTGAGACGCCATGTTCCGTTTGAACATGTTGCATCGGTCGAACCCACCGTGCAAAGGACGCTACCATTGGTTGCCCAGTCCGCCGCTCTTCCTAATAAAAGAGGAAGACCGGTTCGGTTCCAAGGATGTTCTGCCTCAAAGGAGGAGGAATTCTGTTGTATACGTTTTGCCACACCAGATCATTAAGGATCTCGGGAGTGTATTGGAGAAGCGTGTTCCTGATGAAACACCAATTGCTCATCATCCCGATAATCTCAAAATATATGTCGAGTATGCTAGCTTAGACAATATTTTGAAGCAAAACGAGACTGTCATCGATGATTTGTTCATATACGCAGTGGCCACCGACATTATGAGCAATGATGACACGGAATCAAGTACTATTGTTGAGTACAATGGAATGGTCTTAATGGAAACATACAATCCAGGTAAATTGGATTCCTTACCGAAACAAAGAGTGTTTGGACATGTTGCTCTAACACCACCTAATGTTAAACCAATTGGTTGTAAATCGGTATTCGTAAGGAAGCATAATGAGAATAATGAGATTGTAAGATACAAAGCTCGCGTCGTGGCGCTAGGCTTCTCTCAAACGCCCTGGTATTGATTACGAGGAGATGTATTCTCCCGTAAGGGATGTTATAACGTTCCACTACTTCATCAGTTTAGTAGTTTCCAAAAAACTGAATTTGTAGCTTATGGTGAAGGATTTATGTGCACAGTTAGTCAACCTATGATGATACATCCATGCCTACGAAACACTTAAGGGTCACACCGGTGAGTGCATGTTATTCGAGTAAGATATGTAATGATACTTGGAAGAGGAATGATTCATAATAAGTCATTTATGAATCAGTTAAGTATTAAGTCAAGTTTGACTTATTACTAGATTAGTTTATCTAACTAATTGATATAAGTATTTGTACATTTACTAGTTAAGTAAATATACAATGTGTTAATTATAGATTATCCATAATATGATTTAAAGCTATTAAATCATATGGTGTTGGATAATATAATTGTGTGAATTATATAAAGGTTATTATATAATTAATTATTAAAAGTATTTATACAAGGCATATATTTCGTGTATATGCATTATACCGAAATATATATTAAAGTGTATTAATACTAGACATTTAATAGTTAGGTGCAATAATAAAAGAATAAATAAACAATAAGGAAAGGAAACGTAAAAAGGAAAGTTTAATTAAGGAATTGATTTTAATTAAATTAGAGGGTCCTAAGTGCAACTTATTTATCTATAAATAAGAGGCTTAGGGTAACCCTAATTCCCCCTTACACAAGACACGAAATTCCTTCCCCCTTCTCCCCTAGTTTCGGCCGAATCCCAACACAAGAACACAAGCTTTGTGTTCTTCGTGTTCTTCGTTCGTTCTTCGTATTCTTCAAGTCTTGAAGATTCGAAGATCATTACAAGGATCAACTAGAAGATCGCTCGGTGTGTTCATCATCAGTGGACTAACTTAAGAAAGATTAAGGTATGTTTTGAGAAAACATTTTCTCCCTTCTCCCCTCTTGGACGAACTCGACCTAGGGTTCTTGGTGTTGGTCGAAACACACACAAGTGTGTGTGTGTGTTTGGGTTTTCGTACAAGGTTTCTTCCATTGTTAATCTAATCTAGATTTCCAAGATCCCAATCCTTTAGGGTTTAAGGATTATGTTTAATCTCAGTTCCGCTTTTAGGGATTAAATCAGCTAGTCGGTTTTAACCGGTCAAGAACAAGTTCATGTTCTTGGTCAGTATGGTTCGAACCAAGTGACTAGGAGGTTGACCCATGTGGTCAATCAGTATCAATGAAACCCTTCATATGGATGTGGTCACAACCTATCTCTATGGGGATCATGACACAGAGATACACATGAAAGTCCCCGATGGACTTAAGTTTCCTGAATCAAGTAGTTCTAGACCACGGAACACGTTCTCGATACGACTGAGATGATCAATTTTTTGATTAAAATAATTCAGACGGATGTGGTATAACCGTCTAATTGAGTACTTGATCAGACTGGGATATTTGAATATTGAGATATGCCCATGCGTGTTTATAAAGATATCCACTTCAGGATATGTTATTATCACAGTCTATGTAGATGATTTGAATCTCATAGGATCCTCGAAAGAGTTGTTTGAAACTGCTGAAATCCTGAAGAAGGAATTCAAGATGAAAGATCTTGGGAAAACACGGCATTGGCTCGGCATGCTGACTGAGCACCGTGAAGATGAGGTTTTTCCTTCATCAAGAAAGTTACACCCAAAAAGGTGTTAAGACGCTTTGGTTACCATGACACAAAACCTCCATCTATTCCCATGGTCATTCATTCTCTAGACATTAAAAGGGACCGATTACATCCAAATGAGGATGATGATGAGATATTGATCCATGTGTGTTCATCTCTCGGTGCAATAAACACAATATTGTACTTGGTCCAATGTACTAGACTAGACATCTTATTTATTGTGATGTGCATGACTAGGCATAACAATGCGCCAACACGCCACCATTGAAATGGTATTAAAGACATTTTTCGTTACTTTAAAGATAGTACAAATATGGGCTTATTCTATCCCTACGCGTCATCGAGTGGATCAAGTGTGATTGATACTTGAGATAACACGACCCTTATCGGATATGCCGATGCAGTTTACTTATCAGACCTGCATAAGGGACGTTCCCAATCTGGTTATGTCTTTACCATAGGGAATGCGGCGATATCCTAGAGGTCTTGTAAATGGACTCTAGTTGATACTTCGACAAATCACTCCGAACTACTCGCGCTTGTTGAGGCGACTAGAGAGTGTGTATGAATTTGTGATGTAAGAGCCATATTCGAAGTAAATGTGGTTTGGCTTATGATCCCAATTAACCGGTTGTCATATATGAAGATAACACCATTGCTATGGATTGAGCGAAACATGGTTATATTAAAGGGGATAACACTAAACACATATCGCCGAAATTGTTCTTTACACATGAACAACAAGCATTTCAAAGGATTGAAGTGAAACATATTGGATTAGATAAGAATCATGCAGACTTGTTCACCAAGTCACTGCCAAAGTATTCTTTCCAAAACATGTCAAAGCTATTTGACTTAGAAAAGTCTCTGAGCTACCTAAATGACATATATATGCACCCAGTTGTGTCCGAATAATGATTGCATCCTGATGTATGCCTTGCACCATGTTGAGTGCATATAATAATTGCATCCTGACGTATACTTTGCACCTTGTTGAGTGCATGTGAGGGGGAGCATCCCGATGAATGCTTGTGTACTCTTTTTCCTTTAGTTCAAGGGTTTTGTCCCATTGGGTTTACCTTGACAAAGTTTTTTTAATGAGACACTAACAGTACCCCATTCTCACTAAGAATTATGGAATTCAGGGGGAGTATCCAGTTGAATACTTATTAACCATTGTGCACTCTTTTGTCCTTCGTTAGAGTTTTTGTCCAATTGGGTTTTCTCTAAACAAGGTTTTAATGAGGCACACCATATATGGTTCATTCCATCGCTCAAGACATCCAGATCGTACTCTTTTGTCCTTCCACCAGAGTTTTTGTCCCAAAGGGTTTTCTCTGACAAGGTTTTTAACGAGGCGAATGTTTCATGGATTGTCTGAAGATACAAGACGAAGTACATGTAGAGTTCAACATAAATCTAAGCAACCAAGGGGGAGTGTTGTAACTCATGTGACTATTTGGTTGCCCACATTTATGTATATTCATGTCATGACTCTTGACTTACAATCTCTAGTCTATATAAGAGAGTTCTTATGTTCATTTTCATATACCAATCTTGTAACACATCATATGAATGAGAATGTTGGAGAAGATCCTATTGATTGAGCTAATTGGTTTACAACAAAATAGTTATTTTTCCTTTAAAATATTTAACTAATGTTATTCTAAAAAACTGTAAATGTAAAGGGTTTTCAAGAAAAAAATATTAATGTAATTATTTAAAGTGAAAAATCATAGTTTATATTTAAGGTAAACATTAAGAAACGTCCTTATAATTAGGGGTGAGCATAAAAAACGAAAAACGGAATAGAAACCGAAAAAACCTGAAAAAACGCACCGAAAAAATTGAACCATTTGAAAAACCGATGTCAACCTTTTGATTTTTGAAAAACCCGAATGTTTGCGGGTTTTCGGGGGCGTATGAAAAAACCCGACCGAAAACCCCGCTCCGCGCCACCATTATATATATTTCAAGTTTTATAAAAATATTCTTATCCTTATATTTATAAAAGATTTAACATTTAACTATCTTTTAAATAAAATATATGATTGAATTTTTAGGTGACATTTAATTATCTTTTAATCTTATTCAAGTTATGTTAGTTGAATATATCATTATATTATATGAAAACTTACTAGTTGTTTGTTTTATTTATAAACGAAATGAGTTTAGGTTTGGAAGTTTGGATCATAATATTATTTTTAAGGTAATAAATTGGTAAATTTATATAAAAACAAAAAACCCAAAATCGAACCGCTTATTGAGAAAACCTTGAAAAATCGAAACCAAAAAACGCGGAACCAAACGGGGTGTAATTCTTAAAACCCGAACTTTTGGTTAATTAAAACCTGCCCCAAACCGCCCTATGCTCACCCCTACAATTATACTACCTCCATCCCAAAATTATTATCCACATTTTAATATCACACGGTTTAAGAAAACTGCATTTATATAATGTGCAACCAATAGAATTTTATCTTTACCACCTGAGTGTTTTTTGATTGGTTGAATTTTCAAATGGACAATCATTTTGAAATATTTAAAATAGGAAACAAGGATAATAAAAATGAGACGGAGGGAGTAATTTACTCTGATATTAATGGAAAGAAGGAAACAAAAGCAACAAATGAAAGGTAAAAAACTTTAATTAAAGTAACACCTTTATTATTATTCGAGGCGCAACGATTTTGTGCATCCCACGGTTCAAAGTTGATTGTTTTTTTTTTTGGTACACCAATTGCAAGCTTCTCATTTACAAGCTCTCTTTGTTAGAATACACAACTTAAATTTTTTTTTAACAGCAATATAATTTACTTCTAAATCCGTCTATGTCTATTAAGAGACTTAAATCCCAACCATAAGATTGGGGGCAAACACTTTTATTGCTAGGTCATTAGCCCTTTGCTATACACAACTTAATGAACACTAAACTGAAAATCATATTGAATACATCTTCTAAAATGGTGAAATTATAGTTTATTAATGTTAATTAAAACATATTTAGGAAATTACTAATTACTAATTTATTATGAGTTTTTTCTAACGTATGGTCCAAGGGCATACACTAGATGCAATCATTGAACATCAACTTTTCATATAAACCGAGAATTGCATTTATTGCATCATCTTAAATGGTAACAATTAAAGATCATTAATATAATTCAAAATATATCAGGAAACCAAAATACTTCATTAATTGTATCTAATGTATACCCCTGGAGTATACGTTAGAAAAACTCATTTAATTATAGGGATAATTACTTTTATATCCTTGTAAAACTTATAAATTATTTTTATATCCTTCTTAAATTTATAAATTATCTTCATGTCCTTCCAAACTTTATAATTACTTTCATGGGTTTTGATAATGACAGCTCTTAGGGCTGTCATTAAGTGCATAAAATATTGTACACTGGAGTAGTTCCTGAAATTTAGGAGTCGCTTGTAGATTAATATACAAATTTTTAATGGATGTCATATGACAACCCTTTATCAAAAACCAACTTTCATATCCTTCTAAATCTTTAAAACTCTTTTTTTGTCCAAAAACCTATTCTATTTATTTATTAAATTGTGATAATATCAATAATACAAGTTTTTTATGCATGTCTAGTGACAGCCCTAAGGGATGTCATTATCAAAACCCTTTAATAATTATTAAAATATGTTTTTGGACATAAAAGAGTGTTGTAAAGATTTACAAGGATATGGAGACAATTACAAAGTTTAGAAGGATATAGAGATAATTTATGAATTTGAGAAGTATATAAAAATAATTTATGAATTTTACAAGGATATAAAAGCAATTAACCCTATTTATGCAACCTAATGTATTTCTTATATCATAAGTTTGAAAAAACTACGTAATAAATACTTTAGAGTTTAAATTAACTTGAAGTCCTCAACCACTCACATTTAATGCTTTTCTCACCATATAAACTGTAACTAGCAGGGTACCGCGCAATGCGGCGGCGGGTACCCGTAACTATATTTCGAAGTGACTACAGTACCGGTGGTAGGTGCTGACATTAGTGATGGTAGGATTAGATCCGAAATTGGTTTTTTTTGCGAAAGTAAATATGGGCCTTTTAAATAGAGAAATGATGGTCGAGTTATGGTGACGTTAAAGCTTATATATATTAGTATCTGGAATAAATCAAAATAATCAAGTAGTTGAAGTGGTTAACACACAGTGACTACTTAGGAGAGGTCTTGTGTTCGAATCCCGTAAGCAACACATCAAAAGTATTAACAAATGTCCCACAACTAACTATCACCTAAAAACTTGTGCCCAAGAGATATGGAACTTTTTGTGGGACGGAGGGAGTATTTTTTAAGGACAAGTACTCAAAGTTTTCTTTGAACTTTCTTCATGATTTTTAGACAAAATGCTTTAAAGAATTCAAAGCGCACTACGCTATACAAATACTTTTTCTTTTTGTTTATACTGGTCTCTTCGGTGTCTGAGTTTATGCTCAAAATGTACGTAACCTGACCATTGTTATGATCATTTTCTGAACTTTTCCATGGCAATCTAGTAATGTTGACCCTGGGAGATATCGACCACGTGACTTGTAGGAAGTTATTTTGAAAGCCCTTACCACTAGACCATCACTAGATAATTACTATGCTATGCTATATATACATATACGATTTTATTAAACTACAATATGCCAATATATAAGTTGTAAATTAAAACCAAATACAAGAATTACATATAGTAGTAGTATTCTTATATAAATATACTTTAAAGCTCCATGTTTATGTCACAACACCTTCACTTAAAGTTTTTTAATCACCAAGAAAGTGTTTCTAGCGAGGTCCACAATCGCAACATTGCGACTAAAAGTATATAAGATCTATTTGTATAGTTTTGTAAATTCAGTGGTGCATTGAGGATTTGGGAGATCCTCTTTAAAGTTGTGGGTTATTTGGGTAAAAATTATTTTAATAGTTGAGTTTCTTTTTATTTTATAAAAAGGTATTCCATTAACGGGCTCCTGTTGTGATCGAATTTTACTCGTGATATACGCAACTTAACTATTGTTACTACCGTTTCTGAATTTTTCTCTAACTATTAAGTAAATGTTTAACAGAGATGAACTCTAACAATTCATTCGGCAGTTTTTAACATGTGATGGTTTTAATAGTAGTTGAGTTTGTGTTTACTAAAATTTTGAAAAATCTGACACATAATTATTTGGAGCTTATGAGTTCGGATCCAACTTTATAGAACTAAATGGAATTAAATATGAGTTGATAAGCTTATAAACGGTTTAACATAACGTTATTTATTTTCTAATTCTCAGCATACGCATAAACTCTATAAAAATAAGCTTAGTGAATTATCAAAATCCTATAACCATTAAATTGTTAAAATAAGCTAACCCAAACATCCCGCCCATGGTAGAAGCTAAAGTTTAAAATTATAAGTGGTTTATAACATAAACCGTTATAAAACATTGGCTAAATATAGCAATTTTATGCATTTTTTTTAATAAAAAGTATCCCCCACTATACAAGAGGTCTTTAGGATGACCAAACTTTGCACTTGATTTACGTGACAGCATGACCTAACCGTTAACCGTTGTTGTGACTGGTTCTGAAATTTTTTCTGATCATTTGATAAATATTTATTTGAGAAAATATTAAATCTGTGACATTTAGGAAGTTATTCAAAAATTTTACCACTAAGTTATCACCAGATTAAAGATGATTTCTATAGGCGCTCTCTTTCAATTATAAATGATTACCCAAAGGTTGTCACTTTCTTAAAAAAAATACTTTGAAACTAAGGTATGAGTGTTAGGAATGTGTTGTTATACCCATAATTACGAAATTGATTTGGACTTCAGGTGACCTAATTAAGCCTTTATGGTTGATTAATCGTATCGGCCAACGCTTTACTTAAGTATGCATCTAAATATTGGGCTAGGTGTTGATAGAAACTTAAAAAGAGGAAATTCCGACTGCTTGAAAAGATCAAGGATTAAAAATATAAATTCTTTCTAAGATGCATATGGATATATGATTTTCCTCATTTTTAATATCATTTGTTACAGAACATTCGTGGCAGTAGTGATCGACTGATTGTAGTAATTAATAAAATAATATGAGTTTAAAAATTGATAAAAATAATATGATACATAAATAATTATAATCAAACAATCAATATATGCCATAATAGCTCAGTTGTTTACAACTCATTGCTAATAACATGAAGATCTCAGATTCAAGTCTTATGTTATCTATTTTTCAAAATCCAAATATTTTCCGAAATAGCATGTTAAGTCATGCTAATTTTATAATATCTCAAAAGGTGCTTCTATTTTAACACCCTTACATACCATTTTGACACCCCACTTAATAGTTCACACTCACTCATTAATTATGACTAATTCACTTTTTCAATATTTAAATTTGCAAATTCAAAGACATTCAATCATCAATGCTTTATGTACAATTATTTTCTTGAAAAAAATAATAAGACACTATTATCAAGATTTGTCTACCCGTCTTAATTAATTAGTTTTCTAAAATAAAAAGAGTTTTTTTTATAATTTTGATTTTTTCTTAAAATAAATCATATTTTTCAGAAATAAATATTTATTTTTTGTAATTTGTATTGTTTATGAAAAAAATACGATATCTCACAAAATATATCATCATCCTGGTTTTTTTTTTAAATGTCATATTTATTTATAATTTATTTTGTTATCATAAATATAAAATAAATATCAGTTATTAAATACAAATTAACGTAAGTGTTAGTTAGTAAAATGTAAAAATAAATAATCCACCCCTCTCATTTTTATTGTCCACCATACTATTTTACTTTGTCCCAAAATAAGTGTTAATTTCAAATTACAACCAATCATATGAATTATAAGTGGGTAAATATTAGATTTTATTGGTGGACAGTGCAATAATTGCATTTCATAAAATTGTGTGCCTTTTATCTAGTGTACAATTAATTTGGGACGGAGGGATTATATGTTAGTAATTATTGTTAAT
Source organism: Calendula officinalis (assembly GCA_963853835.1). Classification (NCBI taxonomy): domain Eukaryota; kingdom Viridiplantae; phylum Streptophyta; class Magnoliopsida; order Asterales; family Asteraceae; genus Calendula; species Calendula officinalis. The sequence goes on along the minus strand of OY970827.1, from coordinate 74,402,294 downwards.
AATCATTAGTTAATTATTGTTTAATATTAAAGTGTTCATATATAAAGTTATGGTGTTCAAATAGATATTCCCTATTTCAAATGCATTATATATAGTAAAAATAAAAATTCTAATACATTGTTAAAAGTTTCACATTTAGAGCATCTTCAATGAGAGGTTTTTAAAAGATTATTACTATTTAAATAACTTTTAAAATGACTTTTTACCATTGGAATATATGACTTTTTTAGAAGGTCACTCCAACCACTTATTCTTCCATAACTACTTAATCATCTTTCAGTGTTTGAATCTTTTAGTCTCTATATCTAACAATTTTATATTTTAAACCCCTATATATATTTATATGTGAATCATCTATTATTTTTATAACTATAAATTATAACTTTATCATATTTCGATACTTTTTAAGGTCAAACATTATAATATTGTTGTAAAAGACATTTTATAAAAATGTTAAGTTTTATAAATATTATAAAAATTGTTAAATTACATAAGTGAGGGGCATTTATAAAAATTTGATATAGATAAAGGTAAAGTAGTACTCCCTCCGTCCCACAAAAAGTTTACATTTCTCCTTAAAATTTTGTCCCACAAAAAAGTTTACATTTTCAAATTTTGGGGGCCCACTAAATAAAATAAAATTATTACCAATCATTCCACCAATAAATCTCTACAATATAACCTGATATTTTAATCAAAAGTATTACAAAAGACCCCACCACTAACTATCTCTTAAAAGATTGTGCTCAAATGAAATATAAATTTTTTTATGAGACGGATGGATCAGTAATATCAATAAGAAAAATTATTTGGAAATGTTAACTATTGAAGAGGTTTTAATTAAGGGTCATTCTATTAAAACAACCTTATAATCAATATAAACAACTCTATTAATAGGGATTTGTGCCTTTTAATCATTTTCAATATCCATTTAAACCCATAATCATTCTTTCTCCTAAATTTACACTCTCATTTTCAGTCACTCTCTTCTCCACCTGCAAAAACCACCATCTGCCACCACACTCCACCGCCGCCGGCTACTCATCAGACCTACATGCCGCCGCCATCCACCACCTTCCTCCACCGTCTACAGCTGCAAACACACCTGCAACAACTACTGCCGGCTGCGCCGGGCTGCACAGCACACCCACATGCAACAACCGTCGCCTGAAACCACCTTACACCACATCCTGAAAACACCTTCCACCACCGCCGTCTGCATAGTACACCCACCTGAAATAAACGCCGGCGATCGCACAACACTAACAACCACAGTGGAAGCTCCACCGATCGTCACCATCCGAGATGTATTGTTCGGCGGTGGACCTGATCGACGGTGGCCGTGGTGGCCGGTTGAGTTGATGCCTGTGGTGGTGAGAAAGAAATATAGAAGGGTTGTGAAAGCGAAATTTCTGTTTAAAAAGAAAATGAAAGAGAGAGTACTGATTTAGAATTTTTTTTTTCTTGGGACTTGAATTATGGTTGAGATTTAAAGTTTTAATAATTATTTAAAGAAGTGATCTGTCCGAATAGATGCATGCCCTGTTCTTATAGTCCATCCCTTTAATTAATAGATTATTAAATGTTGTGAAAAAAGTAATAAATTATTATAAAGTTAATCATTATGGATGCTCTTATTTCTTAAATTTCAAAAGTCACATCCTCAAAAGTCACATCAATAATAAGTATCGACGCTTGTCACATTTTTGTCATTAACTCAAAATATATATTTATTTTTTTGAAACGGTAAATTTAATATACTCCTAATTACCACATATGTCCACGAGATGACCTGAACTTCTGACCTCAAGGTTGAGAGGTAAATATCATACCGCTAGATCAAAGACCTTTTGGTATTAAATCAAATATCTGACCACCACAAAAAATGGGTGATTTTCTTACCATAACTTTTAATGCAGTTACCAAATTCGATGCTTAATATACTTGTACAATTAATTGTAAACTCTATATAATGTGTGATATAATCATTAAAAGTTGTGGTACCAATATCATTTATCCCACAAAAATCACCCACACACGGATAGTGATTTTAAATTTCGGACGGGTTTTTGAGCTAAGAATCCAAAATATGACAATGAGCTATACTTAAGACCATTGGTTTAATATTTAAAATTTAAAAGGATTCAATGTGAATTCTTTGCAAACTTATTTGTGTAATGTACTTCAAAATTAGTTTATACATTTCTCCGGTAAACCATCATTTTCTGACAAAAGGTTTATGATTGAGTTTGAAACTTCCCGACGCCAACTTTTGCTTTAAACTTTTGAACACTTAAAGTGCTGCATCACAAGACGACACTCACGAGAAAATGTTTTCTTCGTGATATTTGGGAATGATTTTAGATTTTCATTTTTGAGGCCAGTGGATATGAGTATCACCGGACATAATATTTTTCTGTCATATTATCTGCTAATCAGTAATGACACATTATTATTTTTCAGATTATACTCACCAAATCATCACACCATTTTAATTTTTATGTTACCATTCTTTTTCATTTATTTTTAAAACATAAAACAACATTTTATTGAAAATATAAACAACATTGCATTAAACATAAAACTAGAGATCTCAATAATCATTCCAAATTATATATTTCCATGTCACATTCGTTTAAAATCCTTTTCGTTATGAACACAATTATCCGCAAAATAATCTCGATATAGACATTGATGTACAGCTGCTTGATTTCTGTTCATCTTCGAGGTTCTAGTGTCTATAGTGGCATCGTCATCGTCTTTAGTTCTACGATGTAGTCGTCTTGCATCATCATGATAAACATAGCGTCGTCGTAAGATGATGAACCAAGATAATTCATATTAAAATGGGTATGTATATTTATATTGAAATATAAAAATTTAATTTTTTTAAATAGTAACAGACCGTTGAATGGTCGAATTGCTCGATCTCCACCACGTGCTTCGTTGTGGCCGTGTACACCGTTAGCCCACGAGACCCCCAATGCTATACATAGTTGTAGGACAATTCATATAATTCTGAAGAATTACATATACTAATGTTTATACTGGAAATTGACAATATATGAATAATATTTTTTTTAATTAATTTTTTTAATATGTTACATGCTACTCGTTAAAGACATAAGTTCTGTTTTGTAAGACCAAAATATTTTGATGGGGTAGGGTAGGGACGTAGGGTAGGTGATGGTGGAAATAAAAAGTTTTGGTTGAAACATATAAAATGGTTTTAGGAAACCTCCAATTCAAAATTTTGACGTTTCGCTCCTTCATGTTGATGGTTCGTTATAGGGTTGTATGCTTAATGACTAAGGAATCAATTACGTATTTATCTAGAGATGCAAACGGGTACGGGTAATATCGGGTACTGTAAAACTCGTACTTGTGCCCGACCCGCTATTCTCATACCCGTACCCGCCCCGTACCCGATCAAATCCCCGTCGGGTTCGGGTAGAAAATCCCCGCCGGGTACGGGGAACCCGACGGGTACCCATTCAATAAAAAAATTAAACAAAATAGCTAAAACATTTATTACTCTTAGTTCATTCAGGCTTATTTCGTTCAACACGTAATGGACTAACGGGAGACGAGCCAAATTCTAACCATTATTAGATTGGGCTAATGAGAGATTAAGAGTTGAGCTAAGTTTGGGAAGTGACTAGTGAGCTAAGCATGTATTTAAAAAATTACACATTAATATACATATTCGGGTCGGGTATAAACGGTGCGGGTATTATAAAACCCGTACCCGCTCTCGGGTATGAAATTTAAACACATACCCGACCCGTTACCCGCTTAGACGAATAATACCCGTCCTGTAAGACTCGGGTACCCGCGGGTACCCAAACCCAAATTTGCATCCCTATATTTATCCCTATAACCTCATCCTACGAAATGTACTTAAAGGTAGGACCTAAGGGCTGTCAATAAGGACTGTCAGTGATAATGATAATGAAAGCCCTAAAGGTACTTAAATGATAATAACAGCCCTAAGGGCTGTCAATAAGAAGGTAAAAATAAAGTAAAAACCACCCCTTGAATTTTAGGAACACTAATCTATCCATGAATGTACAAGTTTTTTATGCACGTTAAAGACAGCCCTGTACAAACCTTTTATGGACGTTAAAAAAGCCCTAAGGGCATTCATAACTTGAATAAGAAAATAAAAACTAAAATGCTTTTCTACTACCAGTTTAAGAAATATAACTTTATCGGTGATAAATTAATCATTAATGTTACTATTATAGTATGTCTTAATTTTTTCGGTAATAAATTAATCATTAATGTTAGTACTATAGTTCGTCTTAATTTTTATTAGACGGAAAAAAGAAAAAAAAAAGCTTCGATAATATTCATCCCTTTAAAGACACCCACAAGAAATATATATTAAAAATGGCTAGCAAGTGACTAGCAAAAAGATTAGAAATGATTAGGATTATAAAAACACACCTAAGCAATGCTAAATCTTAGTTTGTGTTAAATAGATGTTAATTTTCAAGTTTAGTTGTCATGGTTTTACCTTCTACCAAATAAAAAGTTTAAATTTTTCTTACTACTCTGAACTTAGTTGGTTGACTTATTTATTATCTTAAACTATTCTCCGAACTTGGTTGATTGACTTATATAATATCCTAAATTATTAAATATACGATATGATACTATCAACATAAACTACATATTGAGTTCTCATATCACTTATTTTTTTGATTTCAATATACTGAGATAAATTTATAAAGTTTAATTCACCAAAACTAATAAGTGAGACAAATCATGTAAGAAAAATGTGATTAAATTGATAAATCAGGATACTAAATTAAGAGTTGCAAGTTTATGATATAATAATGTACATTTAATATACTAATTTTTCATTTTAAAAATTATACTTTTTGGAAATTTTCATTTTAAAAATTATACTTTAGTCGAAGTTTTTATTAGATGTGTCAATAAGAAAATGAATATTTTACTTGTAATTTGTAATTAAAATCAAGCAAACTCTCTTTTCTCATACCGATTTAAGAATTACAAGAAAATGGATTCCATATTAGCAAAAGAACTTTATTGTCAATGTAGCCGTTATAAATAAACAAATAAATCCACTATGTCCTTTACATGTACATAGAAGTACAAGTATTATTCATCAGCCCATAGTTTTTTTTTTTTTAATATTCCATAGACACATGTTAAATATTTTTAATTACTATGATATTAACTAATAGATAATTGGCAATAATTTATGTAATGTCGGTGTCCATTTTAATCGAAAAAGCGAACCCGAACAGAACCTAACCGGACTCGGATGGACCCGGTTTTCGGACTGGTTCTCGGTTTTTTTTTTCCAGCTCTCGGTTTTCTGTTTTCGAGTTTTCTTTAGTTTTAAAACTCGAATTTGACAGTTTCGAGTAACTCAATATGTAGTTTATGTTGATTAGTTTTCGATTTTAACTGGTTATAAATCTGAAATAACCAAACCAAATTGGAACCATTATTTCAGTCCGGTTATTGATTATTGTTATCGATTGTTTCGATTCCAGTCTGATTAAGCCCTTGACTGTCCTTCGAAATCTGTATGACAGTCGACTGCTCCCTGAGATGACTCTCTGCCAAGGCAACATTGGAACCTTCAGGCTGGGGCATAGGTATAAGTGTTGGAGCATAGCGATAGAGGGCTTCAATTCAAATGGGGTCATTTTCATTGTGGTATGATAAGTACAATTGAACACGGTATGGGAACTATACAAATTGAACACGGTATGGGTAGGAGTCAAGTGGAACATAGAATTGTTTGCCTATGACTTGACTTCCTCGTACTACTTCTCCTAGAAAGCGACTTCTTTCATTCCTCGACAGCTAATCCAACCAATCTTGCTTGTACAATGGAAAGTGCCACCGGTTTATCTCTCCAACGAATCAAATTGGCCAAAGGTGTGCGTTCATGAGCCGCTCGCTCCCGCTCGCTTTCTTGCCTCCGTTCGTACACAGTGCCCCACAACTATGAATAGTATAGTGGGGTTGAAAGACAAGAGTGCCCGCCCCTTCTTTCTCAAGTAGGCTACTTTTTCCGGAACGCAGCCCGAGATAACCGTAACCCTGTATATATATTCCCAACCCCAAGCTTTGACACGTCCTAAGCAATCTCCACCTTCCGAAGCTTGTAGGTGGTGTAGCACTCGAGCTAGCTGTTCAATTGCTGGGCTAGATAGGCTTACAGGGAGGGTCAATGTAATTGACTGTCTAGGGATGGAGTTACAAGAGGGGTCCTATATTCAGTCGAGCACTCCTGCGGGGAAGGCAGGGAAAAAGAGTCTTTATCTTCATTATCGCCATGTCTTCAAAATCTTAGCTACTTTACTCGAAGTCGAAAGAGAATAGCTACATCCTTTCTCGCGTAAAAGCGATCAGAATTCGAACACGCCGCGTTTTACTGGGAAGGATTCACGAATATTCTACCATAATGGGTATTCAAGAATCAGTACATGAAATTTTAATGAATTTGAAAGAAATCGTAGACAAGTTTGTGGGTATGTGGTTTTTGCATTTCGTTCAATAGGGGGAACACGAGACCTATAAAGAAAGGGGAATACAGATAAATTTTTCTTTATCATCTCGCGCCAGATGCAACAAAGGATGAGTCCTTTTTCCTTCTCGCGAACCACGGAAGCGCCTAGCACCCAGAGGAGCAAAGCTTATTTGGGAAAACGGCGCATAAAAAAGGGCTGGCTTTAAGGTAGGCGCCTATCTCTTATTATACTATAGCAACGGGAGAAGTCGGAAGAAGATCAACCGAGAGTCCCCGGCTTTCATATGCTCTTTATAAAGTAGTTTGAGGGCCTTAAGAACTTTTTTATTATCTGAATCTTAAGAACAGGACCCTACCCTATTCTCGAAGCCTCTGCCGAGCTCCACCCTGCCCGCATTTTTTTTTTAGGGGCCAAAGAAATGTCTCCACCTGCTGGCAAGGGGCGGCCTGATTCGACATTGTTGTTTACTCTGATCCGGTCGAGGTGGTTTTCACCAGCGCGTAGGTGGTCTAAGTTCCAACTACCTGAGGCTAAGGCAGATTTGTCAACGGCTGTGCTGCTGGCAATGATTATAACCTTCAGCATCGGTAAAATCCCTATCAATAATAGGCCGGAATGGTGGGGAAGGAAGCCCTCCCTACTTCAATGGAAAGGGGGGAAGAGCCCTTTCACAGCCGCTCCTCTACAACTACCTTTCGCCCAACATGATCACGAACGAAGACAGAGAATAGGTAGCACTTCTCCGACTAAAAGAGAGCTTCCAAGCAGGAGAGGAGCGAAAAGCCTATCGCTTGTCATGGGTGATCATTGGTCCGATGCTTCGGGCGAAACCTATTCCCAGGGTGTGACGGGTACGAAAAAAAGAATTTGAGCATTACCCGCTCTATCAGATAGGACGACCTACTCCTTAGTTGAACCAGACTTTGCCACTCACCTTCATCCGAAAAAGAAAGAGACCGCACGAAAGCAGTTTTTCCTAAACGGTGATACCGCCAGGTTTGAAACTTCAATCTTTTAGCAGACGAAGCCCTTTAAGGGTAGAATTAGGAGTCGAAGCCATGCATTTAGCCCGATTGCTATTCGCCCTTTTTAGCACTAGACTGACCTCTCTTCTCGCTCTGTCTGCTTAATGCCTTCTATTGAATCGATTGGTGCCATTTCTTCTCTTGGAGGCATGGCAATAGATTCATCTTGTCCTTGGCTTGTGGCAGAAAAAACCTTTTTTTATAATAATAGTCATAGTTAGTAGTTCGAATGGAATTTGTTTAGCAAGCTCGAAAAAGAAATGGAAAGAAAAAGAAGGGGGCAGATAGATGTGTGTAGCGCGGTCAAGATCGACTACGAAATCCAAGCAATGGTAGCGGCCCCTAAAGGCGTAACTGACAGGTTCTGTGGAAAGGGTCTGGATTTTTCGCGTCGTTTCTGTCGTCGTGGTCGACGGGGAAGAAAGAAATGAATGAATGTTCTTTTGGGAAAATGTAGAATAATACACCTACCGAGACGAAAGCCAAAGGTGAGTCTAGTAGGTGGACGTATCGAACCGAAATAAGATCTAAGATTGACACTTGCCATTGCTACTGTCTTTGAAAGTCTAGCTATCCTCTCCTTGTCATGCTTAGTTATTCTGCATTGCTCTCCCAATAGGGACAGCACACCCCCCACTTCAAGCGCACCTCTGTATCGACTGAATCACCAGCTATTGCTATCGATACCATATTAAACCAAAAGCAAATGAACTCAAGGAGCACCTCTGAGAGTGAGACATTGTATTGTGTCTATGTAGCGATTGGACAGAAACGCTCAACTGTGGCACAATTAGTTCAAATTCTTTCAGAAGCGAATGCTATGGAATATTCCATTCTTGTAGCAGCCACCGCTTCGGATCCTGCTCTATATCTCCATGAATCTAGGAACTTTTGCTTGCATTGTCTTATTTGGTCTACGTACCGGAACTGAGAACATTCGAGATTATGCAGGATTATACACGAAAGATCCTTTTTTGGCTCTCTCTTTAGCCCTATGTCTCTTATCCCTAGGAGGTCTTCCTCCACTAGCAGGTTTTTTCGGAAAACTCTATTTATTCTGGTGTGGATGGCAGAGATATATTGGCTTTTTCCTTGTTCGTCAAGCTTTCGAGCAGCTCTTTCAACTGCCGAATAGACATTCTCCCTCTTCTTTTTATCTTATTCTTTGGTCAGGCAAGTCGGCTGGTAATCCCAACCGAATAAGCAATCGAAATCGCTACAAGCAACCTATTTCATACCCTTTTCGTCGTACTTCCTCTTCTCCTTCTCTTCTTTCTCTCCCTGCCGGACTAACTAGTCTAGTTGGCTTTTCATTTTTATGCCCGGAAGACGCCTCCAACTAAGGGGCCTTTAGGTAGCCAATCATTATCCAGTAAGGAAGAGCACCTTAAGGAAACCGAAGGTAGCTCAATGAATGGAAAGAGTTACGAGAAGGTATGTTGTTCAGGTCGATCAGAAGGTGCAGAAATAGCTAGAACTGAATGCAGAAAGTATGGAAAAACATCTAGTAATGTATTTAACCAGAAAATAGATTATGCTCCTGCGGAAGTATCTTTTCTTTATATTAACTGAGACCTAGCCTCGGGGCACTTACTTTATTAGAGTAGGGAACCCGGTTCAAGCAGAGTGCAAGTGCCACGCTAATACTAGGTGAAATCCAACCCCTTCTCTGCTCCTTTCCTGACCCTTTCTAAGCTCTTGGATCCTGCCCTGCGCCTCTCTAGGCTTCGCTATCGCTCATGACTGGTATATGGATCTCTCTATGTAGTGGTCGGCCTTCTAGCAAGTGTAAAAAGTATAGAGTGATCTGGTTTGCGCGGCTTTCGGGTTATGTCTACTAGAATAACAACCCGTAGTCTAGTTGAAACCCTCTTTTACAAGATTACAGAGCATAAAAAGGTCCGTATTTTCCCGCGAAAACTTGCAAGTGCCGGAGTTAGCTGCATTAGAGACTCAGCAGATGTCGTTTTTTAGCATTATAAAGAAGTAGGTTTGCCCCTAACCCATTTCTCAATAAGCGTAGTCAGGGAAAAATGGAGGCGGAGGCTAAACCAAGGGCTTCTCTTAGCTAATCAGTTTGGCATTACACTGAATTACATAGAGAGGGACTCTTTAGCTTTCACAAATGCAATGCAGTCTCAGGTCTCTCTAGCACTTCTTGGCAGATTCACTATCAAGTTAGACAAATCAAGAACCTTCTTCAAGGCAAACAAGTGCATCACATTTACGACAAGTAATGGCTTAGCTGACTCTCTGGAAAAAGGGGCGGAAGAGGGTCCGATACCTTCGTAAAATTAAAGGAGAAGGTTTTCCGGTCTTAGGGATACCCCCCCTCAGAAGCCTCTGGCACATAGGTAAGAATAGCGGAAATAGAGCTCTTTGTATAGATTGAACTGTGTACATCACGAAGCTTGTACTACTAGAACTAGGAGTTGAGTTAGAAGGTATGGCTACTTTCCCGGTTCCTGCTGAATGAAACTCCTTTCCTAAAGCCAACTCACCCAACTGACCTTCCCTTACTCTGACTATTATGCCCAAGATCTTGCTTGTACAATGGAAAGTGCCACCGGTTTATCTCTCCAACGAATCAAATTGGCCAAAGGTGTGCGTTCATGAGCCCATGCTAAAGTTTCAATCAATTCCTGCCAATACCCACGCCAGGAAATTAAAAACATAAATCCCGCTTATCTATAGAAAGAGGGAGAGAGAATGAGAAATCACTCGACTGTTAAGGAGAGGTAAGTAAATTCTTTCTTTTAGGATAGATCTAAAGTGCCAGCGATTTAGGTGTTGGAGGAAAAAGGGCTTTTAGCCTAGGAAGACGACGGTGCTAGAGAATCTGTGAATGGGGGAATCTTAAGAGCTGCAAGTCAGGATAGACAAGAAGGCACTGATTGGTTTGGATTTATAGAGGCACTACCGTGTTGGCTAGCATAAAGCTAGCTTCTTCCATTCCGTTTATGAGGGGAGTTGTGACCCCTTCATAAACTGCTATACCGAAACGACGCGGCTCCATACCCTGTGTAAGTGTTCCGGGAAATCCCGGCTCACTTACTAGTACAGGGGAGGTGGGGAGGCTCGGCTTCTACCCAGGGCAGAAGGTGGAGAAGAAAGAGGCAAAAAGAAGAACCTCTTGCTTTGAAGCTATTCATGTCGGAGCGAGGGGGTCAGACTCTAGTCTAGAATCAAGCGGAGCGAATACATTCGATCTGGTAGTGATGCTGCGACTGCGGGCTTACGCTAGAAAGACCTTTCTCGATGCTTTTTTTGGGTGACTCACCAACCGACCCAGCAGTGATCGATGACAGAATGGTACGCAGTTGCTTCGCAGGTAGGCCCACTTAGGTTAGAGGGGCATTGTCCCTCAGTTCTTACCAACCCCCGGTGTGTCCCTTTCTGGAACTATCGTAAGCTATCCCTTTCAGGTGTCATGCCAAAGTATTGCATTAGGACGGAGAACGAGTTAATCTGACATTGAGTATAGTATCTTATTCTAGGAAGCCTGAAACTCACGAATCTCTTACTAAAAAGAAGAAAGAAGAAGGTGATCGCCTAGTTCTTGAAATAGATCGTAATCTATGACTTTGTCTTAGCGAGCGATGCCTATAAGAGTTAGGAATTGGAAACTAATCCGAGAAATATTGGAATATAACAAAAAGTTAGGAGTTAGTATGGGTTGTGCCTTTGGATGGTTGGGCATTAAAATTAGTCCTTGGAATAAACCGGAAGGAAAGGATCGACCAAAGGAGTAGCTATTGAGCTGTGGAATGTGCTGGTAAGGGCGAGTCCGGATGTAGTCTTCATTAGTTTTTTGTCCGAGGAGGAACCGGGTTACCAAAACTCACGACATTAAGAATGTGGTAGTTCTTTGAATGCAAGAGGTGTTGGATTCGATCTGGTTTCAAAATGGAACACATCCCTACCGGCTTATGTGCATTAGTTATCGGGTTAACATATAAAAAACAAACATATTTTTGACATTTTGGAAAAAAAAAAGTCTCTCAATCTAACTTGTGCATATAAAATCCCTCTAAATTTTCACAAATTTGTATGATTTTAACAAATTCCGGAACTTTAATATAAAAATATTGGATTGATTTTTATTTTTTGTTTTTATTTATTTATTTATGCAGAATGAGATAACATACTGGGTTTTCTATGACATTCCCTTAATTATTTGCAAATGTTCACTAGGAGGATTAAATACTTCTCTAATTATTTGCAACTCGTTTACATAATTACCACAAGACAACATGGCCCGTGCGATGCACGGGCTTTGTTCATTATAATGAATTATTTTAAACGTAAACAATATCGTATACATTGTATTGGTGTCACAGGAAAAACACAATATCATGATCGCTAACATGGTAAGCTCTGATATTGAGTCATCTACTAAATAAGCAAAGTGTATTGAGAAAAAGGCAAAGTAACAACACGATCATCGTTTCAATCAATAGTTGTTCCTAAAAATCAATATGTAAAAGATTATTAAAAAAAGATAACTGTAACAAATTTCTTTGCAACATAAATTTAATAGTTAATAAATAATTAGAATTTTATGTGTTTATAAAAAAAACTATTAAAAAAGGTTAAATATAGAGGTTAAATCTTTATTATTCCATTCAAAATTATGGCTGATTGAATTGATACGTTAAAACTGACTTTCCCTTTGCTACATTAGGAATCCTTTACTAATAATTATTACTCCCCCCGTCCCATTCTTATTATCCATGTTTCCTTTTTTAAATGTCTCAAAATGACTGTCTACTTGAAAATTCAACTAATCAAAAAATACATAGGTGGTAAGATAAAATTATATTGGTTGCACAGTCTAATAAATGCACTTTTATTAAACTGTGTGATATTCAAATGTGGACAATAATTTTGGGACGGAGGTAATAATTTATTAATAATATTTAAAACAAATCATACTTGAGTTTATCTAACTCATAATCATTTACTAATAATTATTTTAAACGTCTTGATATAGGTCGATTTATTAGTTTTTATTATAAACACACATGAGTTTATTATTTATATTAATTTATTAATAATAATTTCAAGACTTTTGATATGACAATTTGATGGATTAGAACTTAATGTTACTTCGTACATGGAAATCAATTTTTATTATATAACAATTTACTACGTTAGGAATCCGTCGATATAACAATTTGGTAGATTTATTAATTTATTAATCATATTTATAACTAACCATACATGAGTTCATTACTCATAATCATTTTCCCTAAATGTGTTTGTTGTTGACTCTACTTGTTAGATGTTTCTTTTGAATGCACTTTTAGAGTGTTAAAATTTTTACAACATGAAAATGAGTATTTGTAGATTATAATGTGTAAGATTCATAACACTTTAAAAATCCTATTTTATTGAACTTTTTATTATTATCATTATTTATATTTGTTTCAACACTTTTGGTCTTATAATTTAGTGAGTTTGTCAAATTATTATTAAAATGAATTCATTACTATAACTTATGTTAAAACTTTTGATTTTACAACTACAATTTAGTGAGTTTGTCAAATTATTATTAAAATGAATTCATTACTATAATTTATGTTAAAACTTTTGATTTTACAACTTTTGAGTTGCTCAATCTTTATTAGCATGATTTATTTAATATTATAATATATATACAATACCAAATTGGAACTCAATTATGGATTAAATGTTACAACATCAAATAAAAATATATTAATTGGATTAAAAGTAAAATAACAAATCAAATGAACAACAATTGTAACCATTAGCATGATAACACATCCATCTTAAATTTTGTGTGATAATATTACACACAATCTCATATACTATAATGATAACTATTAGATCATTATATGATTTTATTTTTATACAAATTGTACATAAACAACGAATAACAATTTTATACATATACAAAAGAGGTTGTGTAATTTTAAACAAAAACAACAAACATACTCTCTTTAAAATAAAAATATATTAATTGGATTAAAAGTAAAATAACAAATCAAATGAACAACAATTGTAACCATTAGCATGATAACACGTCCATCTTAAATTTTGTGTGATAATATTACACACAATCTCATATACTATAATGATAAATATTAGATCATTATATAATTTCATTTTTATACAAAATGTACATAAACAACGAATAACAATTTTATACACATACAAAAGAGGTGTAATTTTAAACAAAAACAACAAACATACTCTCTTTAAAATAATAGCATAAACACCTCATCTCTTTGAATAACATAATCACTAAAAGTCTTTCTTGTTGACTCCACTTGTTAGATGTTTCTTTTGGATACACATTTAGAATGTTAAAATTTTTGCAACATGAAAATGAGTATTTATAGACCATAATGTGTAAGTTCATAACATTTGAAAAGTCCTATTTAATGAACTTTTTATTATTATCATTATTTATATTTATTTCAAAACTCTTGATCTTACAATTTAGTGAGTTTGTCAAATTATTATTAATATGAATTCATTACTATAATTTATAACTCTTAGTTTTACAACTTTTGAGTTTCTCAATTTTTATTAACATGATTTTTAATAGATTAATCATAAAATATGAAAATGGAACTCAATTTATAATAGATGATAATTAATGCAACTTCAAAAGTGAAACTCATTCTTTATGTATACGAGGCAACATGGCCCGTGCGATGCACGGGCTTTGTTCATGATAAAATGTTATTTGAAGGTAAATCGTATAGATTGTACTGGGGTAACGGGCAAAGTGATAAAATCAAGACAGCTAACATGTTTAGGTTGATTGTGAGTACTCTACTACATAAGTAAAGTTTGTTGTAGGAAAATGCAAAGTGACAAAATCATTATTATTATTTTTATTAGCGCAACACAAAACATTGTTATTCATGGTTCGTCTTTTGTAAGCAAAACTATGAATCAATAACGATATATTTTCAACTAATGTCGGTTAATGCAAACATTATGTCAGGCATCTAATTGTACATTTTTTCTCAAAAAGTACATAATAAAAAATAGAAATCCATAAAAATACACAAAAACATGTATCTTTGTAATAAAAATAACAATGAATTCGTTATCTAGAATAAAAACAATATAAAAACTCTTTGCGTGTAACAAAATCAAAGATTAACAATAATATCTTTCAAGTAAGCACTGAATTTACTACTATTATTTAACATAGAATTTACTACTATACATTTTATAATTTTTTTATAGTTTATAATACATTTAATTGAATTTACTACCATTATTTATGTTATTGTTTAATTGAATTTACTACTATTATTTAACATAGAATTTACAACCATATATTTTATAAATTTTGTTATAGTTTATAATATGTAACTTATATTTAAATGAAAATAAAATTATTTAATTGAATTTACTACTATTATATATGTTATTATTTAGTTTTAATTTACTACTATTATTCAACATAAAATTTACTATTATATATTTTATAAATTTTAGCACTACATTTAAATATTTATGTAATTAATGCTACTTCAAACTTGGAACTTAATTTTTATTTAATTGAATTTACTACTATTATTTATATTATTATTTAATTTAATTTACTACTATTATTTAACATAGAATTTACTACTAAATATATTATAAATTTTGTTATAGTTATAATATGTAACTTCTAGGTAAATGAAAAGACTATTATTTAATTGAATTTACTACTATTATTTATGATATTATTTAATTTAATTTATTACTATTATTTCACATATAATTTACTATTATATATTTTG
The DNA here is from genome assembly GCA_963853835.1 of Calendula officinalis. NCBI lineage: Eukaryota > Viridiplantae > Streptophyta > Magnoliopsida > Asterales > Asteraceae > Calendula > Calendula officinalis. The sequence goes on along the minus strand of OY970827.1, from coordinate 74,386,979 downwards.
TAAATATTTAGCACTACATTTAAATATCTATGTAATTAATGCTACTTCGAACTTGTGACTCAGTTCTTATTTAATTGAATTTACTACTATTATTTATGTTATTATTTCTTTTAATTTACTACTATAATTTAACATAGAATTTACTATTATATATTTTATAAATTTTTAACACTACATTTAAATATTTATATAATAATGCTACTTCAAACTTGGAACTCAATTTATATAGATGATTTATTTAATATTATAATAAATACAACATCAAATCAAAACCTATTAATTGAATTAAATGTAAAATAACAAATAAAATGAACAACAACTGTAACATTTAACATGATAAGACATCCATCTTAAATAATGTGTGATAATATTACACACAATCTCATATACTATAACGATATTAGATCATTATATAATATCATCTTTATACAAAATGTACAAAAACAACGAATAACAATTTTATACATATACAGATAGGTTGTGTAATTTTAAACAAAAACAACTTTCATACTCTCTATAAAACAAAACCATAAAGAGTTCATCTCTATGACATTTTTTTACTTCAAAAAACACAAAAATATAAAGTTTATGTTGGATTGACAATTAATAGCGAGGATAAATAAAAAAATCCCTTAAGGTCTTGGTTGTTGATTCTACTTGTTAATTAGATGTTTCTTTTTTATCAATCTTCCTAAATTTCGCCTCATATGCAAATGTGAAATTAGCTCCCAATTATATTGGGATAAAACCATGAGTTCCTATCATAAACTTGATTACAATATAAACAATATTAGCAACACCACAAATGGATTATCCAAGAAAAATAATATTATAAAACATAAACTTAAACAATAAAGATAATACATATGCTTACAACTTTATTACATGAAGGTCTCAATCCATTGTAAGAAAAAATATTTCTTTTGATTGCACCTCAAACTTGATTACAATATAAACAATATTAGCAACACAACAATTGAATTATCCAAGAAAAATAATATTTAGAGATAAAACATAAACTTAAACAATAAAGATAATACATAAGCTTACAACTTTATTAGATGAAGGACTCAATCCATTGTAAGAAAAAATGTTTCTTTTGATGTACCTTTAAAGTGTTCAAATTTTTTCAACATGAAAATAAGTATTTATAATTCTAATGTGTAAAATTTATAACACTTGAAAAGTCCTAATTTATTGAATTTTTTATTATTATCATTATTTAATTAATTTCAAAACTTTTGGTTTTACAATTTAGTGAGTTTATTAAATTGTTATTAAAATGAATTTATCACTATAGTTATAACTCTTGATTTTACAACTTTTGAGCTTCTCAATATTTATTAACATGATTTATTTAATATTAAAACAAAACAATATCAAAATGAAACTTAATTTTTAATATATGGTAATTAATGCAATTTCACCCATGAAACTAATTTTTTATAGATATATAATGTACCTTTAAAGTGTTCAAATTTTTTCAACATGAAAATGAGTATTTATAGATTCTAATGTGTAAAATTTATAACACTTGAAAAGTCCTAATTTATTGAATTTTTTATTATTATCATTATTTAATTAATTTCAAAACTCTTGGTTTTACAATTTAGTGAGTTTATTAAATTGTTATTAAAATGAATTTATCACTATAGTTATAACTCTTGATTTTACAACTTTTGAGCTTCTCAATATTTATTAACATGATTTATTTAATATTAAAATAAAACAATATCAAAATGAAACTTAATTTTTAATATATGATAATAAATGCAACTTCACCCATGAAACTCATTTTTTATAGATATATATGATAATAAATGCAACTTCACCCATGAAACTCATTTTTTATAGATATATAGATACAGAATATAGATATAGATAATTTATTTAATATTATAATAAATATAACATCAAAATGGAACTCAATTTTTATTTTTAATACATATACAAAATAAGTAAGTATAAAATTCAACAACCATCAAATGAACAACAATTTGTGACCATTAACATGATAAGATATCCATCTTAAATAATTGTGATAATATCATACACAATCTCATATACTATAATGATAACTATTAGATCATTATATAATATATTTTTATATACATAATGTACATAAACAACCAATATGACATCAAAATGGAACTCAATTTTTATATTTTATACATATACAAAAGAAAGCATAAATTTAACAACCATCAAACGAACAACAATTTGTTACCATTAACATAATAAGATATCCATCTTAAATAATTGTGATAATATCATACACAATCTCATATACTATAATGACAACTATTAGATCATTAATATAATATAATTTTTATACAAAATGTACATAAACAACGAATAATAGTTTTGTACATATCTACAAAAGAGTTTGTGTAATTTTAAACGAAAACAGCTAACATACTCTCTATAAGACAAAACCATAAAGAGTTCATCTATATGATTTTTTTTCTTCAAAAAATACAAATAATAAACATTATATTTGATTACCAATTAATAGCGACGATAAATAAAAAAAACCCTATTGATCTTTGTTGTTGACTCCACTTGTTAGATATTTCTTTTGGATGTACCTTTAGAGTGTTAAAATTTTTGCAATATGAGAATGACTATTTATTGATGTTAATGTGTAAGATTCATGTAATTTGAAAAGTCTCTTATTTATTGAACTTTTTATTATTATAATTATTTATATTTATTTCAAAAACTCTTGGTATTACAATTTAATGATTTTATTTTTAAAATTGAGTTTATATATTAATTATCATTAATATTAAATGCATGATATTAATTACAACTTCAAAATTGGAACTCAATTTATATATATATAGATATAGATTTAAATCACTTGTTCAACCATCTACATTTGCAATTATAAAATTATTTTTATTATCAAAAATGATTAAAAGAGATACACTACGAATTAGAAAACCAGAAGTTATAATTGCCTTGTGTATGGTAAGTAGCCATTGAAGAATTACCTAATTGCACTCTACACCCTCACTTAATTTTGCCGTCTCAAATCGTTATAGAATCTCATTATAAACTTGTCAGCAGCCTCATCCACCTTATTATCATCTTCACCGTTACTTAACGGAAACGGCGAGTCCGTTACTCTCAATTGCTTAACCAAATCGCCGGAGTACCGGTGACGCTGTGACACTTGTCAGCATCTCCAACGCCTTCATTAAGGAAGCATTGACTACTATACCGTCGTCACGGTGGTGGTGTTGAGGGGTGGTGGTGCAACTGAACTCGTGTTCAGATGGCGGTGGGGGTGACGGTGGAAGGTGGCGGCAGCCCAGTTGTGGTGGTGGTGGAAGAGGAGGTTTTGTAAGGCTTTTCCGGCGATCTTGCCTCGTTTAATTATCATGTTAAGATCAGCAAAGAACTTAGTTTTGGAAATGCCTTTTTTTAGCATGAAGAACATGACACGCATTAAACTCCACACTTTTTTGGCGATAAATTTTGTTCCATTTTAGGCCAGAATTTGATTAGTTTTTGAGAGAGATATGTTTGATATTTGCAGTTAAATTAGGAAGGAGAGTAGAAGTATTTAAAGGGGGAATTGAATGACGGCTAGCTTAAAAGTACTTTAGTTTGATATTTATTTTGTTATTAGAGCACTAGTGTGGATGGTTAAGTTTTTTTTTGTCCTTTTAATATTGTTTTAATATTCACTTAAATTAACTCGCTGCTTTATAATATCTCTTTGGGTATCACAAAAAATACACATATCCAATCAAAATTTACAAAATTAAAAGAAAAGGAAAAATGACGGCGAGGGTGTTTAACGGAGAGGAAAGGGTATGGTCGCTCAATGAGGTTTTCCCCCATAACGCAGCTTTAAGAGGGGCCATACCCCTTGCTGTATATCCAGTATTCGATCCAGTGTTTTAAAACGCCGGCCAGTTCAACTGATTAAACCGAGATCTGGAGAAAAGAGCTGGTCGAATGTATCCAAAATTTTGCTCATTAATGACCCATTGTAACACGACGGGTTTTTGTGAAATCCAGTGACGCAGAAATCGTTTGTGACCCAGTTGTAGCCTATAATCTCATATGAACTTCAATTTTGGAGGTCGATTCGTTGAAATTGGAACTGAATCAGACAATTTGGATGATGATACGACAATTTTGGAAAGAATATCAGACAATTTAAAAGATGATTAGAGGATTTTGTAAACTGGATAATAGGAAGTTTAACAATTTGGAAGGTGATTAGATGATTTTGGCAACCGAATCATTAGATTTCAGGAGATTTGTAAGGTGATTTCGTTTTGAATAGTTGATCGGAAAACCACATAAAATCGATTTTGAAGGCGATTTCAGACTGAATATGATTTGGAAGTTGATTAGTTGACCCAGGTTGACCCACTGGTTCAAAAAGTTGAACTATGACTCGACTATCCTATAAGATTGACTAAAACCCATGTTTTAAAACATCGGCTGCATTTATATATATGAGCATATATACGTGTAGTGTTTAAAAAATATATATGTAAACAATCATAATAAGATGTGATACTGAGTCTTTAAACCAGATATACACGCCCTAAGTTGAGTATATCGGTGTCATTGCCTAACAGTCTAAAGATTTGTACTTTGTACGGTTTTAAACATTTCGTGAAAATACAGAAACACAAACGATCAATAACAAAACAAAGAAGGAATCAAAAGCGAGAGGTTGTGTGTGTGTTAGTCAAAACCATCAGACAAGAGGTTGTGTGTTCAAGTTTTAATTTACACAATAATATGTTAGAAGAAAACAATTCAAGATACTAATATTGAAAAAACCCACCAAATTAGATGGGCCTAACACCTTTTACTATTTTGTTGCTTTTTCTAAATGTTGAAAAAGTCAAATATAAGATGACAAAAATCAAATGAGGCTCCACACCTTTAATAATGTTTAAAAAGTTGATAAATAAGAGCAAAAATGTAATTTTAAATATAAAAACTTACCAAATAAAGTAAATTATTAAAGTGATTCACTTATTTTGAAATGGGAGAAGTATATATATTTAAGTTGGTCACCCATTTACCCACATAAATTCATGGGCCCTTTTGGAGTCCGGGTGAACATTCATGGAAGGACACTATGCAGTTATGCAGAAGGCTGCGGCCTAAGGGCACAAAGCAATTTCAACGTGCAAAAGTGCATTAATTCGTAATCATTAAAAAATCACCAAAATGCATTCCATTGAACTTGATTGCATTAGTTATCTACTACTTTAAATTATTGAATGTGCAACATGCTATTTCAAACTTACAAAAATGATCAATTTATTAATTTAATCACATTTTTACATGATTTACATTTCTTTAAAAATGTAAGGAAGTAAAAAAAGTATCAATATATCTCAATATATTAAAATTATAAGTAAATTACATGAGAATTCAAGACCAAATTTATGAGTCAGGGTATTAAATTGACTAATTTTTCAAGTTCAATGTACTATGTTACCTATTCATAATTTAGAGTAGTAGAAGACACAGTCAACTAAATTCAGAGTAAAATACAGTATATTTTAGGCTTAAAAATTTGGTTTTGTTTGTTTTTACTCTCATGGGTTTCATTAATGGGTTAAGATTTTTGTGAAGTTAAGATTTTTCGTAATATGTTAATTGAACACGAAAAGAGTGTCAAACTGGTACCATTTCGGCTTCTCCTTTTCAAAAGTTGCCAATTTAGGTTTTGCTTTTGACGTTTTTCAAGAAGAATTCATGAATCATAGATAAATAATATTGTTGGTATAGAATATGATGATTTAGACTAGAAAAGAGATAATAGAGAACTGAAAATGTTGATTACACAAATTTTAAGAATAATTCTTTTAATTATTGTTTATTTAACAAATATTGATAACCAATGTAAATTTTCTAATCAGGCATAGATTTTGTGATTTGAGAGAAAAATATAAAATATTATAAAAATCAAAACTGCATATTGCAGTATCTCAGAAAAATCATAAAATACACATTGAGTTTTGAGTGGCCTAACAAGATAAACAAGTTGAAAATTGACCTACAAACAAAATCTAAAAATTGGGGAAAATACATAAAAATGCAAATAACTCATAAAATAAAACGTTTTTAGGCCCGAAAGTTCTGATGGTTTACCAGGACGCTTGGGTCGTTGAAAGTTTCGATTTCATTGATCGCACGCCTGAAACGGTGCCCGTAGCTTAAATTATGCTCATTTTGGTGTAGACCTTTTTAGTCATTCCATCTTGGGCCTTTAGAAATAAAATGATTCGATCTTCCACAGTTGGGTTGCATCAGATGGGTAGCACGAAATCATGGTTGAGCATGATTAAGCAAGGTCGGACAATTGAACTTTAAACCGTTGATGGTTTTAAAAATAAGTAAATAACACAAATAACTCATTCAAGAATTATATTTAACATTAGAAACATGATTTCATGCTT